>CM042323.1:20483239-20700739 GCA_023566125.1 Zingel zingel | reverse complement strand
AGAAAAATAATGCCAGTGGCTACTCTTCCTGGTATATCCAGCATGTTTAGAAAGTAGGGCTGTCCACGATTAAAGAAATTCTTATTTGATTTTGTTGACTAATCGATTATTTGTTTTAATCGACGGATCTGTAAAGCTGAGTTTCTCCACAAAGAATCGTGCAAAAGCACCACTTTACATCTTGTGTTTACCACAGTTGACTAATCTACTAAAGACATGTTAGTCAACTAAGACCAAAATGACCGATTAGTCGACCAATACACTAGGAGGGGGCAGCCCTATTAGAAAGGGAAAGGTGGAGACAAATCTTGCAATTGTTTTGCACTTATGGATAAAGTGGAATAATCGAATGGCAGTAATCAAGTCAGCTACCATCTACATTCCCCTGGTCCAAATAGTCAAGACAAAATCAATCCACTACATCTATTTGAAAAAGTCATTTATTTAGAACGTGTGAAGACAAAAAAAAAAGGTAATAGAAAAGATAGACAATTGAACAATTGATTTCTCGATTCAATTTTACAAGACGACTTCTCGTGAACGTTAATACAGGCTGTCAGTGTTCAGGGAATTTGCAGTAAAGTGATGAAGGAGTGCTGATGTGATATATGATGGTTAGTTTGTTCTGCAGGGGCTATGTAGAATACAGTGATACTAGGACAGCTCTTTATTCTGCACAATATGTGCGCAGGTCCAGAACAGATTGCAGGATCTGTGGAAAAACTAATCATCAAAGTAAATCGTTCATTTATTAGTCTACTGAAAGAGAGACGTGTTAGAGAGATGGGAGAGGCCAGGGACCATAACAATGGTGGTCAGACACATTTTCATGCACTATGGTGCTTTTAAGTACAGCCCAGGGACTGGAATGGGATGATGATGATAAATGGCCAACGTGTATATGTTAGAGAGGAGAGGGGGACAGAGGAGAGTGTAAATGTTAGTACCAAAAATAGTCCTGTTTTCCCCGGGCTGTAGTGCGTCATGTGGCTTGGGCCCAGTGCATCGTGCTGAGTAGTTTGGTGTATCCCAGCCACTCACCCTTTTTCTTTTTGTCCGTCTATCTCTCTCAAATAGAAACTCTCAGCAACCTCCAGCAATGATGTAGACTTGACAACGATATGATGATGATGCAGGGCCTCGCACGGAGGAAGAGCAGTGACTGACTCTCCTCCTTTTTGCCACACCTGGCACTCTATGTCTGTCCTGATTGGGCGGCCAGACAGCGATGTCCTCAACCACACCCCTTGCAGCCCCACCCCTTAAGAAGGGAAGGAAGCCGGATAAATCAGATGTAATGACTGACTCGGTGCCGGCCACCAACGAGGAACTGAAGAGCAAACTCATGGACACCCAAATTGAGCTGCAGCAGGAACGGGCCAAGGTGAGCGGGAGGATGTGGAGGCCTTGTGTAGAAAAATGATTACAGCGACAATAGAGAGGTAGTCCCCTTTTAGTCATCACAATAGAGGCAGGAAAAGGAAGGGGTGGCCAATTCAAATAATTATTTATATACTATTTACTTTTTAGGCAGGGTCACAGTCACAAAGTTGTAAATACTTATTTTCCACTGGAGCTAATATGCAATACAAGCACACATATTAATAAGTAATTATTATTTAAATGTTGTAGTTACCTTTATTTAACCAGGAAGAGACTCATTGAGATAAAATATCTCTTTTTCAAGAGTTTCCTGGCCAAGACATGCAGCAGTACAACCACACATATATACAAACACAAAAACACTGAAAACATAAAACAACTAAAATAGCAAATCCCTCAAAGTCCACCACAATCCTAAATGCATCAGGCAAAACATCTGCAGCCAGATGTGGCTGCCTCTAAGTCAATCAACATCCTCTTAAAAGCAACAAATGAGGCCAGCTCATTAAGTTCCATGGATTTCTGTAACTTGTTCCATGTAAAGGGAGCAGCAAACTTAAACGTCTTTTTCCCCAGCTCAGTTCTAACCTTTGGAACAGACAGAAGGAAAAGATCCTGGGAACGAAGATTGTAAGTCCCGATACTATTTACACTGATATAAGTTAGAAGGTAGGCTGGAAGTAAAATAACCTAAAATAGCCTTGTATATGAAGATATGTCAGTGTTGAAGTCTCCGTGTTGATATCCATCCAACACGTTCATACAGTTCACAATGGTGAGTGAGGGCTCTAAAACCAGTGCTGAACCTCAGAGATCCATGGTATACAGTGTTCAGTGCATGTACACTGTAAGACGAAGCATGCATGTATAAAACATCACCTTAGTCAAGTACAAACGAAAGGCAGGATTTGATTCTGAAATAAAACCCTAGTTTAAGTTTTTATATTTTTGCTTGCTGCTGAATATGAAGTGTAAAAGAAAGAGATTCATCTACTTCTAGTAGGAGCTGTAATAATGGTGATTGCACAGTATGAGATTATACCTATACTTAGTTCCACAAGTTGGACTTTCACTAGACGTTAATAGTTGTTTCCAGTGTCTCATTACCAAGGTGTTATCGATGCACACATTGTCATCAGTGTACACACATGGCCTACCAGCATTATATTTATTCAGTGCCTGTTTGGCCTTCCCTTCTAACCCTGTAGACAGTTTGGAAAAGGTGTCAAGGCGGTTTGTCTTGCCTTGTGTCTTGTTATTGACACACAAATATGCTCTCTGTGCCCTTCTTTGCATGGTTGTACTTGGAGAAGGGCAGTAATTGGGAAAACCGGGAAAAAGCCATGCTTTAAACGTATGCACTTTGCATTAAAAACATCTGCATGATGGCATCTGGAGCAATGCATGTAAGAATGTCAACAGCAGTGCATAAAGTATAATATTGACAGTCAGGGTGTGAAAGTTTTCATGATAAAATTAATCTGAGCAGACGAAGATATAAGTAGGTGCATGCAAGGAAAAAATATTTTTGATTTAACATTTATTTAAGCCTTCACAGGCACCATAACTGTTGTTGTCCATTTGAGTGTCTTCCTAATAAATATAAATATAATACAATGTAATAAATCACCACTCAATATAGCTGTTTATCCGTTTTGTTTAAGACTGCCAGGTCTTGAAGCACAAACTTGCAAATGAAGTCATCGTAGTGGTGCACACAGTCTGGGGGCAAATGGATGAACATGCTGGCGGCCTGTAATTGGTATGACAATGACTGGTAGATTGGATTCTTATGCACCTCGAATGGCAAAATGTTTTCACACTCCCAGATATGTAAGCTCCGTGAGCGGCTCCAGGAGCAGCGGCAGGCTCGCGAGCTTGAGCAGCACAAGCATGCTGTGGCACTAACTGACCTGCGCGCCAAACTCCACGAAGAAAAGCTACGTGAGATAGCGACTGCCCGTGAGATCCTGGCACGGCAGCATGAAGTCGAACTGGCCCGGGCCATCAAGATCCGCGATGCTGAGGTGCAGAGGCTCCAGGGGCTTGTAAACGCACTGAGAGATGGAGCCGCTGACAAGCTCAAAAATGCTCTACTCGGAGAGGCTCGGGAGGAGGCCAGAAGAGCTTTTGATGGGGAGAGGATAAAGCTACAGCAGGAGGTAGGTTGCAGCATGTATTTAGGTGACAGTAATGCACCGTACCATATTCAAAGCACTTACACTGTGAACTGTGGTGGTTTGTTTATTTTTCTGTTGTATTTAGGCTGAGACCTCTCAGAATTGTAAAATATGTGTTGCAGATTGGATATTTTATGAGGGCATTGTATGTTCTTCGATAAAGACAAACATTTTTAAACCTGTGTGTGTGTGTGTGTGTGTGTGTGTGGAGTGTTGATGTGAGACTGTGTAAACCTTGTAAAATTTGCTGCTGAAAAACAGGAAGCAGGATGGAAAAGCCTGTTGCCAAGCTATTGTTTCGTTGTAGCCTTTCCAGACAAACAGGGCATCTATCATTACAACTGTCTAATGAGATAGGATGTGTGTTTATAAATGCACGAGTGTCACTCTCTTTGTTGTTTTTGGTTTTGTGTGGATTCATATTATTGTGTACATGTGGGTTTTTTTAGATTCAGGAGCATAAGACAGCCAGGAAGCAGGCTGAGGAGGCCCATGCAAATGCTCTGCAGGCCGATAAAGCCAAAGCAGTAGATCTCCGCACGGCCTACCAACAGCACCAGGATGAGGTGAATCGCATCAAACGGGACTGTGAGAGAGACATCCGCCGACTGGTGAGACCACATGCTGCTGGGAAGACACACACTAGAGACACTATACATGTCTTATCTTAAACGGGCATGGTCACTAGCTAAGTCTTTAGATAAATCTAATAATTTGAAATATTGCCTAAAGACACTGTTGACGATATACTTGCTTGTGACTCTATAATATGATATACAACAGATCATTTAAATTTATTAGAAATGATTTATTCTATTTAACCTTTATTTACCTTTGTATGTCAGTTAAAGTAACTTTAAATATTCACGACCAAATTAGAAACAATCCCGCCCTTAGTGTTTAACACTGAAGAACTGAGCTAATGTGCCTCATCAGGACTTGGTATGGGTGTGGTTTGATCATATTTCATTGCCAGTGGTCTGGCAATAAAAGCCAACCAAACAAACTCCCACAACTGTCATCACATTTAAATGGAAAATGTCATTAAATCCCTGTTGCAAAACACACAGACAGAAATCTCGGAATTGAAATAACCAAAACTCTTCTAACTTTGCAGTAATGCTCAGTAAGTAAGAAGCTGATTGAGAAAATTAGTTTTAGGGCCTTTAAACTTCAACACCATATATGATTACTTCCCTGTTGAGCCTCTGTTGGAGAGTGTCCTGTTACGTCCATCACAACAAGCTAACTTTAATTAAATTACAAAATGTGGAACAACTAAAAACAGATCTTACATTGCCCTGTAAACCATCTATTATTATTCCTTACCTTGACAAACCTAGCAGCTGTTATTTTTATAGTCCTTGTCTGCCTCAACCACATTTGAATATCACCAAGAGTCCCTAACACACACTGACCTCTGCTTTCCTGCTTCTGAAGTTTATCTCACGGACATTGTATGGAGGTTAGTCTAATTGCTGTACTGTCTGTCTTAGCCTATCTCACCATGTGGTGCTTATCTGCAAAAATAAAAGTCTGAATACCTGCCGCAGTTACTCATTAACCCTTTTACATACAGTAGGGCTACACCAGGCATTATTGTTAGTAAAGGAATGTTTGAACAGGGAGACTTAATAATATTTTGAATCAGAGTGGTAAAAGAGTAATTGGCTGGCTCATTGATGGATAGCAGTCAGTGCAGGAAATACCAGCGTTAAAGAACAAAATACGGAGGGAAGTAGTAGCGGGAACATTTATCAGAAGAAGTTCTGTGAATGCAGAGCAAGAAAAAAAACTTCATAAATTAATAACCGCTAAAGCACTATATTTTAAAAGTTAAAACATTGTCGCTCCCTTATTCTGTTCTCGGCCATTGGAGCGTACAGGTTGTTAGACTGAAGGTGTAGACAGTGTTGGACTTAAGGTTGCATCACATTAAACCTAATTGTTTACACATAAATAAACAGAAGAACAATGTATTTCATGTAAACAAGATATACTCACAATTTTTGCTGAATTTCATAAACATTTGTGATGTACTGTAACATGAGCTCAGAAATATTTGCACTATTGATTATTTATTGTGAACATTTTCAGTGATTAATATGGGCTGTAACTGGGATTTAATGGAAGACAGACTCACTCACTCAGTTACTCACTCAGTCACTCACTCTTTCCACCACCGTGTTCTTATCCATCCCTCTTTTAGATGGATGAGTTGAAGGCAAAGGACCGGGTGATGTGTGCCCTGGAGAAGGAGCTGGGGGTGCAGGCCGGCTTCACCCAGAAGCTTCAGCTTCAGAAGGAAGCCCTGGATGAGCAGCTGGGTCAGGTACGGGAGGCGGAGAGACACAACCACGGCAGCCCCAAGAGAGAGCTGGTGCCTGGGCTGGGGGACAGTTCAGACCTGCTCAGCAACCAGGTATACACATGCATCTGCACATGTGAATAATTACATTAATATTACAGGCACTCTAAAATGTTTACATGCTCTACATGCATACATACATTTTCAGGGATACCTTCAGACTTTGAGTTCGTAACTATTATTTTTTTAATGAAAGGATGCGAAATATTACATTGTAGGTGGCAAAACTATGATTTTTAATTTTGGGTGACAGAGCCTCTAAAATAGCATTGAAATTAAAGAAAGGACACTGGCTTTAGATTGGTTCTTCGCATTAGCTGCCAGTACCTTGGCTTTAGGTATCATAGAGTAAAAGTGTAATTGTTGTAATTCCTGATTGAAACTTTAATTAGACTCTAAAACATTGAAAATGTAAAAAAATTAGTGCTGTCAGTTAAACTCCTTATTAACGGCGTTAACGCAAACCCATTTTAACGGCGTACATTTTTTTAGCGTGAGATTAACGTTCTTTTTGGCATAGCAAACTTTGTAGTTTATCGTATATCTGTACATTAAGTCACACCTGCACATACAGCTCATCCATTCATGAGAAGCTGGATATACTGTGTATACTGCACATACAGGTTCACAGTGGCACAATGAAATGGCATCTCATCCTTCATCCCATCACTTCCTCTTTCCCATCCACCTCAATTACCTGCCTGCATGTACTCCCTTTTTTAGTTTTTATCTTCCTCCTCCTCTCCCCTCCCCCCTGCTCCACAGGAGGTGGAGGAGCGTGACATGAGGAGGTTCCAGCTGAAGATTGCGGAGCTCCACTCGGTCATCAGGAAACTGGAGGACAGAAATGCACTGCTGGCGGATGAGAGGAATGAACTAGTGAGAAACACACACACACACACACACACATATATTGTTACACTTAACGAGTACAAATATATACACATAAATAAATATACATGCCTGTAAAACTTGTATTAAAACATTTAATTTTCTAAGCTGTCCAGCCTCGATCTTGCCTCTCCTGCTCAAACTGGAAATTCTGTGTCACTACAAGACTTAAGACTACATTGTTTCCCCTCCCTGTTTCCTTCCTCTGTCCAGTTGAAGCGCGTGCGAGAAGCCGAGAGCCAGATGAAGCCCATGTTTGAGAAGAACAAGCGGCTGTCCAAGAAGAATGACGACCTCCTGCAAACGCTGCAACGCATGGAGGAGAAACTGAAGAACCTGAGCCGAGACAACGCTGAGATGGTGAGATGCACCCAGTAAATGTTTTACTACTTCTACTCTCTGTTGTTTTCCTCTCCTCTCAAGTTAAAGATTCATCCAAAGTTCAAATACTACTAGAAAATAGCAGATATTTTAGATAGCAGATATGTTTTAATCTGTAAAGGAAGAGGGATTGTGTTACTGTACTTTGAGTGTCCCTGAGATTATGATAAAAAAAGGAAGCAGGACCTCTACTGGCTATTTGAGGAGAAGCATTAAATCATTCTCCATGGGGCCATAATTTGGCCTCTCTCTCTGTCTCCCTCCCTCAGAAGGAAAAAGCCGCCTCCTCTCGGCCCCCCTCACAGCAACAATCCATTCAGTCCCAGCTGAAGCGGCCAAGCTCCCTCACAGACCTGAGCCATGCCCACGAGGAACAGGAAGTGGAGTTCCTCAAGCTGCAGGTTTCTGAGCAACGTGGCATCATTGATGAGCTCACGCAGGTCAGGACTTTACTCAAACCAGATTCAATTTTGTGAAGAAATCAATCAATTCTAATTGGTTTCAGTGTGCGTCAAGTTAGTGTCATTGTTTTTAACATATGAGTAACATATGTTTATTAAATGAGCACTGATATCTCACAATTTGTTCTCGAAAATAATCAAAGATTGTACTAAAATGGGATAGGGCTGGGCGATTTAACAATATATGTTGTCACATAATATGAATTTGTCTCCTGTCAGACATTTTGCCATGTGAAAGCACTTGTCCTGCTCCTCTCTTCCTTTTGGATGCCTCTGGCTTTGGGGAATATGTTATATTTTCAGAAGGGGCAGTTGTTGTGTTTGGTAGAATGTATTATTGGTTTAAGAACATTTCTACACAGTCTCTGATTCAGCAAAGAATGTCTCATTCATTCATCTCCACCCGTCTTTCCCCTCCCACACTATTTTCTTTACCTTCCCATCACAGCCCGACTCATCCAAGTGCTTCAACCCACATGCTTTATTCTAATGATTGAATTGTTTGCTGTCCACTGTTACCACTTCATCTCAATTATTATAGAAAAAGACAAAATGTATGGCAGCATGAAATATTTTGATGACAGTTATTGTTTTGATTGAGCTGTGTGAAGCCTTTGCAGCTCTCCGAGTCTTGATCTTGATCTACTGTGTGTTTTGTCTTTAGGAACGTGACCGATTGGTGATGAGCAAAAAGAACAGGAGGAAACCTTTCAAACTGTCTAAAGTAAGTGTCCATGAGTGCTTTAAAAATGAGTGGTGCATAACTGAGCAACTACCTTATCTGTGGTTGACTGATCCTAAAGTCCTGTTTTTAATTGAGTGTGTGTGCATCTCTTTGTGCATGTTTGTGTTTAATTGGGCTCAGGAGACAATGACGGCAGTTTCCCTCACAGCTGGGAGCATCACGCTGAGCACACATGCAACTCCTGCATCAATCAATCACCACAGCTAGTGGAAATGGATTTGTTCATTTCGGTCTTATTTTATTTAGTGTATTTAGTGTTATTGTGCAGTCATGAATACATTTATTGCAAAAATGGCAAGCTTAATTTGTGCATAAGAGTTGTGTCTTTTTATCTGTGCTTCCTTGTGTGTGTGAATAAAGAGGAGAAGGGATTATGATACTTAATAAGATGAGGTGACTATGTTAGAAAAATAAATGACTGTGATATGCGTGTGTGCATGTTTGGGCTAATACACCAGGGGACATTTTAGCGTCTATGATGTTGCTAGGAGGGGGAGTTTGTAGATGCTTGTCATATATTTTCTCCTACCTCTCCTGCTAGAACTAGTTTGTCACCGTGGCGAGGTTGATACAGGGTTGGGCACAGCGGCTTGGCTCTTGGACTTGCACCTGGAAATTTGTCTCTCTTTTTTGGGAATTTAATGTAGTCTACATAAGCTTGGAGACAAAAAAAAAAACACAACCTGCCTTTTGGGTTTTTCTGGAGGAGTACTTTGATTGTAACCAGAAGCTTTGTTGTCTGCTTTTTCATTTTGTGTTGGAGTGCAACAATTGTGCTTTTTGGACGGCCTGAACCTATATAAATCAGCTAGTTTAGTCCAAGATATGACAGACGTATTTTGGGAAGATTCTTTATAGTATTGTGTTGTTTTTTGTCTTGAAGCAACATGACGGAGTACATTCTCCTTATTCTCTACTTCTCGTTCTTCATTTGCCTCTGTGCCTTAGTCTGCCTTTACTTCTCTGGTTGCCAAGAGATGACTTATAAACATGATGGTAAGTACTCTGTGGGGTTTGGAAAAGTTAATAACAAGAAAGACGTAAACAAACACCCAGAGATATGATCGGATTTACTTTGCCTGAGATAAACAGAATGACGGTACCTGGTTTGGACAAGTTTTAGACAGAATGTTGGTGAATAAACTAGTACTGTACAATAATTAAGCATTTTTTAAAACATAAGCACACGTGTGGTGGATTTAAGAGCTTTATTGAATTACAAATATAAAAAAAAAAATCTAAATCCGGAGGGCTATAATCCGGATGAATGTTGAATTTCTAAACATGCAGTCTGGCTTTCTATAGCTTGGCCAACAAAATGGAAGTCACGGTTTTATACCAACAATGTGCATGTCCTCTGTTCTCCCTTCATCCTCTCTGCAGAGGCATGTTGTGGAGACATATTTTGGATTTGATGAGGAGTCGATAGACTCTGAGACCTCCTCTCTGACCTCCTACAACACTGACCTCACTGACCGCACGCCTGCAACCCCAGAGGAAGATTTGGAAGAGGTAAGAAAATCCTACATTGGAAGAAATAATTTAAACTATATTCTATACAGCTGAAAAATGTGCTGCATACATGAGAGATAGCTGACAGGACAGAAACAGGACAGCACATTAAAGATAATTTAGGGTTATTTAGATAAAGGTTTGTGTGTGTGTGTTTGACCAGGTCTCTTTTTAATATATCTTTAATTTCTATTTTTCTTAAATAAAGATTATTTCCCGCGAAGAGTCCGAGCTTCGCTTCCGTCAGTTGACCAGAGAGTACCAGGCTCTCCAGCGGGCCTACGCCCTTCTCCAGGAGCAGACGGGGGGCTCTGTGGATGCTGAGAGAGAGGCCAGGGTACTATCACTTTTTACCTCTCTTCCCCGTTTAGCCATGATCCAAACGGTTCTCAAACATTTTTCTTTACAACAAAAACTATACATACTTGGGGCATAAGAAGTCAATATACTGTAACTTCCAAGTCTAGTTAATTATTGAAATGTATGTTTTTCAGTAATACCACGTAAAGTTTTTAGAGTCTGTTCTTGTGTTGTCCAGCCAATTTTTTAAATTGGTCACTGATGGCTGATCTTCCCTTCCACAGACACGTGAGCAGCTGCAGATGGAGCTCAGCAGCTGCCAGGCCAAGATAGTGGACCTGGAGAAGGCCCTGGCCGAGAGGGGGCAGGTAACAAAGAAAAGGGAGAGTGACAGGAGCTCACTGGTCCTGCTCTCACTGGCCCTCCTGCATGTCTGTCTGGCTGCTCTGCTCCTGGGCTGGCGCTATGCTGACCAGGTCTGCCGCAGAATTCTGTGATGTCACGTCTGCATGCTCTTCTGCACCCTCTATCCTTCCTTGTTGGTTCTGTTTCTTATTGGGCCTTTCAGCAACGTCGAGCCATCAGAGGAGGCTTAAACCACTTTTGATTCCTGTCAGCCATGAATAGATTAATATACAAGATCATAATCCAGTAGTGTCTCACCTTTTTTTGATATGAAATATGAAATACAGTTTACATTGATTTTAGTTTATTTAATATGTACAAAAGTCCTTAAAAATATCTTGGTCTCAGGAACTAAGCCAAATTTAGCATTTTGTGTAGTAGAAAAGCCTCAGCTGTTTTGTCAAAACTAAGTAGACTGAAATAACTTCTGATATTTGGCATCTTAATAATTACTTATGCTGAATATCATGAGGATCACTGAAATTATTATGATGAATTCATATCACCACTCTTAGTTTCATGTTGCCTGCTCCACTGTGGCTTGATCCAGCTGTTAATTTGATTTGCTGTTCGGCTGTTTTTCACCTCTCAGATCTCATTCTTCTCCTGTTACTTTGAACTCTGGATGACTGTGAATGCAGCTCCTTTGGCTGTTAGGAGAGGTCTTCATTTCTCTGGATCAATAAACATGTGCCACTGCTACTCTGTCCCTGTCTATTTGTGTCTATGGTACATTTGCATGTGTCATTTGGAAATACAATAGATGTTATCGGGGATAACATCTGGGATCTTTTCCTTACTTCCTGTTACCACTTGTGTCCTTTCTTGCTGATGTTGTGTTTGATTGTTATGGCAGGATTCAAAGTGGGTGGAGGAGAAGCAGTACTTGCTCAGGACCAACCAGGAACTTCACGAAAAGGTAGTTTGCATAAGCCTATCCTCACTTTAGATGCATCATTTTATTGACAACACAGATACTGTGTCAGGATACTGCATCATTGCAGACTTACTGCCAACTAGAGCTTGGTATCGTTTCATATTTTTCCGTTTTGCTATTGCTATAATAAAAAGTTAGAAACTATTTTAATCGAAAATTAAAAAGATCAAAACAGAAACTGATGACGTAATTCCATGGAAACAATTATGAGTGCTTAAGGATAAATCAGAAGCAGAGTGTATTTAAACTTAATCATTTTTTTTAAGTGGATTTAAAAGTGCTCAAAGATGGGGCAAGTTTTGAATCTTATGGAAGTTTGTTCCATCTATAGAGCATAGTGGTCAAAGACTAAATTAAATAAAAAGAAATACGATCCCAAAAAGGTTTGAGACCCAGCCTTGGGCTGAGTGCTGACGCTTTGGTGATCTATGACCTTCTTATATGATACAACCAGTAATATAAGTTGGCCATAATTTGTAGATAACAGTGGATTTAAATTTGAGCAGATTGAACACTATTATGAGATTGTTAATTTGCGATGATTCTTCGCTACCTGATTTTCTTTTAAACTATGATAACTCAAGGACAATTATTCAGAGTATTCATAATGCTTTGTGAAACATGCCAAACCATTAGAATAAAAGCTGTGTGTGTGTGTGTGTGTGTGTGTGTGTGTGTGTGTGTGTGTGTGTGTGTGTGTGTGTGTGTGTGTGTGTGTGTGTGTGTGTGTGTGTGTGTGTGTGTGTGTGTGTGTGTGTGTGTGTGTGTGTGTGTGTGTGTGTGTGTGTGTGTGTGTGTGTGTGTGTGTGTGTGTGTGTAGATATGTGCGTTGCAGCAGGCGGAGTCGCGGCTGCAGGCTGAGGTTCAGGACGCCCACGATCAGAATGAGCTGCTGGAATTCAGAGTGCTGGAACTGGAAGTAAGAGACTGTACCAACATCAAACTGTCACCAGGAGGCGACAACAACAATCTCAGTTCCAGGCGCAAGACCTACATACAGTGACTCGACAGACAGATGCACTATTCACTTATACACACTTGAGTCCTCCTCTGTATGCATCTTTGTTTTGCATGGCAGCTGTGTGCACACCCCCTCCACTGAACTGGAATATTTTTTTAAATGAAAGAATGTTGTTTTTAAGATGAATATAATTTTGAATTGAATAAACATTTATTAAATTTCAGTATTCAATCCCATCATTGATCATTTTGTTTATCATTTTTGCACGTGTGTCCTACATTTTGTTTTCATTTTTCATAAGATAAGAGCTTACTGTATGTCCATGGATATTTACGGAACAATGTAGTGTAATTTAGGGATTTGTATTGTTTATCTGCTCAGTATTATTTCTTTAATTAAAGTTAGAAATGGAGATTTACTGGGAAAAATAAATTAGGTTACTGACCTAAAGGTTCAATAGGCATATAGCATCGCTCATATCCGTTGATATTGCATCTATTAATGTAGTAGATGTGTCTAAATTTCTGTTTGAGATCACATTCTCAGTTTTGAGTTTCAGCATGTGTTTTCATACTCCCTTTTGGTTTGGTTTGGTTTCCCATTTAAATCTATGGGTTTCCACCTTCCTCATTTTGGCAGATCCTGACCATGTTTTCAGTGTCATGTAAGTAAATCCACTCACTCCCTTTTCACTGTCATTTACATTCAGTATCTGTCATTCACTGTATGCTGCCATCAGTGTTATTTACGTGAGTGTAGGACTTGTAGAAATGTTAGTTTGGCTGATGTCATGATGTTTTTATGTGTGTGTATGTGTGTGTATATTAGTATTAACATGGTGTGTACTTTCTGTAGGAGAGGGAGCGCAGATCTCCTGCCCTCAATCTCCACATGTCAGCGTTCCCTGAGAACAGTAGCAGTGCCCTGCAGATCTACTGCCACCAGCAGGGAGTCAAGGTGATAACACACTTACACAAACAGACTTTTCCTTTTAAGACTGCACGCCATCAATTTGATGTCTGACTTTCACTTGCAGGATGTAATCATTCCTGAGCTGATGAAGAAACTGGATATCCTGGGGGATAATGGGGTGAGTTCCAACACACTGTTAGATTAAAATAAGAGCTTTTTTAAATATATTGTATTCTCATAATTTCTGATAACTCCTTGTGTTTTTTTTGTAGAATCTCAGAAATGAGGAGCAGGTGGCAGTGATCCAAGCAGGGACGGTGATCTCACTGTGTGAAAAGGTGAGTGAAAGTGTTTTTACTGGCACTCAGTGGACTCACATTGCCATAACACTTCATTTATTTCGAAAACAGTCACTACATTTGAGTCATTTTTGTTAAGTAAAATATGGATGAAAATAATACCATTATCTTAGCTTCTGAGAAAGCATTAATCCCTCATCTTTCCTCTTTTGCCCCAATATACAGTGGTTGAAGCAGATAGATAGCACAGAGGTTGCCCTTACACAGAAGATGATCGACCTGGAAAATGACAAGGTGAAAAATCTATTTACCATTAGAGTACACAATCCTCTAACATTTTGACTGTCTGTTTAAATTTAAGAGGATCATATACCTGACTTTTCACTGGCATATACCCAAAACAAGCTGTCTGTTTTCTGCTGTTTTAATGTCAAAAAGCCTGCCCAGATGTAAAATGTTACCACTCACAGTTTTCCTGATTGTACAGTATGTTCTGTACTCTACCATTCAGTTGTGATACCACATTGTGTATTATATATTATCACATCTTGTTGCAGGAGCTGTTCAGTAAGCAGAAGGGATTCCTTGAGGAAGAGTTGGACTACAGGAAGCAGGCCTTGGATCAGGCCTACATGGTACGCAGCCTGAAGCAGTATGACCTTGTCCCTTTATATAAAAGTTGGCCAAAGCCTCTCAAACAGACAAAATGCACTCATTTATATTAATTGCAACAATAACCAAGGTTGTGTACAAGAAATAATGCTTCATGAAAAAGTGAGTGAATAATGCAGGGGTGCCACATTGCCATTCCAGCGTGACACATAAACATTTGGAACCCCATTAAACATCATGAATGCAACAACCTCCATAACGATTTGTAAATTTGTTGCATTGTGTTGGGATACTGCATCTTTTACCACTGAAGTCTTAAATTCAACAATGTAAGCCACTGAATTGGTATTTGGCTTCTTGTTTATTGGCCGATTGCTCTTTCATCTTCTGAGGTATCACTGATGAAAAAAATCACTGATTTACTCTCTAAAATTGTAGAAAATATGAAGATATATTGCCTTTATGAATATCCTGTGTAACTTGGTTCAAGTAGACAACTATCAAAGTTGAAGAAACATGTTGGACAGAATGGGTTTAATACGATTTTAACATTAGATTTTGTTAGCATTAATGATCTTAAAACATTCTCCCCTCCCACTGACTTAAATAGACCATAGCCCGGGAAACAGAAGTTAACACTTACGTCACTCTCCATATAGTTCTAACCATTAGATTTGGTCAGTTTTGGGGTTGGTTTGTGTTTATGGTCCCACTTTATATTGTGCTGGTTAAAGCTTGTTTTTTACATGGTAACTTTGCAGGACCAGTCAGGCATCTGTAGGAGACTGAGAATAAAAAGATGGTTTGTGTTGTTAAAGTTACCATGTTTAGGTCGAGCCTAAATAACCCCCAATTTAAAGTGGAACAGTGTTCCTCATATCTGCCATGGTCACAGTGGTGTGTGTATGTGTGTGTGCGCGTGTTTGCGTGCGTATGTGTATTTGTTTGTGTGCGTGCCTCCATGTGTGTGCTTGTGCATGCCTGCGTGTGTGTGTTTTTGCATGCGCATGTGCACATCCTCCTGTGTGTGTGTGTGTGTGTGTGTGTGTGTATCTGTATATGTGTGTATGTGGCTGGCTGTGCAGAGGATCGAGGAGCTGGAGGCCACGCTGTATAGCGCTCTGCAGCAGGAGCAGCCAGCCTGCCAGGCGGTGGCCGAGTCGCTGACAGACAGGCAGAGGGAGGAGCTGAGGCTAGCTGTGGAGAAGCTGCGGCGTCAGATTCTCCGGCAGAGCCGGCAGTTTGACAGTCAGATCTTACAGGAGCGCATGGAGCTCCTACAGCAGGCCCAGGAGGTAAGGCTTGAAATAAATCGAGTCAGGTTACTGCGTCCCGCCATTCCTCAGTCTGACCCCTGGTACTTGTCTGAAACGTCTGACCCTAGCAGACCTCTGGTGCTATGAGAAAGATGCAGTATCCCTGTGTGTGCAACCTGTAACCCTATCTGTAACTGCATACATAGAAGTGGAAGAGTGAAAAGATGAGACCGAATGAATTTTGTGTGTGTGTGTGTGTGTGTGTGTGTGTGTGTGTGTGTGTGTGTGTGTGTGTGTGTGTGTGTGTGTGTGTGTGTGTGTGTGTGTGTGTGTGTGTGTGTGTGTGTGTGTGTGTGTGTGTGTGTGTGTGTGTGTGTGTGTGTGTGTGTGTGTGTGTGTGTGTGTGTCATTGTGATCTAAATAACCCCCCCCTCCAACCTCACTTCAGTATCCCTCCACCCCGCTGCACTCACATTAGTGTTACACCCATGGCTCGAACAGTATATGTGATTCATTCAGTACGTCAGCAATCACTGCACCTTAAACTTCATCTGAATCAGTTGTACTGTAACATACTAACATTGTTTTCTAATCTCTAACCACAAAACACTTTGTTGTAAAACTAATTGTAATCAACTAGTGATTAAATATACTAACTAACTAACTACATCTATGGAAACTACTGATAGTTTATAGATGGATCCAAAAGTCCAGTACAATTGTTCCCTTTCCCACAGTTGGGCTTTAGTTTACACACTCTCTGTCTCGTGGCTGACTCACTGTTCTAATAATTAAGACTTAAACCGCTTGTTTTTATGAAAGATTAAGCTGTGTTTGGTTGAAGCATTTAGCATCAGCCCCACCAAAGATTAATTTGGAGCAGATGATATTAAATCAAAAAGCCGGTGTTTTAGTTTTATAATTCCATGTCTGTCCTTTTGTGTTTGCCAATTAATTTGCATCCTCCTTTTTGAACCCTGAACACACTTACAGACACTGTAGCTAGGTAAAAGAGTGAACACTATGTTATTCCGCAGTCAGTGAAAAAGCTGCTCGGGTTTAAAATCTCAAAGATGGAGTCACTTCCACTGTTCAATGTTAGAACTGCTCTTCAGTTACCATGACAGTTCATTCTTACCCAGCACAGCTACCATGGAGACAGAGGCATTATGGGAAAGAGGCAGAGTATTTGGAGCATATACAGGAATAGTTGGATCACGGTCTTATTAACTGTTTAACAACCGTTTATTTTGTTAGATTGTAAGAGATCTGGCCAAATGGTCTAAGTTCTATTCTAAAATATACCTAACCACGTCTGTCTTTGCCTTGCAGAGAATTAGAGAGCTGGAGACCAGGCTTGACTTGCAAAAGAGACAAATAAAAGAAATAGAGGAAAAGGTACATATTCACATCTTATTTGTTTCTTTCTAAGAAAGCGTTCTGTTGTGGCTGGTGGAGTATGTGTGAACTGTAACGTGACTAGACACAGATTAGCAAGAGAGAATGTGAAGGAGTTTACATCTACCGTACTCATGATGTGTGTTATTTTATTAACTTCTTGACACTCTTTTTCTTCTCTCCCTTTTTTTCACCTGTTGATTAAACCCCTTGTGTTCCTTTTAGTTTTTGTTCCTATTTTTGTTTTTCTCTTTAGCATTTATTCTTTGGCCTTAATGAAAGTGACCGTGGACCCACATCAGGTAGCACCTTTATTTGCTGTATCATATCAGTTTTTAACACAGTTATAGTGGTGATAATAACAACAACAATAATGATGAGGGAATCATTTAACAATGCTTTCTTTCTCTTAGGTATTAAGGTGCTGTGGAGGCAAGCGAGGATGGAACAAAACCTAATTGTTTTTTATGCATTTGTAGACAGCTCACAAAAACCCCATGGCCTTTTTGAAAAATGTGCACTTTTGACCCTTACCTGGAATGCAAACATATTTGAAACTATAATAAGTAAACAAATATACATGAGATTAAAGTGAGATTTATTTCTAAATAACATTTACTATAGTGGTTCTTGGACCTGGAACATAAAAACTCCTCTGTGAGAAGCAAACACGTGGATTTACTGAGAGAAAACTCTGAATCAGAGGATTTATTAAAGGGAGAAAAGAGCCACAGCCTCAGTTGAAAGAATGCCCACTCGGACAATAGGAAAGGAGAGATGGAGGGAGGAGAGGAAGAAGAGTGAAAACACAGTGCTGAGGAAGGGGCTGAACAAGCTGAGTGCCAACTGGATATGGAGGCTTCTGGCAAAGTCCAACGTCCGTGGTGTTTCTAAGGAAACAACAGCAAAACTAAGTTCACAGAGCAGAAGCTGAACTTTGTGGAAGTTTGTTGCTGCATTAAGGAGATGAAACTACAATCAGTGGAGCGCAAAAAACAGGTTGTTATTTAAGTTTACCTTTTTGAGAATTGACTCCTTTGTACCTGGATTTTTACAACAGCTTATTTAAGGTATACTGAAGAATACCAGAATACAAAATCTGCAAATTAATAATTTTCTCATTATAGAAACGTGAATTGGTTATTCATTGACTATGTTTTCTTGCCTGTATTTAGTTATGCATTAGCCAGACTTGCTTGCTAGCTTACTTGCTTATTAGGTAACAATAGTCAGCTACCCATATCTCTTAACGGGCAGTATGAACAGGGAATGATTACAGCGACAAGAAAACCGTTTCAGTGCACATATGAGCATGTGAGTACAAATGTGAACCTATCCGTTGAGCGTTTTGGGTTGGAGGGTTTGTGAGATGTGGTGGGCGGTGCAGGAGGAGACGGGTGATTAGGAGGCGGGGTAACCTGAGAGATACCTGTGCTTGACAACTTGCTACCAAGCTGTTGACTTGGTGAATAATAGATGACTATTTTATGCTTGTGTATCTTTTTCTATGTCTGTTTTTATCTTTGCCAATGGCTGTGTGTTTATGACGGATGTGTAGATACAAAACAAAACAAGCATCACAAAGAAGATGTGTAACGGTTTTCCTTCTTTTGCTTACTGAACTAAGTAAGTCTGACTCCATCAGTTCCTGTGCCACAGGTAAACCTCACCTAGTTAGCACATGCTGACCAATGGAGGATTACAAGACATCATCAGACATGACGGGCACCGGAAGCAGTTCTGTTACCGTGGTAACAGACTCAATGCTAACTGAGCTGGAGCAGAGTGCACATTCAACCCTCCAGTTTGACAGTTACCTGAGGAACAGGTGAGAGACTGGGGGAGAGGGGATCAGGTGAAACACACACACACACACACCCCTGCTACTATATACTCACTTTTGGCCAAGGTGATATCGCATATCACACACACCTGACTGCACTGCACACTTGCATGCGAGCACGCTGCTACTAACATCTCCCCTGGAATTACTCGCTGTGGGAGATTTTATTTGCATGTTTTCATCTGTTCTTCTCGCATTGGGAGGTAAAACTGAATCAAATGTGTAGATATTTAGATCGAATTAAAAGATTAAGTTATTCAACCTTCCAGCTTTATGTAATATGCAAACTTGTGTGAACTTATTAAGATGATGTAATGTGACCTTGTCTGTGTTGTGGTGTTGGGATCAGAGAGTTGGAGAGGTCAGAGAGGAGCCTGCTGCTACAGCTCTATCAGCTAGCCTCTGCCTCCCACCTCCCCAGCATGCAACACTCCCAGAGGCTGGACCAGAGACTCCACATGCTCAGGGAGGAGGTCAGGACCATGGTGAGTGCTTGGGATCTCAAGCATCAATAGGCACGGGTGTACAAACTGAAGCTGTAAGGGATGTGTGAGTCTTGCAGGTTAACTTTAGTCACACAGGTTTTACCTTCCATAGGTCTGGACTAAATGCCTGTTCATTGTACAAAGGATAGACAACATAATGGACAAGGACCTTCATTCTGGAGTAATTTAATTAAAATTACAAGCGGTGCTATGAAGGCCAGGTTATGTTAAAATGGATTTCGATATGCAAGTTTAAAGCTAAATGTGACAAAACTTCATTTGTCTGTAGATCACTCAAAAACATGGCAAAAAGTGACAAAGATACAACATACGTACACGTTTTTTGTCTCTTCTTATAAATTGATAAAATATTTATCTTATATTTTTTTTGCCTGGAAAAACAAAAGGAAATAACACTTTCCGTTTCCAAGTTAAATTTTTTCAATTTCAAATTTTGAGACTTGCTGTAATTTTAGGGATAACTATTCATTGTAATTACACTGTGGTGGTTCAATAGATAGATAACTTTGTTAATTGCCAGTGGGAAAACTGGTTTGATTGGTCATGCACAGTAAAGTTGACAAAGGTCACAACAGATAACATCTACAGTAAAGACAACTAATTTTGCAATACTAACACACAAACTAATCCATATTCTAAGAGGACATTAATGTTCAGGAGACCCATCAGGATTAAAACATGTTGTAAATCAAGCTTTGAGTAACCGTGTTGGCATAACGAGGATAACTCAGGAGCTGTTGTATCTCTCTCTTTAATATTTCTCTCTGTCTCCATCCTTCTCTCTTCCCTCCTGTCCAGACCAAGGACAAGGAGCGAGGGGAGCGGGTTTGGAGAGATCGACTTCAGCGCTGTCAGAGGCAGCTGAAGGCCAAAGAGGAGGAGATGAGTCGCCAGTCCCAGTACTTCGAGAATTATAAAACCCAACTCCAGCACAAGCTCAGCCTGGCCCGGGACAGAGAGCAGAGCCTACAGAACCGGATCTACACTTTAGAAAAACAGCTACTGGACATGACTGTGAGTGCCGCCACTGGCATGGCAACGATCAGTGCAGTCAGATTAACTGCCGAGACTGTAACACACTGGGAAGAACAAGGGAGGCTGCCTCCCATGAGAGGAGAGGGTGAAGGAGAGGAGGAGAGAAAGGAGGAGAGGAGGAGGCAATGGCAGCCAAGTGTGGGAATTGAGAGAGAAGGAGGGCGAGGAGGTGAGAAAGAGATACAGGGGGGAAGAGTTAAAGACACAAAACAAAACTCAAATGAAGCCAGGCTGCAGGGCTTCATCCTGAGCCTGCAGGAGGATCTCAGGGTGCTGCTGGAGAGAGAGGAGGAAGGGATGACAGAGCGGAGGGGACTGGTGGAGAAGCTCCAGGAGGCCCAGGAGAACAGCCACTTCCTAGGCTGCAAGGTGGAGGAGATGAAGGCAGAGGTGCACCAGCTGAAGCTGTCTGAAAACTCCTTGATGGAGGAGGTTGAAGAGCTGAAAGAGGAGAACCACAGACTCCAGCAGAGTCTTACGGACGCAGCTAACCAAACATCCGCGGTGCCTGAGTCCACATGCCCGGGTCCTGGGTCCAGCAGTCTCTCATATACTACTGCCATGGGACATTCCCCAGTGGGGAGTTCTGGAGAGGTCTGTAAGACATGATTATTATTAGAACTTTTATTTAAATCAGGTAGTCTCATTGAGATCAATACCTAAGTACAGCAAAACAACAAAACACAGCCATCTCTAAAAAGATCCAAAATTAAAGTTTGAATTCATCCAATGTGATGAGACTTTATAGTTTTAATGTCATATTTAGATCATTTGATTTATATGGTTCAAAGTACTGGAAGGCAGTCTTCTCATGTTCAGTATTTATTTGTGGGGTATCTAGATTCAGCTAGTCCTGATCTTCATCTGATGAACTGTAGTTTTAATCTGAGAAGAGATGTGATATGCTGAGGCAGCTTTAGTAGGATACATGTATTAACAAACATGCTAGTGTGTATAGCTCCTTTTTCACACAATACACAGTGATGAATACAATATTTATCTCCTGTAATAAAATGCAGGGCACAGAGGTGAACGGCATAAAGTTGTTTTAAGGTGGAATGATTAGCGTGAGAGTACAGGATATCTCACAAGCACAATTCAAAAACAGACATGATGGTCGACTGCACAATGGGTGTCCTGTTCTCCTGAGACAAAGCTGCTCTATCATGATATTAGAAAGACATTTTCTATTGTCAGATCTTTCCACGTCATTTAAAAGTAAAACTACTACCGTATCTAACCAAATTCGCATTAAATTTATAATGCTGCCATGAATATGTATGTCCATCAATATTAAATCCGGTGTTATTTTTGGCTTAACGTTGTAAATTCCTTCTGATTATTTCATGAGAAGGTATTACTGCATGAAAAGCGTGAATGCTCCCGGAGAGAGAAAGCTCTGTTGCAAGGATTTAGGGTTACATAACCACCTCCTCTATTGTAAATGCTTATACAGGTGTATCCAAATATCAGTATTTCACTATAGCTGACTGAGAGACATGAATTTGGATTATGGTATATTATTAAGTGTTTTGTCTTTTAAATTTTTACATAAATGATTCACAACTTTTGACTCACAACTGTGATTCCTGTGTAGGAACATCTTACGTCGGCTGAGGGAACAGGCCAGCCTCATTCATCTGCAGTTCCACCTGTTCACCACCAGGCCACAGCAGAGAGCATGCAGAACAACACAGAGGATTACTCCTCATCTGCCAAATCAGAAACTCCACCTAAAATCTTTCGCCACCTCGGTTCCAAAACCAACCCCAGCCTCCAATCACTCTCCCTGACCACAGATACACTAGATGAGTTTAAACTGGGGACCTGGCACTCCAAAGGGATCGTAAACCTGGAGGAAAGCCCTAGTGAGGAATCTGATGCCCTTAGGGACGCCTACAGGAGCTTGGGGTTGGGGGAGGATCTCGAAGCACTTCAAGAGCAACGTGACCAGCTGGAGGTCTCCCTGGAGCACGTACAGGAGCAGCTGCAGAGGATGGCTCAAGAGAATACACAACTGAAATTACAACTCAGGAATGAGGAACAAGAAGCAGAGGCGGAGCAGGGGTCTTCAAGAGAAAAGGTATGTCACAGGGGTTGCAGTGTTCCCACATTTCTTATACAGCTGAAATGACCAACTTACAGTTACACACTATTCCAGTAAATTGCACATTTTACCTCTTTGCATACTCAGATTAGCACACTACCCACCCGTGTTGGAGCTGAAGAGAACACCATTCTCGCCTTCGCCCAGGATGATCTCGTCCAGGCCCTGAATCAGGAGAACCGGGCCTTGGCGGAACGGATCCAGGAGCTTCTAGCTCACATTGAGCTCAGAGATGAGGAGATCAAGATGAAGCGAACACAGCTGAGGAAGCATATCTCCAAGCTGGAGGCAGACAGAGCCAGGCTGGAGCAGGACAACCAGGAACAAGAGTGTTTGATTACCGAACTCACCAAGAAGACTGAGGATGATCTTAATACCATCATGGAGCTACAGCAAAGGTTAATGGAGAGTGAACAGCGTATGGATGAATCACAGGTTGGCAAGGAACTTGGTGGATTTCAATTGAAAAGTGAATATACAGCTGTAATATTAGGATGTTTTCAACAGAAGAACCTAGAAAAATGTGGGGACAGTTTGGTGGAAAGTGGGCTAAAAGAGGAAGAACCACAGTTGGTGTCCAGTCAACAACCAGACGATTTGAGTGCAGCTTCTGCACTTGGTTCTCAACATGATAATCACTATGATCCATTGCAGAACAGCCTGCAAAGCAGTCTGCATGTTAGTTCACTGACTGATCAAGTGGGCCAGCTGACCAAGTCAGTCCAGAGTCTCAAAACAGAAGAAGAGGAACTGTCAGGCTGCATGAATGCTCTCCGGGAGCAGCAGAGAGAAGTAGCTATTTCAGTCCAAACACAGACAGAAGTGAAACAGCAGTTAACCCGGGCAGTTTGGGGACTGAAGGAGGAGAAAGACAGCATCTCTCAGTCTCTGGCTGGTCTCAAACAAGAGAGAGAGCAGCTTACCAGGACTGTCCGTGGGCTGAAGGATGAGAGAGACCAGTTTATAAGGTCTACGTGTAGCCTGAAAGAGGAGAAAGAGTCTTTATCTGGTCTCGAAAGAGAGAAAGAGAAACTATTAGAATCTATCTTAGGTGGAAAAGAAGAGAGAGATCAAATCATGCAGTCACTGCACTGTTTACAGAAAGAGAGTGACCAGTTAAGCCAGATGGTGGTCCTTTTGAAACAAGAGAGAGATAAACTAACTGATTCTCTTAAGTGTCTGAAGGAACAGAGAGACAAGGAACCTTCACAAGAAGACCGGGACAAGTTAGTAAAATCAGTTAGCAGTTTGAGAGAAGATGAAGAACAAATTGAACATTCAATCAGTTGTTTGAAACAGGAAGAAAAGCAGATAAAGCTGTTACTTCAAGGCTTAAGAGAGGAAAGAAACAGCCTCCACGCGGCTCTGCCCAGCCAAACACAAACAGGGGGGAGGAATCAGAAGCAGCATCTCCTGAATCCAAACAGTGCTGTTACGACAAAGAAGACTGAGAATCTTGATGGAACAGGAGCTGCACAAAGATCTCAGACTCATGACCACAGGGAAAGCTCTGCACAGGTATTAAGAGTGGTGTGATTAATGCCTGTATGCATTATGTTAGTGTCACTTTAAATATCCTTTTAAGCAATGTGGTTCATCGTGTATCATTATGTTGGATCACTGTGTACTTAATGCAACACGGATGGACTACAGGAGCAAAGTGATCTGATAAGGGAGATTGAAGATTTGGGAGTTGTAAAAGAAGAGAATATTTACTTGAGACACTTGTTGATTAAACTAAATAATAGTAGTTAGACCAAACAACCCCAACTCAAAGTCCACTCATAAGCTTTAGGTCATAGAGAACTCCATAGAACTTGAGTTGGGATTGGAGATTTCACTATGTAACTTAATGTGTTCGTGTTTATGTTTGTGGCATGTTCAGATCAACAGACTGCACAGTGAATTGTGTCAATCAGAAGTCAGGAGGGAGGAGGCAGAGAGAAAGTCGGCCCAAGCAGCTGAGAAGGTGGTGAGACTGACAGATGTAGCCAATCAGATGGAAGAAACCAGAAAGGAAAATGACAGCCTCATAATGCAGGTATTTAACCAAATAGACATTACAAAAATGCCATAAGCAAAAAAAAACGAATAACACAACATGCACACATTACATACACACACATAGAGTTAAAGCTCTAAATATGCCGCGTATTTCGGACTCCCTGTTGTTTTTGGTATTGCTTTTCACTAACTTTACCTCCAGGTGAACACCCAAACTAATGCATTGTTATGTGTGTCTGTCTCTTATTTATTTGTTAGACCTAACTGGTGTTTATGTCTGCCGCAGGTGAAGGAGCTGCAGAGCAAACTGACAGGCCTGATCAGGGAGAAGACCGATGCTTTGTCACTCAAGGTGCAAATAGAGGAGCAATACAACATCCTTACAGCTCAGCTCAAGGCTAAGGTAAGAAAAGACAGATTATCTTTCTTTTTCATTTGATATTTACCATAGATTAGCTCTTAGTGCCTGTACCGTATATGTAACTGTTATAAATTTGATTCTTGAATCTGAACAAAGACTATGTAAAACTTGTGTTGTGTTGTGTTGTGTTGTGTTGTGTTGTGTGTGTGTGTGTGTGTGTGTGTGTGTGTGTGTGTGTGTGTGTGTGTGTGTGTGTGTGTGTGTGTGTGTGTGTGTGTGTGTGTGTGTGTGTGCATGTTTGCACAGACGGTGGCTCTAGAAGAGCTAAACTCAGAGTATATTGCTCTAAAACGAGGGCAGGGCAGCAAGGATGATCTGAGTGCTGTTCTCATCTCACTCAGGACACGTTACAACGACCTCAGAGCTAAGGTGGTAACAGTCAGCTGTGGCTTTGCAGTCAATGATAGTCAAAGCAGTTAGTTGTGTGTTATGTGCTGATCAGTTGATATCTGTATCTTATAAACAGTAGTTATCACGTGTGTTTTTTATTTATTTTGTTTGTACTGTAGTATGATGCACTCCTGAAAAAGAGGAGCCAGACGGATCTGGAAATTGCTCCTTTAAAGGTGAGGAAAGAGAGATACAGCTTTTGTTGTCATGTGTCAATACTTCTGTTGAACTGCTCTGAGCTGTGGAGTTTGACTGACATCCAATAACAGGCCAAGCTGTCTTGCCTGGTGGTGAAGTGTCAGGAGAGGAACAGCTTGTTGGTTCAGATGATGAAGGCTATGCACAGACGAGGCTGTGTGGACTCTACACTCACACAGCAGGTTGAGCAGCTGCTCAGTGACGCTGCTCTGCAGGACTACACTGCAGCATTCACACCAGGGAGCAGCTGGAAGACCCGGGATTACAGCACTGGGTTTACACTAGGATTTATTTCCAAATTCCAAGACTACACTGGTGGAGTCACACCTGATCAGACTTGCTCTACTATATCCCCACTTGTAAATCAGCAACACCAAAATGGACTCACATCTGAATCTGGGGTAAACTGTAGAGAACTAAAAAGTGAAAAGCACACATCTTTAGTCATAGCTGAATCCACAACAAATCGTCAAGACTGCAGTAGTGAAGTCACTCATGCACCAACAGGACCACTAAAGAAAAACTCACCTGTGCCAACCTCAGCAGTGCATGAACATGCCCGTGTCCAAGCGACACCATCACCTGTTCCAGCACCGAAAGAGAACTTCATCACCAGTACAGCACAGGTGGGAAATTACAAACTAATTTGTAGTCAAGTATGTTTTCATTTTAACAGCAATACACCATAACTGCATTCATTTTGTAAAATAATTCTATAAATAAACCTGATAGGCAGCAGTTCCTGGCTTCCATAGTATATTGTCTTTTTGTGCTACCATGCATGAATTAATAAAACAAATGCTACGAAATTCATATTTGATAGATATGTTTTCACAATGACAGATCCAAAAAAGTCAAGACAATCACTTCTGACATATTTATTATTTTAAGTACAGCAAAAATCTTTGACTGTCCAAATGTTTTTTATTGAGCATGTTAATATGTACACAGTGAGTGTGAACCAGGATATACAATGCTCTCTTTCGTTTTCTAGAACATATAAATAAAGAACAGAAGTAACAACTGAAATTAAAATATCTAAACAATAACTAAAAAATGTAAAAGAAAATGTAGAAAATACACTCATCCTGCCCCCCTCCCCCCACCCTACCCTTATGTCAGTTCTCTTTAAGCTAAAAAGTGAGCCACACCTTGTCAAAATATGAAAGTGTTCCCCTAAGAGTGTACCTAATTCTTTCTAAATTTAGCGTGTTCATAAGATCACTAAGCCACATCTTAGTTGTGGGAACATCTTTCTTTTTCCAGTGCGTGAGAAGCCGTTTCTTTGCGGTGATGAGACTATAGGCCAGGAAACATTGCTGGCCGTTTTTTTATTTTCTTAAATATTCCGATCTTCCCAGAATAATGAGTGGTTCTGATTCTAATCAAATTTTAAGTATTTCAGATATTAATTTGCAAATATTGAGCCAATAGGCCATAACTTTAGGACACAGGGCAAAACTATGGAGTAGTGTGTCAGGGGAAATCTCAGGGAACAATTTGTGCAACCTCTCCTTAGAGTAATGAAGACGGTGTAGAATTTTGAATTGGATTAAGCAGTGCCTTGCATTATTAGAGCATTGATGGATGTGCTCCAGGGTCTCCTCCCACAAAGTGTCCGAGATCTCAATACCCATTTCTTCCTGCCATTTCATGTTTAATGGAGTAGGATCAACTGAACTCATAGATTGTAAGGTATATATATATATATATATATATATATATATATATATATATATATATATGACGTATTGATTTTTCTGAGCATGATGGGAGCTGTAGGCAGGTATCACGATTGGAGCCTATAAACGTATCAACATTTTGTAGATGTTTCCTGACATAGTCTCTTACTTGCAAATAAAATAAGAAGTTGCTTTGTGGTAGTTTGTATTCACTCTGTATCTGAATAAAAGAAGCAAAGGTGTCCCCTCGATGTACAGATCTCCCATTGTATGGACGCCCGCCTTTTTTCAGAGTTAAAAAGTATTATCTAAATTTGCCGATGCAAAGGAAGGGTTTCCAACAATAGGTAGAGCATAGAATATGGGCTTCAGATTAAAATGTGATTTAATTTGTTTCCAAATGCGCAGGATATTGTGAACTACTACATTACAATTCAAAAATCTTTGACCAAAGAAGCAAACATCCTGTTTGCAGCTGGGTTTATGGGAAATGTGGTCCTAATTAAAGCACTGGCATTGAATGATAGGTTCACAATTGTTCAAGTGTGTCTTAAAACAGTGATCAGAACCCCATATAAACATTGAAACAGGTTTTGCTTGCTGTAATCATTCCCCCTGTTCATAAGCAAACATGTTTCAATGTACATTTCTTTACTGTCATCTTTACAAGTTTTCACAGTTAATTTGACATTAACATATCAGTGTTTTAAAAATGTTAGACAGCAATTGTTTGCACTTTAAATTGTAACTTAAATTAAATTGGGAGAAAGACTATTTGCACACTGAAACACTGATATGCCTTTTCTCAATCCCACCCCAGCTCTCTGCCTCGGCCAGTGGACCAGAGAAATTTGGATTTCATCACCCGGATAGGATAGGGAAGGCCTCCCCTGATCCGCCCAGTTCGACTCAATCCTCACTGAGTCCGACTCCTCCCTCCTCCAGCACACCTGTCAGTCCGAGCAGGAGGCTGACTAGTCCTGAGAAGATCATCAGTCTACATGAGCAACTGCAGAAGACTCTAATGAGCAGCTATCAGGTACACTGAAGTATTTTGAACATTCGTCATTACACAGATGCAGCTTAGTATGTAAGTCTCACCAGACATGAAGATGTATGCACACAAGATTACATCTAGCCAGATATTATGTTAGTTTATGTTACTATGTGTCTAATAAATGTTTTTCTCTTCATTTCAAGGATCCAGTAAACAGAGGAACAGGACAGCAGCCCAGGAAAAGTCTCTCATTTTCAGCTCCTGCAGACCTGGGACCAGCCTCTCAGACTAAGAAGCAGGGCCTCAGTTCCAATATACCACGTATCAACTCTCTCCCAGTCTCCGCCGCTGCTGCTGCGAGCCAAGCTAAGCACACTCCAGCAGCGATAACCACAAATAAGTCAACGACACTTTTTAATGCAGTCGCCTCTAGATCTGCTAATGTTGCATTCAGTCCCAACATGTTTACTAAACAACAATTTAAAGCAGATACATCTAAAACTACAATATCTTCTCTTTCTAGCTCTTCTAACTTTCCTTTTGCCACTATGGCGCCTTGCAAAGCCAAATCCACCTCTTGCAGTCACATTAATGTAACAACATCCCCAAAACTGACACAGAAAATGACTGGTATCACTGACATATCTGATGCTGAACGTACAGCTTCTACTCCTCTAACTCCGAGGACCACTACCTTTGACTCTGGTGTCTTGATATGTTCTGACACTGATCCGAAAACCTCTGCCTCAGACACAACTGCCCTTAACATATCAACTGCCTCCGAGGCTAATCATTCTAACATGCTTTCTAAAACGGATGGTGCTGCCCCGGCATATCATGGACTTGTATTTGCTGCATCCTGCACTCAACCTGCTCATTGCTCTCCTGAGAGATCCAACAAGTCAGCCAGAAAGTCCACTGCTGCTCTTGAAAAGACCAAGACTGCAAGACCCAAACCAGGTAATGCACATATTCAATATTCAAGATTATTTACACAAAGGCAGAACACACCATTACTAAAAGTCCTGGTAGAAGAAATTCTTGTTTTTATAAAAAGTTGAAATGCCTGTATTGATTTGACAATAAAACAGCATTTGCTGAAACGTTGCACATGTACGAGTTATAGCTTCGGTGCACAATATTGCAGTTTACGATTGTGGAATATTACTTTTTGCTTGTACACACCTGCAATGTGATTATACCCAGCTTAGATACTGTATGGACCATTCTCGTTTTCTGTCTCTTGTATTTAAAATGTTGATGTTGTCCTGTTTATTACACACATACAGTAAGACACTGCAGTACATGACTAAACATTTAATAAACCGCTTGGCTTCATTAGTAAGCTCTTTTTTTTTGGTATGATTTATTTGTGGGATTTTGGGTATAACAGATACATATTACACATCATCCATGAAGTGAAACTAATACAAAGATTAATTCTGTGAAACAAGGTACTAACAAAGAGACGGTTTACCCCCACCCCCTTCCCTCCCTTTTCATTAGTAAGTTCAGTATGCAGTGAGTCCTGTTATATTACTTTATTGTGGTATAATTTTAAAGTTAAAAGAGATAAATAGATTAGAGTGCCTTGTATTGTACTCTGTGTTTGCAGTATTACAAGCATCGTACAAGCAAGAGAGGGTAATGTGCTTGATCTTTCTTTGTCTGATCACCTCCAGAAGCTCCAGCTGAGGTTCGCTCTGTTGAGGTCATCAAAACAGTGGGCCAGAGCAGCCTCATGATTGGCTGGGAGAGGCCGCCACTCGACGAGCTGGGCTGCAGTAACGGCACATTTGTGTATGGATACAGGGTAGGCAGCGCAAACTACATGGACTTTATTATTTGTTTGTTCTTGTACTTATTATTTCTTGTCACCTCTCAGGTGTTTGTCGATGGGGACTTCCACAAATCGGTCATGAGTTCAGCGTGCACCAAGGTATCACTCTCTTAAAAGCTGTGCATTATTGTATCCTGTTATCACTCTAAAAAATGAAACTTGATAACAGCAATTCATGTACTGCATACTTTGTTTCTCTTTCTACAGTGTATTCTGGAGAATGTCGATCTGAGTGTCCCAGTCCACATCAGTGTCCAAACACTGGGCTCTAATGGTCTCAGTTCAAACTTTGTCCACACCATGTACAGGACTTCAGTCAGAACAGACCACCACTGACTCTCAGTGTCCCGACTACAGCAAAGGTAATGTTGGCAAAGGTCAACAAGTAAGTATTTGCAAAGGTAGTTCTCAAGCCGTGGGTGGAGATACTCAGAAGAGGGGCGATATATTCCAACGAGCCTGCATGTGACATAGGAAAGGGAGCCAAATCTGAATGGCTGGCTGAATGTCATGTTTTCTGATCTAGGCAGCTCACACAAAATTGACGGGGTTTTCTTATATCACAGTTTGTGGCTTGGTAGGCACTCTAGATACACAAATGTGTGTGCACAGGCACTGAAAAGTGAGTTTTTCATGATATGTCCCCTTTAATGGTACCTTTTCATACCAACACTATTCATTCTCCGCTGTTCTGTGTGACAATCTATTTTTCCCTTTGTCCTGTGTGTCCGCCCTTCAGTGCACAGCCATGTATAGCTGCAGCCCTCTGAGGGGCCGTCCTAACCTCCACCTCAGCAGACAGCGAGGGAGATGCACCGTCACGCTGCTGGGATACCCTCAGGCTCAGGTCAACCAATCAGAAATCTCACGTTGTCTCACTTTATACTTTATTTACACAATAGTGACCTGTAGCTGGCCGTTATACCTCAAAACAATGTCACACAAAAAAAGACCCCTGTTTTTGCGCTGAGAGTTAATCTGCATTTAAAAGCAGGTGAATAATCGCTTGATCCTTGTTGGAAGAACTTCCTGATTCAGAGTCCCACCCGCTGGATTCACCTTTTGAATGGTTTAGGATGTTGAGACTGCCAGGTGATAGGCCAGAGTGGCTGCCAATCAAACAAATCCTGACAAACTGATAAAAAAGTCAATCACATTGTCAAAAGCTCCCTGTGACACAAACATTTGCTAACATTGTTAGAAAGAAAATGTTGGAGGGACGTCTGCATCTGCTGCACATTTTAACACTGTGTTTAACACCGAGAGATCATGTGTCATGTTGCTTCATCGGAGATCCCCGCTGCTGCCTCCCCGGACTTTGTGACATTGAGAGCTGGCTAAAGGGTATCAATTCTGTACTGATACTGTATCAGAAGCCTTTTTTAAAGCAACAGATGCTGTAAAATGTGCCGAAGCAACATTGTACCCGCGGGTTATCTTACTTGATTTTTACACATGAAGCCAAATATGAGAAAAAAAATCATTCACTCCAAAGACTTATCTGTTTCCTTCTCCTCACAGGTCTATGGGATTACTTCAAACACAGGTTTATTTAAGTTCGGAAATTTGCACACAGTCGTTATTGATATCTAGAAGATTAAATAAAAAAAAAGAGATTGTCACTGATATTTTTTTGTAAAGATTATTATAAAAAAATATGTCAATGTACCACAAACTGTATGCCTTTTTGTCAGAGTGACACTTTGTTTTTCATACCTAATAGATGTCATGTTTGCACGGTCCTATTGTTTTATACAATGTTCACAACATATATGATGTTCTTTTGCTACTTACTGGATGTACGGGTGTGGAGTGATCATGGTGCAGCAAAAGTATTTTTCTATCAGTAACAGAAAATATTGATTCCCTATTGATTCCTTATGACTATACAGAGAATAAATGTTTATATAATATTAACTGTCATTCCTGTGTGTGTGTATGTGTGTGTGTGTGTGAGAACTGATACAAGAGGTGAAAACATCAGTTTTGTTTCACGGATTTTTGTTAAAATCCAAGTAGAATCAATAGAGTTGAGATTTGGCAATAGGATTAATGTGTTGCTGTCCAGAAAAACAAACATGCATTTCACAATTTGGTGATTAAGAATTTTTCCAATAAACTGAAGTGTTTATTTTTGGGTTTCTTAACCCTTGTGTTGACTTCGGGTCACATTGGCCCGTTTTAACTTTTTGTTTTATATCAGAAAATATTGGACGTAGAAATAAGCGCTGAAAATGTGTAGAAGAAAAATTTAAAAATTTAAAACGTTGGAAAAAGCAAAAACAAAATGTGGAAAAAAGGAGTCACAAATGTCAGGAAACAAGTGTTTTTTTCAAGGTTGAAACGAAGACAACACAAGGGTTAAGCTAAATAAACCATTTTAACCCCATTCGATTATGTGAAAAATGCATCGTCACAAAGCTGAAAATGAGTCTTATCTCATGAAAAGTTAATGTTTTGGAGATGCATGGTTTTCATATGACAGTGACAATACATTTGTCTAATTAATCTTGCTGTGTGGTGTAGATGATTAAATATAAAACTCTTAGCTTTACTCCGGACTGTTCAACCTAAACACTTCCCATTAATGAACACTAGAGTGTGTGTGTGTGTGTGTGTGTGTGTGTGTGTGTGTGTGTGTGTGTGTGTGTGTGTGTGTGTGTGTGTGTGTGTGTGTGTGTGTGTGTGTGTGTGTGTGTGTGTGTGTGTGTGTGTGTGTGTGTGTGTGTGTGTGTGTGTGTGTGCGTGTGTGTGTGTCAACTCAGTCACTTTATCTGACAGGTGCTTTTACCAGAGCTTTAGTGGAGTGGATGATGCAGGCGTGCATACAAAGACATGCTCAAGTAATCTATAACATCTTAGTGTCTGCTCTCCCATTCAATACAAATCAGGCACAACACCAAAAACTAAAGTGAGAGAAGAAGTAGTATCGGCAGCTATAAAAAAAAAAAAAAAAAAAAAAAAAAGGAGCTTAATAATCACCTGCTGGTCTCATCAGCTTTGGGAATTCCTCTGAGAACGTCATTGCTCATACTCAGCAGGAAGAGTACCGTGTGTGTGAGAGAGAGAGAGATTTGTCTTTTATTCTGCTCTTCTTGCTCTTTTCCTTTCTTACTCTCACTATACTCTGTATGAACATCACACACAACAAAAACATCTCATACGGATGAACCAAAAGATTTTAAAATAAAAGTTAGACATCTTAGCCCTTATGTTTCTACACCATCTCAGTTTATTGCAGTGGTGGAAAGTAAATAAATAGTATCTTGAGAACTGTACTTAAGTACAAATTTCAGATACTAGTTGTGATTTACATTTTATTGCACTTTATACTTCTACTCCTATACAATTCAGATGAAAATCTTGCAATTTCTTCCGCTATCTTTATTTCACAGCTTCACAAAATATGATTCAGTTCTAGATTTAACTACCCGACACGTAAAATAGTTCAAATCAGCTCCACTTGGACCACTTACAACACTAAAAGGCTACTGACACATTAATGCATCAGTATTAATAATCCAATAATATAATAAATAATACACACAAGAGCCATTTTTCTGCGTTATGAGTACTTTTGCTTGACTAAAAGGGCATTTTAATAAAAATACTAAATTCACTTAAGTACTTTTACTTAAGTGAATTTTTTATTACAGGACTTATACTTGTAATGGAGTATTTTTATATTGCAGTAGTGCTACTTTTACTTAAATAAAGTATTTTAATACTTACTCCACCACTTACATGTATGAACATCACAGAAACAACAAAAAATATCAAACTGCAGATAAGTAAAGGAAGCCCGATAGAGATTCAAGAATGGGGTGCATTTTTTGCTGCATTGGATCTTTTACACCTGTCATGTACCTGCTGGGTTTAGTCTCGCTTTGCCAGACCCTCCTAGTTGGGTTAGACTCAAATTTGAGATGAACTAGCGGCCTACTAGTCCTGCACTGCACCAACTGAAGAAGCTGCAATAAAAACTGCAGTGCAGTTGCTTGACACAACCGGCCCCTGAATCAGCCTAAAAGAAGCTCAGCTGGACCCACGGGACTCTCATTACACTCACCTTCATTATTAACACACAATCCAACATAGAGGATGCCATATAGGATATGGAGCTTTGACTCTACCCATGTAGGCCAACATTTGAGTTATAGTAGATAGTTATGGAGGAGATGGGAGGAAAACAGGAGCTGTAGTTAAAAGTGTGCATGCATGACTTGTCGAGGGGAGTGGGGGGTGTCAATGACAGCTGGGCTCAAGCTTCCTGTGAGAATATTCTGCTGTGACGTTTAAAGACACTTCTGGAGCTTTCTGTGGCTGTGTGTGTGTGCTCTGCATATGTGGCTGAGAGTTTATTAGCACTGCAGGGGATATCTCCCTCTTGCAGGAGTTTGTGTGTGTGTGTGTGTGTGTTCTTGTTTAAATACATTTGTGGGGTCCAAAAACTGGGAATACAGTATACTTGTGGGGTCCGGACAGCTTTGTGGGGACAAAATGCTGGACCCCACAACTTTAAAGGGCTGTTTGAGGGTTAAGACTTGGTTTTAGGATAAGGGTTAGAATTAGGTTATGGTTAGGGTGAGGGTAAGGGTTAAGGTTAGGCATTTAGTTGTGATGGTTAAGGTTAGGGTAAGGGGCTAGGGAATGCATTATGTAAATGACAGGTCCCCACAAAGATAGTGAGACTCACTATGTGTGTGTGTGTGTGTGTGTGTGTGTGTGTGTGTGTGTGTGTGTGTGTGTGTCATTAGCACAGTGGGGTAGGGGGGGGGGCGATGGTGTGGCGAGTTTTTAATTTCATCCAGAGGGGACGTTGTCACTCCATCATGCCACAGACACCCTGAGCGTCCTGGGCTCAAGTGGGGTGGCGGTCTGAAGTCGACTTCCGGACCTCCAGGGCAATGTTTGCTGCTCACACCTACAGATTAGCTCTAAAAGTGGGTTTCTCCCGCTGCTGTGTCTGGGCAGATGGGTCTTGATGCTGGAAGGTTTTGTTTTGGTGTGTTGAGTTGGCATACAGCAGTGTTGTGGTTGTTATACTGTTATGTGTAGTGAATGCTGGAACTTGCATGGATATTGTCATATTATGCAAACACATTATGACACAAAAAAATTTAATCAAAAGACAATTACCAACCACTGAGCACTTATGCTTTTTGTATGTGTACAGATGGAATTTTGTATCCCGTCTTTCTCTCCTCGGTGTTAAAATGCCTCCTTTATTCTCACCATTTCTGTGTCTGTTGTTGTGGCCGTATCAGTCCATCTTAGTGCCTGTTATATTTAGAGGCAAAGCACTATCAGAGCTTACAGCTGGCCGCCTGTGATTCAATTCTGACAGATCTACAGCGTTCAAAGCAATCTCCTCTCTTTTTGTCTCGCTCATTTTTCTGCCCATTTCCAACCCCCCCCCCCCCCCCCCCCCGTTTTTCTCTCACTGTCCTCTTTTCTTTTCACTCCATCTCTTCTTCTTGTCCTCTTTTTCTATTCTTTCACCTTCATACTTCAAGCCAATTTCAGTTCTTTTTTTATCCCTTCTCTTGTTTGCATCATTTCTTTATACACCTTAATCTCTCTATTTCAACCTCATTTTTTCCTTTCATCTTTTCCATTTTCTCACCCAAGTATTTTATATTACTGCCTTTTTTTCTCTTTTATTTGCCCCATTATTATTATTGCCGTCACAAAACTCTATCTCTCCTCCAGCTCCTCTTGTTTCTTCTCTTCTCCACCCTAGTTCTCTTTCAGGTTTCTCCACATCTTCATCATCTAAAGTGCCCATCAGGTACTCTCCACCTCCTACCAGGCAGAGAAACAAAAGCTTTATCACTTTGAGCAAATCCATGTTGAAGCAAACATCAAACAGTGCAACTTCTAATTTGGGAAGAGACAAGCAATTAGCTGCTATTACATCCTTGAATCTGTGCGCAAAGGCAACCCAAATCTCATTAATCATAAACAATGGGGGCGGTAATAGAGAAGCATGTTTATGCTAATTCCCCCACACAGTAATCTTCTTCATGCTTAATAGCCAACACAGCAGTGGCGCCTCAGAAAACAATCCTCCCTCTTATTTTTCTCTGCTCAACCGCTTGACTTGCTTCTATTTCCCCCACCTCTCCTCTTCCTTTGTTGTTTTCCTTTCACTCTGCTCTCATGTTGTCTTTATCCCACCTTCCTCTGCTTTCATGAAGTGTGGAACTTCAGAGTCTGCCTAACCATTCCATGGTAAACAACCCAGAGATTGTTTGGGACTTTTACAACCCCCTCGTTTTGGCAGACCCCACAGCTCATTCCCCTTCTTCTCCATTAATTCTCTCTTTTTCTTGTTTTTCTTTTTTCTTTTTCTCTCTTTTTTATGCCTTCCATTTGCATTTATATTGTTTCATTGCTTGCCTCTCTCTCCACCCCATATTGTCTGTTTACATCTATTTCTTCATTTCTCCTCCTCTTAACTTTGCTGTTATTGCTGTTTTCCCTCCATGTTTTGCGTGCTAGCCCTCAGCCGAGTATATGTGATGCAGGACTAAATATAGGCCAGAAGGACATGATAAGATTACGTCTCTGCATCCTCTTTCTCCTTTCTTCTCTCCTCCTCCTCTTTCTTTTCCATTTTTAGTCACAATATTTATCTTGAGTTATGTGTAGATTGATTAGAGGCCTGGTAAAGGTCAACAACATGTGATGCATTAGAAGATCTGTCAAATACAACTTAAATTGAATTGATAAATTGATTGGCAGTCCTGCTGTCTGGCTGGAGGTATATTAATGAGCTGAGATTGGGGTCAAAGGAATCAATAAAGTAGAGGGATCTTGAGATCAATATGAACATTTAGTGTAGGATTGTAGCAGTGGCAAAGAGTAACTATGTACATTTACTCAAGTACTGTACGATTCCAAGCTTCCTGTACTTGATTTTTTTCCATGTTGTGCAACTTTTCACTCCACAACATTTCTCTCAGCCACAATTAGCAGTTACTTTGCAGATTAAGATTTTACACACAAAATATGTGATGGGAATTATCACCTTTTAAACTTTCCTTACGTATGCATTGTAACCTTTTTTCACCACAGACTTAGCTATAAGTCCAAAGTATAAAATACAGCCTCCTATTAGAAATGTACAAATACCTAATCATAATAACACAACATATTATGATATAGCAGTTCTACTGAAAGTCTCGGTGCAGTGGGGCAAAAAAGTATTTAGTCAGCCACCAATTGTGCAAGTTCTCCCACTTAAAAAGATGAGAGAGGCCTGTAATGTTGATCATAGGTACACTTCAACTATGAGAGACCAAATGAAAAAAAAAATCCAGAAAATCACATTGTAGGATTTTTAATGAATTTATTGGTAAATTCCTCTGTAAAATAAGTATTTGGTCACCTACAAACAAGCAAGATTTCTGGCTCTCACAGACCTGTAACTTCTTCTTTAAGAGGCTCCTCTGTCCTCCACTCGTTACCTGTATTAAATGGCACCTGATTATGTGTGTGTGGGGTTTCACCACACACACAGGACACCAGAAACAAAATTGTAGACCTGCACCAGGCTGGGAAGACTGAATCTGCAATAGGTAAGCAGCTTGGTGTGAAGAAATCAACTGTGGGAGCAATTATAAGAAAATGGAAGACATGCAAGACCACTGAGAATCTCCCTCGATCCGGGGCTCCACGCAAGATCTCACCCCATGGGGTCAAAATGATCACAAGAACGGTGAGCAAAAATCCCAGAACCACACGGGGGGACCTAGTGAATGACCTGCAGAGAGCTGGGACCAAAGTAACAAAGGCTACCATCAGTAACACACTACACCACCAGGGACTCAAATCCTGCAGTGCCAGACGTGTCCCCCTGCTTAAGCCAGTACATGTCCAGGCCCATCTGAGGTTTGCTGAGGATTGGGAGAATGCCATATGGTCAGATGAAACCAAAATAGAACTTTTTGGTAAAAACTCAACTCGTCGTGTTTGGAGGAGAAAGAATGCTGAGTTGCATCCCAAGAACACCATACCTACTGTGAAGCATGGAAACATCATGCTTTGGGGCTGTTTTTCTGCAAAGGGACCAGGACGACTGATCCGTGTAAAGGAAAGAATGAATGGGGCCATGTATCATGAGATTTTGAGTGAAAACCTCCTTCCATCAGCAAGGGCATTGAAGATGAAACGTGGCTGGGTCTTTCAGCATGACAATGATCCCAAACACACAGTTGAAAGTCTGTGTAGCCCAGCGACAGCCCCAAAACATCACTGCTCTAGAGGAGATCTGCATGGAGGAATGGGCCAAAATACCAGCAACAGTGTGTGAAAACCTTGTGAAGACTTACAGAAAGCGTTTGACCTCTGTCATTGCCAACAAAGGGTATATAACAAAGTATTGATATGAACTTTTGTTATTGACCAAATACTTATTTTCCACCATAAGTTACCAATAAATTCATTAAAAATCCTACAATGTGATTTTCTGGATTTTCTTTTCTCATTTTGTCTCTCATAGTTGAAGTGTACCTATGATGAAAATTACAGGCCTCTCTCATCTTTTTAAGTGGGAGAACTTGCACAATTGGTGGCTGACTAAATACTTTTTTGCCCCACTGTATGCCTGTAAATCTTTTAAACACACATGTTGATGATTTAAAGAAATGAGCAGTTTCAACTGGTTTCTCTGCATGGCCCTACATGCTATATAAATACAGTTTTATTATTTTACATTAAACATGCTCAGTGTATTCACAGATGAATAGATGGATTCCAGAGGGTTAATGTAATGATAATACTAACCCAGTAGTATGATATATATATATATATATATATATATATATATATATATATATATATATATATATATATATATATATATATATATATATATATATATATATATATATTAAAAGCACTCTGAAAAGGTGCCACTCTGCCTAATGAATACTTCTACTTCTGGATACTTTAGGTTTATTTTAATTATGCTATTTTCATATACTCATAACACCTAGTATAATAAGTATATAGTAGTATAATAATTCTATTTTGAATTGAGGACATTTACATTGCGGTTTTAAGTAAATTATCTGAGTAATTCTACTATATTTAATTACCTTACTGTTCCTGGTTATTCTTTAAAAAAATATTATATATATATTTTTTCACTTTATTTATGCAGCAATCAGCTCATATAGAATAGTATGTGTCAAATGTTTTTTCCTCTGAACTCTTTTAAAAAATAAAATGTGGTGTTTGCCAAAAAGAAATGTATTATTTGTGAATGTATTTAGTCATAAATATATGACTTTATATAGTCATAAATAGACACATAGCTAATTTTTCAACTGATTAAGAGTATTTATGTGTTATAAGGGCTGTGGGAGGGGTTGAAGGAGAAGGCTATATGTGTGTGTGTGTGTGTGTGTGTGTGTGTGTGTGTGTGTGTGTGTGTGTGTGTGTGTGTGTGTGTGTTTGCCTAGAGAGAGAAACAGAACGAGCTCAGTGTGTTTGCTCTGCATTGTGAGGAGCTGTCCATTGTCACTGGTGCTGAAAGTGGATTACTGCTTACATACATTTGATAAGCAGGAGGAATGAAAAGAAGATGAAGAGAGAGAAATCCAAGAAGAGCTCATGAGATTGCTTCATTAAAATGATGCAATCTCAGAGGCTGCCTGCAGATTGGAAGGAAGTTTTCTTAGAAACTTAGGTTGTAACTAGCTATAGTTGTCTCGCACTGACACTAAGTTTATTTCTTTAACACACTTCCTCTCTGTCTCTCTCTCTCTCTCCCTCTCTCTCTCTCTCTCTCTCTCTCTCTCCCCCTTCATGCTCACCTTGCTCCCAAGCAGTCACTAACTTGGCTGTTAAACATTCAGAGGTGGGATGGAGAAGGCGCAAGAGAAGGAGTGGGGGAGGGAAAGCAGGGGGAGATAATTGTTTCCTTTTTTTCTCCCTCCAGCTCAGCAGGACGAAAGGCGACACAGTAAGAGGAGCACGCTCTCCTCTGCTTCTTTCACTCTGTTGAATTTATACACTCCACGAGAAGAAGTTGTATTGATTGCCATTTCGATCTGAGAGTGCTGATTTGGACCTGGAAACCCCTGGCCCTGCTCAGCCCGCCGTGTCCCAGGTCGCTGTCAGGATGGCGGGGTGTGCCAAGCGCTGCAAACAGGGACTTGTCAAGTTTGCTTTGTCCCTGCACAAACTGGTCACTGGGAATCTCAATAAAGGTATGTAAGTGCTTAAATATGTCTTTAATGGTTTGTATTTGTGCAAGTCCACGCACATGTTTATGTGGGTAAGTTCTTTAACATGAATTCATATTAGTTGCAAGCACTGAAAGAAGTCCTAAGTGTTTTGTGAACAGTTATTTTGTTGCAGGCATTAGTGTCACAAAAGCAGAAGTGAAAGTCCAATCCACCTCATCTTTCATCTTCAGCTCGTACAACTCTTTTCTTTACTCTCTCCGTCTCCACTCTTGTCTGCAGTTGACCTCGTTCTGTTCAGTATGTTCTCCAGAGAGGACCGAAAGAGACAGAGATGAAGGGAGTAAGCAGCTAATAGAGAGGAGAGATAAAGTTGATATAGGGCAGAGAGAGTGTGTGTGTGTGTGCGCTTGTGATGAATGTAAGTAATAAAACGGGGAAGAGGAGCCCGTACACACATTGCTGAGAGGAATATTGTGATTTATTGGTTGTTATTTGCTGTGTGTGCCTGCCATGCTTCAGTGCTTATATGTAAGGGTCCTGTGTTTTTGTGTGTGGAGGCAACATTAGAGTGGTATTTGTAAAAAAAAAAAAAAAATCTCATTCAGATGCTGTTATTGTCAAAGCAGTGCAGGGAAATACACAAAAAAGCATCAGAAACTGTATGCAGCATTGTAGCAGCCTGGAGACACACACACACACACACACACACACACACACACACACACACACACACACACACACACACACACACACACACACACACACACACACACACACACACACACACACACAGTATAATTCTCTTTGAGCCAATTGACATTTTGTGTCTGGAGGGATGGGAACATCATTGAAGTCTACACACATACAGTAGATGCACAAAGACTACTCACATGCACACAACCACTTACACAAGTTTGAGGATGGTTCAAGCATTCAGCCACAGAGGGTGGCAATGCCCTCAAGGTCTTTCTCTCACAAAAACGCACACAAATGTGCACACAAACACACACACACACACACACACACACACACACACACACACACACACACACACACACACACACACAGGAGTTCTTGCTGAGGTTTGGTTGCGTAACAAATTACTACTTAGAATTAAACGCATACATAGTCAAAAAGGAAGTAGCAGTAACATTAAGTATTTCTCTATCAGACACACACACACACACACACACACACACACACACACACGTACACACACATATAAATATAGACTGACATGTACATACTGTACAAATGTAAAAAACATACATGGCACTAATACACAACCATTAAAACACCCACGTGTCCACATCTGCACTTTTTCAGAGCTCCGGTGGAAGTGCGAGCTACATCTGCAACATATCAGATTCGACAATGGCCATAAACGCAAATGGCCTACACCCCCCACCCCATCCCACACACACACACACATTCCAGCTCCTTAAAGGGCCATTACAATTTTGTAGTTTACTACCCATTGCTTTTCAACTTGGGACATTGGAGTTTTTATTGGGCATTAAGAGAAGCTGCTCTGTGCCCTCTTTGTTTAAATCTATGAACACCAAGTGTGATGAAGGACTTGTTCAGTCATGTCTTATACTATACTGTAACTAATTACGTATACAATGGTTTTGCTGGTGTAATTTAAAAGCAAATAGTGAACATGTGATATTGAGCATTTTTGTGCTTAAATTTAAGTTTTTCTCAAGTTCTTTACTGAGTGCTGTACATTTTAAATGTCTGTCTGCAACAAGAGTCAAATCTAATGGGTTTTTTTGGTGTGTGTTTTTCTAATGGCGTCTAATGATGTCTAAGAGGGTTAGAGTGTGAATATTTAGTTGTTCTGAGGATCAGTTATCCAGATAGCTGATGGAGGTCAGATGACACAAATGCTGAGGAGAATGTGCAGAGCTTGTTGAAGGAATTTATTTAATCTAGCTTGAACACTCTCTTCTTAAAGAGATATTCCATTGATTTAGTATTGGAGTTCCATAACGTTTGTGAACTTATGAGAGACAGATTAAAACAATAATGGTCAAAATTGAAGCAGCAAAGGCCTAGATAGTCTGACTTTTCCTACATCCTACCCTTCCCATGATGCAACTTGTTAGTGTGGTATCTAAAGACAACATTAGCATCTTTCATTAGACCCCATTAGCTCTCTTTATGAAGACTAAAAAGAAAGGTTTTAACAACTCACAACGCCATCTCGGCCTTTTAGTAAACTCTGTGTACACAAACAATGTTCTCAACGCTGGAGTTCATGTGTAGAGCCCCTGGTGATACTTCGAGCAAAGTTTCATGTTGTGTCGAGCCTTCTTCGTGTTTTAAAAATAACGATTTTGATGCGATCATAGTAGTGCCCCTAGCACTCCCATTCAAAAGGCCATTTGACTGAAAACGAAAATACGGTCAATCTTAACAGTGGCGCTTCCGTCCTAATTATGCTTTTAAACGAAAGTTTGACTCGGGTACATTCACAAAAAGACCCTAGGTTGCATTTTGGCGAGAGTTACGCTTTAAGAGCCATAGTAATACATTATCTTATCTCAGTAGCAACAGGAGTTGCATGAAACATACTGAAGTTTTGTGTAGTCAATGTACTAAAAAGCATTTCAAATACAGGTATACTCACATGATTCAGCTCTGTGTAGAGTGACTAGCAGAGCAGCATTGACCTCTGCTGGTAGCACTAGAAAATACAGAAAGAAAATCACATGCTAACCTGATGGGCTGTCAATATACCTATCAAACACACTTGACTTGGATTTTGCTAATCATGTTTCCTCTTTGAAATTCATAGCACAAATTTGGTGTTTTTTAGTCTGCTCAAAAACCTGTAAGAAAACAACTGTGAAGAGTCAAAACTTTTTTTTTTTGCCTAAATCAGACTGGAGCTACGTGTACCCACCAAACTGGGACAGTTTTTTTTATTATAGCTATGACACTGTATTTTAGCTATAAGCTAAAGGTATAAGAACTTACCTATCACTTATACCAAAGGACCCACTGTTAGTTAAAATATCTGAAACTCAGAGACGTGGTAGATTTTAAAATAGCAAAAATCATGTAGGTCAAAAACAAATGACTACCTGAAAGTATCCAAACGTTGATTGAAAGTCAATATGATTTGAGAGAAATGGAGAAGCAAAAGTTCAGGACTAATGTAAAACACTATTTCAGTCAAAGATTTTCTGTAGTGAGGAACGGAAAATGTGTTGATCACTTTGTACATTTAAAAATAATATTAATGGACGATTATATAATGTATGAGACATGGCTTGTAGGCATTAATATGGTAGGGATAGTGTAAAATGTTGTCTGATGTTACCTTTTGACCTGTGTATTGTAGAAAGGGTAGGTGCAATAAGCTGTAGCTTAAATCTTAATGAAGAGTTGCATGGTTTTCTACAGTTTTGTTGAGAGTAATTGCCATTTTTGTGTTATCCCAAATTTAAATAAACAATCATGTTGAAAGTATCTTAATGTTGTTCTTGAGGTAAGTGGTGTGGCCGGGGCATGAGACACTAAATCATAATTTAGCTTCCTGCTTCATTGTAGCCAGATACATTTATCTCTATTTCCTGTCAGTCTCTAGCACAAAATATGTATTAAAGCTAAACCTATCAGTAAATAATCTTAAAAGATCCACACAAGCTGAATTTCTGATGTGTTTGCTTCTATTTCACAGAAATCTCAGGCTGGAGTTTCCAGACCTCTTTTAAGGGTCTTTTAAGCTCACTTCCTCTAGCTGTAGGCTGATTATCCCAAATCCTTTTCATCACTTTGGTTTTCCTCTTAGTTTATCTCTGACTGACTGTCAGCCCTAAACTTGTCTTCAGCTTCCCGTCATCCATGAAAACCCTGTAAACATCCTGTGAAGGCATGCCAGGCTGAAAACAGCCTGCATGATTTCACTTATCCTAGCCATGCAGCCTGTCCTCCTCATGTGCCTCCCTCTGGCATACAACCTGTTTGGATGCAGAACAGGGTGCTCTGTGGCGGTCCGGGCACCTGAAGGCAGCTATCAGCACACAAACCCGTCTGAAAATCCATAGCAAAACATAGAAAATACAAATGAATCCCTTCTTTTCTTCAGCCAGACCATGACCACAATATGTCATCAGACATTAAGGCAGGGGCCACCAACACAGTGCCCGTGGGCATCAGGTGGCCCCAAGGACCACATGAGTAGCCCTCAGGCCTGTTCTAAAAATAAAAATTTAATATTGATATTATCTGTTTCCCACCTTGTTAAGTCATTGTTGATAATTATTGTGAGAAATCATTAACGTGATCAGTGTCTCCACATAGATGACTATCATTAATCATTAATAATCATATATAACTAAAGGCAAACTGAGCAAATTTGTTATTTCAGAAGAGTGTATCAAACTGGTAGCCCTTCGTATGACTCAGTACCCATGAAGTAGCTCTCAGTTTCAAAAAGGATGGTGACCCCTGCATTAAGGTAACATGCTAAGCTGAAATACTATGTTTTCTGACAACAATGCTAATGCCAGTATTTTCTCCATTGAAATGTATGTTCTGTGACAGAATTTGCTTGTCTGCTTGTGTTTTGGCCTGTGTGTTGGTATTAACTGCCCATTCTGACAGCCGGGCCGGGTTGCCAGATATAGTTACCTGTAAAAACGTAAGCTCAGCGCGCTACAGCTGTAGCAATAGTACAGCCATGGAGGCAGCAAACAAACAACAGGACCAATGGAGATAGATTCTACCCGAAGAAGTGTGTATGTCAGTGGGGTAGAGAGGACGGCGAGGTAGTGGTGTTGTTAGCGGCTACTGCCATAATTTTAAGCCAAGAAGGTGAGTCTGTCAGTCGGGGAGGGATGACGATGCGGTAGTGGTGTTTTTAGCGGTTGTTGCGATAATTTTAAGCCAAGATAGGGTGGTTGTCAGTTGGGTACAGAGCTCCGCGTGAGCACGGGCTTTTATGACTGTTAACATAGCCAGCATCTAACGTTAGCTACTGTGCTGTGGAGTAATGTCTGGCTATGTGAGACTAGCGTCTAGCAACATTGATGCTGTGTTCTCAACCTGGCAACCTCCATGAACTTCGAGTCTGGGGAGGAGGGGGCGGGGAGATGACTCTGTCCAGTATTTTGAATTTGGACTGCAGAAACTATTTTAAACGCTACCTGTCAGTATTACCAACTGGACCTTTAAATCCAACTCATGGCCTGTATTGCATCCCATTGTGTGTCTGGTTTACACAAAAACAACTGAAATCTACTTAAACTTTTCCACATTTGTCCCCAGAGCTTCTTTGGCAGAAACAAAACCACTTCAGAGGAAACTTACCGGAGGAACAAAACAAAAAACTTAAAATGTGCTGACTTCTCTCAGTCTTCAAAGCGCTCTTGTGTTGGGAATAAGAGCAACAAGCAACCTTAATCATCCTTCTCCTCCTTCCTGTCTGTTTACTGACTCGACTGGAGCCGCTCATTTCCAAAAGGAAAGAAAAACAAAGCTTTTGTTCATTGACAATAACATACAACAACAAAAAATGACCCCACTGTCCTACATTGTAATGTGGCTTAATACCTGGGTATTAACTTCGGTAACTACTATTGAAACATCTTATTTAAATGCCATGGCTGATTCAAAATATTACATTTTTTACTAAATCTCAGTATTTTATGCCTCTTTTCTTCCCATTCATGAGTAGACTGCTCAGCAGAGGGCACCAGATTCCTCTTTCTTATTATTATTATTATTATTATTATTATTATTATTATTATTATTATTATTATTATTATTATTATTATTATTATTACTGTAATCCCACATTGTCAGGAAAGCTCAGAACAAAAGTGAAGTTGAGTTTTAACCAAATAAAGCATTAAATATTCAGTGTCTCAAAGTGCCAGCTGATGAAGCAGCTCTTCCTCTGATTGGTGATGAATGAGTGACACTGATTTTCAAACTGAAGGTTCACCATGGCCTCAGCCACAAGTGTTCGTCACAAGTGCTTAAAGTAACTATATGTAACTTTTGAATGTTTCTAAAACTGTGTAATTTTTCATCTGATAATCAAAAATGACCTGTAATAGCAAACCAGACTAAGAGAAACTAAATGATTTACGGCAGGTAGACGGCGCTACAGAGCACACATTCTGATGGGTCACAGATTTCGGTGTGACACTGGAAAAGCCTGTGTTTGTGAGTGTCCAGCCAGGTAAAGGGTAGCAGGAGATCTGTTGTAGTTATGACTGATACTGGGGCAGGGTTATCACAGGAAAAAGGAAATAAAACAAAGAGCAACTAAAAGATAAAAGGGAAAGTGAAAGACAACGGGCGAAATCCGAGTCACACTCGGCCAGGCTTTCAACAGATGGAGACAGCCCTCAGGTAGGCTGTATAATATGTTCATTTCATTCATAAAATAACTTTACAATGCACAATGTGGTTGTACGCCAGTAGCCTACATTAAAGTACGTCTCCCTTCCATTTAGCGCCCGGGTTTTTAATTTCTTTAAAGTCTGTTTGTGTTAGCCTACTATTTTCTTTTTGTCCCCCTGTACTTGTGTAAAACGTCATTGGGTTTCATGAAATGCGCTATATAAATCTAAGTTGTTTTTATTATTACGTTGGTTGCTTGCTACAACAATCTATTAATGCTTTGGCTCGTGACACAGTGACCGTGATACCTGGTTTAGCTCACGATACATCCAAAGCATAGACTGTATAATATTAATGGACAAAGCATCCGATTCGGCGAAGTGCTGCAAATGCAGGAGTGCCTTAACCCTTTTGTTGTCTTTGTTTCAACCTTGAAAAAAACACTTTTTTTTTCTGACATTTGTGACGTCTTTTTTCATAATTTGTTTTTGCTTTTTTCAACATTTTACATTTAAAAAATTTTCTTCTACACATTTTCAGTGCTTATTTCTACGTCCAATATTTTCTGATATAAAACAAAAATTAAAAACGGGCCAATGTGACCCGAAGTCAACACAAGGGTTAAACCTGCATTCTATCTGAGTTATTCCAGCAGGGGGCGACATGTACGGTTGCAAAAGGAGGTCGGTTTCTGTAGAAGTCAATGAGAAAGTGACCCACTTCTCACTTGATTTATTACCTCAGTAAACATTTTCATAATGAGTTTATGGTCTCAATCGCTAGTTTTAAGTCTTCTGCAACACAGAATGATGTTCATTTTTTGAATTATGGTCTCCAGCAGGGGGTGTTTTAGTGCGTGGCTATGATGTGATTGCCAGTGAAAGTGTGTAACGTAACGTGGCTCCTCCTTCGCTCCTCCCTCTCGTCTAAAATCGTCACATCCGCAACCAGGATGGCTGCGCCCGTAACGGCAAACTCGACGACTCATAGCAGATCTCCACAAACCAGTGGGGTGACGTCATACATGCTCTGTCCATTAATATTAAAAGTCTATGATCCAAAGTAGACTAAGTTACCGTATGCAACACTTGAACTACAACAATGCATCTGTAATGTATTCTCTTATTGTAAATTTATGATTTTCTGTCAGAGCAAACCATTCATCGCAACTATATGACCTCTCGGTAACGCTAACTCAATAATATACATAGGGTAGTCTTGCATTGCCAGACCTTACCCGACAGCGCTGCGGAGCAGGGTCTGGCTAGTCCATACAGCATTTTGGGATGGGAGAAAAACGTGCTCTGGTTTATTGGCATTTCCAATCACAATCGTATTGGGCGGTGCTAAGCACCGGACGGAGCCACGATGTCAAAATAGCCTCGGGAAGGAACTTGTTTCGGTGAAACGTGTACGTTCAAAGGTTGTTTTAGTCGTGCTACAGAAAACTCAGATTGGAGAGATAGTCTAGCTATCTGTCTGGATTTACCCTGCAGAGATCTGAGGAGCAGTTAACCATAGTCTTAATCAATCGACCGGAGTTTAAAATTACAACACAAAGGAGGCAGAAGTTAACGGACATCTGGCCGAAAAAAGTGACATCCAGCGGAATTTTCGGCAGCACTGGGAGCAATCCCGGAAGTGTAACATTGTGGATATAGACTATACATAATGTAATCCAGCACCATAAAGAAAATACCTTAACGACAGCAGGTATGGTAAAAACACTAGTTTCGATAGAATCAACACAAACTGAAAGCACAAATAGCCACGTTAATGAAACATTCAGCAAGAAGTTCCTTTTATTTATTTATTCACTTTGCTATTCGCTTCATCACTTTTTGAGTTGGGGGAACTTAACTGCACTTCTGTATTCAGAGAAGGATTGAAAGTAGGATGGATGAGTACAGAGAACAGAGAGCTGGGAAGAAGGGTGTGTGTGTGCGTGTGTGTGTGTGCATGATTGCACTCTTTGCACATATGTAAGTAAGCACATGTTTTGTGTCTTTGTGCACACAAGCTTTGATGTGCATATTAGTGTGTGCCTTTCCCTGTGTGTGCGCTTTACACCTGTGTGTGATGCTGCTTAGCTCCACAATGCTGTCATAGCACTTTTAATGTGCCATAGGAGATACCGTGCATGTTTAATACAAAATATAATGCAACATAATTCATATGGATAAGGCTCTCAGGGGAGGAGACACCATTCTTGCCCCCCAGCGCTGTAATCAATCCCCAAGCTGCATACAATTAACACTTCCATCACTCTCATCTGCTGAGGAGGAAGGGAACGAGAGACAGAAGGGGAGAGGCAATGGAGTGTATTCAGTTCACAGAAACCAATTGGGTATGTTAGGTAAAGAAGAAAAGGCTTAGCTGCAGTTAACAAAAATGTAATTTTCATTTGAACTTTTGAAGAAGCTAACAGCCTGGTGTGTCATGTGCTTATTGTCTGCGTCCAGGAATAGTAGTGACAGGGCTCGAGTACAGTAGCAGCCACAGGCAAGGTGATGCTGTCTGTAAAACATTTATAGCAAAAAAACACAGTAAATATTTAAAGCAAGCTGAAAATGGAATGTTTAACAGCTTGGTGTTAGTGTGTTTCTTACTGGTTTATGTCCTATGCAAGTTCACATCGAGCTGACTGGGTTTTGGGGACCGGGAGCTCTGTTAAATGCGTCATCTGTGTATCTTCCAGAGGGAGTAGGTCAGATGGTGGAAGCAAAGTTGAGTTTTTCACATCTTGACAGGTCACATAAAGTATGTGGGCGGCGTACAGCAGTGAATCTCTCAGGAAGATTAACTGCTGAAAAAAAAAAAAACAGCAGCCATGGCCTTGAAGAGAGAAATAGACGAGAGAAAGCTCAAACACTCACCCATACAGGTCCCTGTTCTTTCAGATATAACCACTGGTCAGTCTGTTAGAGCTGGGGGCACCAATACAGAAAAGTCACCAGACATCTTGTTTTGAATCAGTTAGCGTTAGCTCACCCAAATTCCTGTTGAGAAAGCAGGTTTCCTCACTCTTTTGTATGTAGCCACACACATAGTTTTAGTTTAATTTCTCCAGGTATTGAGTGTCTCTGAGATTTCTGCCATGGTGACAGATAATGATATTTTGTTTGTGGCCCTTACTGAAAATGCTAACAATAATGACAATGATAATATGTTTAGCAAGTATCATTTTTACCATCATCACCATCTTAATTTAGCATGTTAGCATGCTAATTTGCCAATTAGCACTAATTAATACAGAAACAATATTAGGAACAGACATATTTCCCCTTTACTCTGGATCATTTACATCATTTTATGCTACAAGCATAGAAATAAAATGGATGCAACTAACGATTATTTTCATTAATCTGCCTGTTCTTTATTACAGTAATTGATTAACTATTTAGTCTTTGGGACTAATATTATTACCTTTTTAAGTTGTACAATGAAAATGCCACTTTAATCATTATTAAATAGCCTGTCCTTTTTTTGGAAGAAGTTGGTTTGATGTGAATGGAAAGCCAACAAAACGATTTGACTGATCTACAAAAAAATGTAGGCTATTGATCTGTATTACTTATCACTTTCCTTGAACATTTTTGTCCGTGTCTGGATCCTGTAGGAATGATCATAGATATGGGATTGATGACGTCTTTTCCAGTGCTGTGATTGGTCAGTGGTCAGGTCTAATGTTACCCGGAGCCGTGCAGCATAAGTTATCATAGTGATCTACAGTGGCTGAAAGTATGAAAGTGAGCCAGCTTTGTATTACTGGAGAACTAAGCTCAAAGATAACTGGATAATCTAGCTTTTTGGTACAAGCCTTTGGCGAATGTGAGTCCAATATTTAGATCTTTCTTGATCTCCACCAACTCCTGAGGGAAGTATCTGGCTCTGTAGCTGCTACATGCGCCACCATGTTCACCAGCTGGTCTCTAAATTAGTTTGCCAGCCATTTGGTGCTGAGCAGGTAGTGTGCAGTGGGTGTTAAACCCCTCTCACATACATGTGGTCATGTCATAAAAAATGTAGATTAATTTTCAATAATTTACCACCACAAGTAAATATACATTCATCTCCATTGTGCTGGTATAATAAACAAAACTAAGACTAGCTGCATGGCTTGACACTTATAGATGTACATTCATTTTTTTGTAATTTGGGTGAAATGATCCTTCAAGTGATGATGATCAGCATTTGTAGCACAGTGTCATTCTAGAGGCAAAATGCCTTTGGCAGTGTTAACTCCTTTTCTGCACATTGATTGCTGCTGGCCTTGTTGCACAGCTTAGACTGTGTAAGTTTGTAGTCTATGTAGCAGTGGCTGATCTCAGCGGCATTACACCTCACTCCCATGTCTGTCAGCGTCTCCTCCACTCCTCACTCCAGTAAATCAATCTGTTATGTTGTTCTGATGACTCAGACAACACTGAGCCCATTTGAACCAGTTAGTGGCCAGGTGCAGCTTTCTCTCCTTGTACAGCACTCAATCTCTGTGTTCTGCCTTGCCTACCTCCCCCTGTTCTGTCCCGCCATCTTGTTTCTGTCATTTTCTGCTCTCCCTCATTGACCCCACTCCTTCTCACCTCTCTACATCAACTTTGTCCTTCCAATTCTCTGCTCTAATTCACTTCTCCCCACCTTCCCTCACTAACCTCCTCCCATCTGTCCTACCTTCCAAATTATCCACTCTCATCATCTCACTCTCTTATTCTTCCTTCTTACAGTTATTGCCCCCCTGTCTCATTTTCTTCACTTGCTCCCTCTTTCCTCCCCTACACGCTGCCCTCCCAATCCACTGCTCTCATTGCTCTAATCTCCTCTCCTCTGTGTGGTCATCACTATGACAGTTTCCATCTTTCCTTCATCTGATAAGACCGGGCAGCAGCTAACCAGCCGATTCATTATTCACTGCTTGCCTGCCACATTTCCTCTGCTTGTCAACACCTTCTTTCTCTGCTGTCAAACACTTTCTACCTTTCCCCCTTCTTACTACTCCACTGTCTAACCCCATCCTTGTCTTCCCTTACCCTCCATCCATTCATCCAGGCAGCCATCTCAGTCTAGTTAAAGGTCCATTGTGTAATGGTTAATAAATGATGAAAGAGAGGCACTGGCACTGAGAATGATCCACAGCACCCCGGACAGGACTGTGTAGCAGCACAGACGATGTCAGGCTTAATGTCTTGGAAGAGTTTGGTGCTCGGCCTAATGTGATAAACCTGTTGCTGTTTAGTGTTATTGCACTGCAAGTGCAGGTCTGCAAAGCTATTATGGTTTATCTTGTTTAAACCACTACGTTAATGCCTTAATTACTTTGTGTGTTTTTGTTTGTCAGCAGGATACCTCAAAGATTTATTCAATTCCTTGAAAATGATTACAGTAGATATTGCTGAAGATTTATTGCAGGTTTGGATATTATGTGATAAAATATCCTCAATTCAAGGTTGACTTACATGCTTAATTTTACTGATCTGTTAAATTCCTAATAATTTCCAAACAATAACATTTCTTAATGGGTTCCCAGGAAAGAACCATGTAATGGTTTTATTTGTAAGTAAACTAGAGAGTCAGTTAGTACACTTCCAATTAAGTTCCAGTTGCTAAACATCCAATTCAGCATATATGAAGAGTACAATTTGCAATAATAAATTAACGATTTATAAATATTTACCTGGGATTAAACACAATTCCTCTGGAAGTCAATAGGGGGCAGAGGTAGAGCAGGTTGCCCTTCAACCAAAAGACTGGCGGTTTGATCCCCACCTCCTTTAGAATTAAGGGACAAAACCCTGTTGGGGCCACACTGTATATAGTCCACCCATCCACTGACTACTGGTCAAAGACTTTGACCCCTTTTCAATTGATGTTGTGACCTCTTTTGGTCAGATTTATTTTTCACTGACAGCTGACATTGCCTGTTTCTATTGCTCTTTCACTCCCAGGGTAACTCAGGTTCCTTGCCATTTCACCGAACACTTAGTACAAGTAAAGCACCCAAGTCTTCTTCTCCTGGGTTTACTATCTTTAGGGTGTAAGGCTAAGCGGAGATCCCACTTACTACCACCGGCCGAAGTTCTGTACTTTGGTCAGCTCCATTTGCTGAAGAAGCTTGTGGGATATGGTTGGAGTTGCCAAGTTCAAGAATGACTATCTTTGCTCAAGCAGTATGCCTGAAATGTTAGTTTAAGACCATTCAAATCCATTTCTGCTACAGCTTAGAAACAAGAGAAAAGGATATATTTTAGTGTAACCCCAAGAACAATTCACCATTGTACAAGGTTTGTTTTCTTTCAGTGTCTATGGGTTCTGGGATTCAGTGTGTACTATAGTTCTATTCTATCATATTTGTTGTGAAGTAGGGAATTAAAGGACCCAAAAGCAGGGAGAGGCAGGCAGGCAGGAGATGGGTTGAGCTCAAGGATTTATTAAATAACAAAAAATCAGCAGCACAAAGGCTGGAAAACAATAGGAAAAACTCAGAGGGAAAAATACAAAAAAAGCACAAGGCTGAAACAAACTGACAGAATATAAACTAGCAGGACGAGGAGCACAAACTCACGCAGCCAAGGCAACGGAGACAAAACAATCCCACAAGAGACAAAGGGAACACAGAGTTTAAATACATGAGGTAATGAACAAATGAGGGACAGGGGATACAGCAGGTGAAACACATCAGGGCGGGGCAGGACAATCAGACAAGGCGGGAAACATGGAAAGCAAAACTAGACAAGACAAGATGGAACACAGATTGTCAAAATCAAACAGGAAACAGAACCGGAATGCACAATACAAACAAGAATACACAGCTAAAAACGGAATAAGCAGAAACAGAATGAATAGGGGAATAAGGAACAGAAATATACACGACAGGAAAATACAAAACCAGAGAACAATATAGAAAACAGGAAACACAAGGGCAGAAATATACAGAATAAAATATACAACAGGAAACATACAGAAATAAATAATACAGGCCACAGAAATGAACAAACAGGTAACAGAAATGTCCCAAACCACAACAATATTTGACATACCAATCTCACAAAGTACATTTAGAAGCTGAGTTTTACGTTGTATTGCACCATCTCATCTTCTTTAGGTTAGTTTGTGAACTACGTTTACCAAGGTCAAACTTCCTGTTCTATTCTATCTCATTTACTCACTGATTGCATTTTTTCCTCTTCAAATAAGTTAATTCAGTGCTGTTTGAAAACTTGGCACCAGAAAATGCTTTCAAAGCCTGATCAAAACGGCCTATTTTTCAGCTTTTCCATTGTTTTTTTGTTCAATGTGTTTGATGAACCAAATGCTTTCTCTCCTCTGATAGATGTGTATATAACCCCTCCACTGAAGTATAACATCAGCACTACAGCAAATCACGCTCCCTTATCTCGTCTGTTCAGTCAAGCTTTCAGAATTTAATCAGCGTGTCTGTGTCGCTGCTGTAGTGTGTATTTAAAAACCTATTTTCTCCATTTATTTATTGCCAAGCTTACATGTGGGTGTTTGGATGTGAGCTTGTGTGTGAAACGTGTTATTGTTTGATTTTTAGAAAGAGGAGGGGTGTGTGTGTGCGTGTGTGATGAGGGTGAGCTCCTGCATACCCAAAAATGTCTCTCACCATTCAGCTTACTCTGCAGCGCTCCTTTTTGTCACTTTCTTTGTCTATCTACCTCTCTCTGCCTCTCTTTTCTTCTTTATTTTCTTTCTCTCATCTACTCTACACCTCCTTATTCCATCTCTCTTGTTTTTGCTCTGCATCTATCCTCAGCGTGCAGTAGCTTTTAATGAATGCCATGGCCTAATGGCTTTATCATTGGCCTTGATGGCCTCAGCTCAGCCACAGCAATGGCTAGGCTGTAAATTGTTTTCTTAACTAAAGCCATGTGAGGAATTTCAATAGGGGCTGCAATCGATGGCGTCGGTGCAGCACGCCAGTCTTAACAGCAGGGTGTTACATCGAGGGCAGCAAGGGGTTAAGCGTGATTAATAGAGTAGTACATGTGTGTGGCGGACTGGCGTGATTCCCCTGGTTGTATTGTCGTAGAGGGCGTGTGGCCTGGTTGTGTATCTGTGTGATGGATTCATCAGCAGACTCGAGAGATAAAACATATCTGATGAAGCGCGTTGATGCCAGTGCTGACATATGTGAGACGGCGTTTCTGCAAATGTAGTGGTGTCACATGTACAGGGCTTTGTCCATGACCCACCCGCTAGCAGAATAATTACACACACACACACACACACACACACACACACACACACACACACACACACACACACACACACATATATACACACACACATCAGACACGTACATGTAGAGATAAAGCAGCAAATAACACTTTCCACAGTCAGACCGTTTGCTTGCTGAATAGCAAAGCGGAATGGATCAGTCTAGCCCTCCCTTATCTCCCCTCACCTCTGGTACTCATCCCTCTCTAGCTCTCCTTTTCACCCCCTTCCCTCCCACCCTCACCACCTCACTTTGCCTCCCCTGCCGTTTGTGAATCCTACTAATTTGTCTCTGTCACTTCCTTCTCTTCTTCTCCTCCCTTTTTCTGCTCTTCCTCCTCATAATTTCCTCCATTTATTTTCCTTTTCTCTCACACTCTCCCATGAGTTTTGTCCTCCCCTCCTGTCAGACACACCCTTCTCTCCCTCTCCCTCTACTTCTACAGTACCTCTCTCTCTGTCTCTGACTGTGCAACAGTGTGCAATCCCTCTTTCCCCACCAGACAGACAAAGAGAGTGACTGAGACAAATAGTAAAGGAAAATGGAGCAGAGAGAAGCAGAGACAGAGGGAGGTATATACATAAAGAGGCACAGAGAAATTGATGGAATGACTGGTGGCGGAGCACACACTGAGAGAGAGGAAAAGAGGGAGGGTCTGCACGGTAGAGAGAGAGAGAAAAATCAAAAGAATGTAAAATAGGCAGCTTCAGTGACGACGTAGACAAAGGTAGCTTCAGAGTGCATGTGCGCCCTCTATTTCATTCACGCTCCCTTTCTCTCACACATCCTCTCTCTCGCTCTCTCTCTCTCTCTCTCTCTCTCTCTCGCTCTCGCTCTCGCTCTCGCTCTCGCTCTCTCTCGCTCTCTCTCTCTCTCTCTCTCTTTTACTCACTCAGTCAGTTACACGGACACACGCACACACCCTCGAGCAGAAGCAGCAGAGCAGTGTGGTTGTGAGGCAGCATGAGAAGTGATATCTGTACTTCTACACATAGAACAGCTGGCTGATGGACTAACTTAATTACAACACACACACACACACACACACACACACACACACACACAGCTACTGTACGCACACTCATTAGCACATCTTGATTATAGGCGGGCAGACACACACAAGCTAGCACACACAACGTGTTTGCTGCCAGAAGTCAACATGGGTGTCGTGATGGGAACCTTTACCATGCAATCCAAGCAGGTGAACTACCTCAAAGGTAAGAATTTCTTTTTTTTAAATGATCAAATTTCTCTCGCAAACACACATTTAGTATGTTTGTGTGTGTGTGTGTGTGTGTGTGTGTGTTCACATGCATACGGCTGTCATATGAGAGGGGCACCTGTCATGTTGCGTGTTTGTGCCTTAATGACGGAGTTGTGTATGTTTGCTCTGAATTATTAATATTGCACAAAAGGTGCAATGGTGGGAATGAGCTGAACATACAGCAATGTAAAGTCGGCAAACAAGTTTTATTCATTATTGGTTTATGATGCAATCTCCAGGGTTATCGCTCTATTAGATGGGTAATCTCCATCTGCCCTGTGGATTTAGGAATATACAGTATGTGTGTGTGTGTGTGTGTGTGTGTGTGTGTGTGTGTGTGTGTGTGTGTGTGTGTGTGTGTGTGTGTGTGTGTGTGTGTGTGTGCAGCTGTGTCATTGGGCATGTCTATAAAAGGTGATGGTATTTACCCCTGTCTGCTCTCCAAACCAACCTGCTTCCTTTCTGCCATGCTACTGTTTGACAGGAGGAAACTGGCACTGACACTTGGCGCATGCATTCTAATGTGTGTTTATAGACATAAATAAGTGTGTGCAGCTTTGTCCATGAAAATATTTATGTACATACTTCACTCATGAAATGTAGGAGTGTGTAAGTGGGGCATGGATTTTATGTATGTTGTGTGGCGGCTCTGGCAGCTGTGTGTGTGTGTGTGTGTGTGTGTGTATGTGCGCAATAAACCAGTATGGTGTAATCCATCAGCCATTGGCCATGGTCTGTCCTGCATCTGTTGACCTTAAACCTGATGGTTATCTCCAGCAGACACAGAGCTAGAAAACAGGAGTCAGATCATGTATCACCACACTGTCACATGTAGGAAAAGAGGAGGGAGAAAAATGCACAAATTCCTTATTGGACCGTTCACCCACAGTGAGATCATTCAAAACAGGCTGTGTGTTACATATGCTGTGACAAAAACTGTGGAGGCGATGTAAGTGATGTAAATTATGGTCTGTGAATGTTGTGTACGGAAAATGCTTCTCAGCTGTCTGTATTTTCTGGGGTATACCTGTCAAACACTACAGTCAGACCACACGGAGTATTCAAAATAGCTGCAAAAACACTTTAGAGAGCCAATAAATGGTTTCAATCAGGAGAGACTTCGTTGCAGATACGCAAAGATTTATTGTACATATGCATGATTTGAAATGTACAGTCTTTGGAGATTAGACGCCATCGTTATTTTAAAAATCTAAAACATGTCAAAAGGGGTAGAAAGCCGAAAGATAATCCCCCGATGGAGTCTAGACACTGATGGTGGCGTGAGGAGCCTGAAGACCAATACCGAAGAGCCGTCGGTAGAGGCCTGCCGGATGATGACCCAGGAGCTGTGAGGGATGAAGACCGGAGGAGCGAGGGGAAGAGGAGGGTTGTGCTCTTATCCTGAAATGACAACTGAGCAGCAGAGAGAGACAGGTTTTAAACAGGGATGTTGTGCAGTGATTGGCTCGTGATTTTCATGGTCGCTTCTGATTGGTTAAAATAAAAGTGAACACCTCTACAGCTGATCTGTTTAGAGGAGAGAGAAAGTGATTATGTTTTAGAAGTCTTCCTGAAAGAATTTGCGCTGAGCTCCATTTTATGAAATACAGGCATTTATAGCATCCTGCGTGGGTTATTTATTTGAATTCCCGACCTGTGCCTCTTTTCAGTGCATGGCAACAGGTCTCAGCAGATACTTAAGATTTGTGCCAACAGATACTTGAGACACATTTTCAAAGTGGAGCCTAAAATATGAAACCTATAGAAAGATGACTAAGACAACAGAGTAAACACACAGCCGTGTTGTCTTCCATCCCATTTACTAGTTAGGGAAGGCAACAATGCTTACAAATAAACTGAGATGTGTTTTTAGCTTCTTACGGGGGAAAGATCTCCTCTAGTTCGGGTAACTTCTAAATAGCAGCCACTTTGAAGTGTGCACTATAACGGTGTAAGAAAGAGGGCGGTAGATGAGTAAAAGTGGGAGTGAGAGAACATTTAGAAAAGTTAAGGAGAGGAGGCAAGGTTGCTCCTCATGGGGCTGCAGTATGAGTGTCAAGTGAATGTGTGTATGTTTCACCATCTGCTGCTGTTATAAAAAGTGTCCAAATGAAAGCAGGAAGGATTCATTTAGCATGAAAAGATGTGATGAGACAAAATCTTAAAGACTTGGATTGTGACGTGACTTAACTTGGCCTTTTACCCTAACCACTCCTGACCTGGAGTGACTCGATTTCCTGCCATAGCACAAAGAATGAAAATTATACTAAAAAGTGTGCAGCCAATCATAAATTTAATATTTTCCTGACAAGAGATAATAGATATATTACAGATATATTGTTATTAAGGTGCGTTTGGAAGTTTAGACCAACAGACAAACAGATGATATCTGAGATTGTCACATTTAGATGTTGAGACTATGCTGTGGTCAACAAAAAACTGTATATTTACCAAGTGTTCATTATTTCTGTAAATTGTCTATAATAACTGTTGCTCTGTTAACAAATGTGGAATGGCAGTGGTGTATAATGTCTTGTTTAGGACTCAAAACGCAAGGTTTTAGGATTTGGACCTGACTTAAGACCTGTTAGATCAAGACTTGGGACTTGAGTCAAGAACAAAGAACAGGCCCCTCTGACAGCATATAATACAGTGCAGTTACGTAAGATGATTAAACAATAAAGATGTAACTATTTATCAAACTGGTTTACAGAGCTGCTTAGTTATTTTAAGAAATGACTCCTATCTGAACTATTGTGGAGCTTACAGCATGCATTCAAACCTGTAGGAAGGTGCCTTCACCTTGTGTGTCCGTGTGTTGATTATCTATGAAGAGGGCAGTGGAGATCATCCAAAGAGAGGGCAGTGCTTTGCCAGGGTTCAACCATGTCTATGTAGACTCACACCACAAACACCTCATGCTATGTGTTTGCGTTGTTAAATTAAGCCTATATGTTTCACTGTAATTACCAAAGAACATAATATATCTGTAGTAATTACATTGTTTGAATTGAGTCAGGTCAGTTTGTGTTAAACAGCACAGGGACATAATGCTAATCCTATCCTGGGCACAGTGAGCAGTACTACGCAGTGAGCTCTTCCTCTCTCATCTCCATCACCTTCTCTCTTTCTTTTTCCCTCACTCTTGTCCTTGTCCTCTTGTCCTGTCTTCCCTTCCCCAAAGCTGAGCTGTAATTGACATGGTCTTTTCATTACACAAACTGAATTGAAAGAAGAACATTTTAACTTTCGTTGAATGTTTATCAATCCACTATTGGATGTATGGCCCGCAACAAGGTAAAGGTAGGTCCGGACCTCAGTGACCTCCATAGTGGGTACGGACATGACTCTGAATGGCAGGGTTGGTGGTTTGATCCCCAGTGCTCTTGTCTACAGTTTAAAGTATCCTTGAGCAAGACACTAAATCCCCAATGTGCCATATATGGAGAATGAGAGGCACTCTGTACAGTGCTTTGGTGTAAAAGCTCTAAACAAATGTACTCCACTTACAGTCCTATTCAGAGCCGTTTATAGTGATGAATTGACTGAAATTAATTCCAGAGAGTTTTTGTACAGACTGAAGCAGGTGTTTTTGTTTTTAGAGTGGCGTACTAAAGGAAGCTGATGCTGTGGCCTGAATAAAGTCATAGCTTTATATACAGAGATATTAGCCAGAGTCCTGACCAGCTCATATGTCAACATTAAAGAATGTATCTGTATCTGTTGTCATCTGGGACAAAAAAGAAATATATACACTGTCACTGCGCACAAACTATTTCCCAGCGGGTGTGTTATAAACTACAAAACCTGCAGCTTGCCGACACATTCATCTCCCTGCTGTTCGCTCCATTTGTTTTGGCCTCTATACTTTCATTTCTCTGTAGCTAATCTTTCACTCCATCAAGTGAATTTTCACCCTCTCTCTCTTTGTCTTGCTCGTTCTCACCTCATTTCACCTCATTTTGTCTTTTATGTTTTCGTCTCCTTCAAGTTTTTCTCTTCTATTGCCTGAGCCGCTCTATTGTCTTGATCTATGGCTATTCCTCTGCCTTTGCTGTTTATCTCAGGGTTTCTGTCTCTCTCCGTGTGTCTCTTTCACTCTCTAGAGCCCTCACATCTCTTCGTGTTCTGAGTTTTTGAAAAGAAGATAGCCTTGCCCTACTCTAAGATCCTTCTAATTGCTTTCATGTAGAGTTTTAGTTTGGGGCCGGCAGAATATATGTAAATGTGTTTGTGAGTGTACGTGAGTGTGTATGTGGGTCTATTGGAGAACAAGTATCTTTGGTTCAATTTTTCCATCTGCTGCAGGGCTAAATAGCTGAGAAGAGCCCTGTTTATTTAATATATTTTACAGTTTCCACCCGTCTCTCTCATCCCTGCACATCAAAAGAAGTGCACCAAAAGGGCCAATTAGGCCAGCAAAAGAGCTTTATTAGGCACATGGCAACATGAAAACAGGTTTCTGCTTAATCCCATGCCAGAAGCTTGTGTGTGTAAGTGTGTGACTTAGTATGAGCATGTAATGATGGAAATGTGATATTACAACCTCATATCTCATATTTCTTTACAATCCGGTCTAAACTAGATTTTCGCAGGAAGCATAATTTCCATTTAAAAAAATCTGTCTGTCATTTAAGATCCTCTGTCAGCGTTTGATCTTCCACTGTTGCAAATTAAACTCACATTGGAACAGTTTATTAAATAAAGAAGTCAATATAAATAAAGATAGGCATACGTTATTTGCATAATATTTGCAGGCAAATGCTTTGTTCACTTCTTCAAAGATAAACAACATTTCCCATGCAATGTATCTCCGTAGACAGCTCAGCCATGTGCTTGCCTTCAGGCCTTTGTAAGACTGGAGCCAGTGAGAGAAATGCAGTTGATGAATATAGATAGCTACTCAGCTCCGACTATATGGTCCGGCCTGTATTCACAGTTATGACAGCAGTGACGCACATCACTTGAACTAAATGAATGTGACAGCTGAAATGAGACTCAATTGTAGATGTTGCCAACGTAGCATTTTACACCACATACACTATGACAAACTGAAAGTTTGAATTCAAATCAAAATTGTTCTCTTTTTAACATTTACTGGACATTCATAGTGAGCAAGCTGTCCATTGAGCATGAAGTCAGTATAGCTCTTGGAATCCATTGAGTAAAACAAAAATAAAAACACTCCAAACACTTCTTCAGACTCACTTTTGCTTCACATTGGAAAGACATGCCATGTTTTTAATTTTATTTAGCTTGCATTCCCATACCAACCTGTACAGTGTCTGTGTAATATAAAAATGAGGGGGTAAAGGTTATGCAACACAATAAATTAGTAATTTCTATCTACATGTTCATTACACTAAGAGAAACGGAAAGAAAACTAATCAAGTAATGTCACAGAGCTGTCATTTTTTTTAATTTATTTTTTAAAATTGTTACCAAACAAGCTATTACTGAGGGGACCACAAAAATATATACCTCTGAGTTTGGTTTGTGACCTATGAGAAATACAAATCTGTTGCCGTGTGAAGGTAGGACAGAGGAAAGATGAACAGCTTCAATTATCTGCTAGATACAAAAAAAAAAGTGAATGTGCAAGAAGAAATAAGCAATAGAGGGCCATTTATCATCTGTGACATTCAAACTTTATGTTGTGTTTATTTCACTGCTCTTCTGAACAATTGACACTGGAAGTAACACACTGTGTGTGTGTGTGCAGCTAACTTATTATTTGGGCAATAATTGTCCCTAATACATGATGTCTGACAATTTAAGGGTCATGCATTTGCTCTGCAGAAATTCCTTATTTTTTGGTGTTGTCATTCATTTAATGAACATTGTGGACATTTTCGATTTTATCTGTTATATATGTTGTTTTAGTTTTATTGTGCCCGTTTTTCACTAATGGGCACAGTGTAAAAATGATATATAATTATTATCATTATTATAACTGCCTAGAGACCAAGGTGGCATATTTAAATTGGTTGTGTATCCTAAGGCATAGATACCCGACCCGAGCCCGACGGTACCCGACGGGCCGGGCCGGGTTCGGACAGATATTTAGAAATTATGGTCGGGTTCGGGTCGGGCTCGGTCACATCAGCGCGATAAGGCATTTGTTGTAAAATGGTGCTGCAGCTCCTTTAAGAGAGCTCAGTGTCTGTGTGTAAAGTGGGCAGAAGAGAGAAAGAGAAAGAGGAAGCAGACGTGTAGATGCGACCACCGGAGCAGAGTTGGTGGAATAAGTTTAAGTTTTGTAGCCAACAGTGTGTGCGATGTCCGAGATAAACCCCAGACTGAAAGCCAAGTTCATTCATTTGCTCACCAGAAATGGGATATAACCCTAATGTTATATAACGTCGGCCCTGGAGGTAACGAGTCTCCCCTGGTTTTCTGATTACGGTCGGAAACGAAGCAATCAGGAAAGGTTAACACATTGAACATTTTAAATTAAACATTAACGTGCACTTGTTGCCCCGTGTGTGCTGATGCGCTCATCTGTTGACATTTCTGAATGCCTTCCTATAGTTGCTTAATAAAAGCTTTCCACACAAACAAACGTATATGAGTCATTAGTATGAGAAATTTGATTTTAACTGTGTCGGGCTCGGACACAAATTTCTTAATGCCTGTTGGGCTCGGGCCGTGTTCGGTCACGGCTCTGTCGGGCTCGGGCCGTGTTCGGTCACGGCTCTGTCGGGCTCGGGCCATGTTCGGTCACGGCTCTGTTGGACGTGGGCCGGGTTCGGACGGAAAAATTCGGCCCGATCAGACCTCTAGTGTATCCGACCATCGATCCAACAGACATGTAGTTTACTATCAGCAAAAATTTTTTACAGTCTTCGCATTTAAGATGCAAATCGACTGACTAATGGATTTATCAATTAATGTACTGTTCCAACCCTACCCAATACGTACTGTTGGAACTCAGCCTCTTCAGTAACTTTAGTCATTTTGAGCCCTTTATGTTCCTCTTTCAATTCTGCAGGAAAGAAATCTCTTTTTGTCCCATGTCAAACTAGTTATCTATGAGGATGTGTTCCAGTTGAACTGGGGAGTCGGATTTTCTCGAGTTCCCAGTCAAAAAATGTCAACTGGAACGTCCCCTGAAGTCAGATTTTCCACTCAGAAAGTCAGGAGAACCTCACTAACCCCGATGTTACAATCCAATATGGCTGCTCGGCGCATCAACAGTAGTGATAGCTGTATGAATATACTGTTTCACTTCTGTCTTATTTGTGTCACGTTGCTACAGTGTTTGCATGTGCAAAATACCACGTAATGCATTGTTAACAACTGGTATTGCTAACAATGGCTAACCTGGCTACAGTCCCCCTACCCACGTTTTTCCGACTTGTAACTGGAACATGATCAACTCGGGTGTGACGTCATTCCCAGTTCCGACCTCGAGGTAAATCAAACGCAACATAATGGCAGAGCAGAAACTGCGTTGAATGGGAAGACAACTCTATTCCCTTTGCCCAGTCTTTCTCTCTCTGTGTCTCTTTAGTTTCTCTCATTGATTCTCGTTTTAATCACTCTCTATCTCCTTTTCATAGTTTATCTCCTGCTTTCTCTCACTCCACATTATTTACCCTCTTCACACCCATCACCATTTCTTACATTTATCTATGCCTCTTCACCACTCTTTTTCTCTTTTCCCCCCTCACCCTAGATATTGACAGATCAATATCGGAGGCTCCTTTAATTATTCCCTTTTTCATAATGTGATGGGAGCTGGCAAGTGTGAGAAGTCATTTGGACAACACTAGATATTAGTATTGATTTTCCCAATAGATATGTTCTTTCCTGTCCAAAGCCACGCTGCCCCTGATGAGTAATTGCGAAAGCCTGGTGTGCCAACAAGACAGTGTCATGATAGATTCATAATCCATAATTGTTAGGATGAACCTTTTAGGAGGAAAAGGGGCGTTTTTATGTTGCAGGCCTGCAGGTTAGAACTGAGGTTGGTCTGAATGTGCTGCTTTGAAGACCTGAAGCTTCCATCCAGCGGTTTGATTTTAATAAAAGCTTGTGACCCATTATTTTTCCCTCATTCTCTTTGTTCTCCCATCCCTTTCTCTGGAAATGTAGTGTTTGCATGTCTCAATCGTTCTCTTCTCTGCCTTTTCTTTTCTGCGATGCCATTCGCCCACTCTCCTAGCTCTTGTTACCCACTTCTTTTTCTTTCTTTCGCTCTCTGCATTGCACTCTAATCTCAGGCTGGAAGCTTTTCTTGGTGTGTTTCCTCATTCTCATTCTTTATTTTTCATTGCCAAATATGTCTCCATCTCTGTCTTCGCTGCTTTTTTTCCTTCCTCCTGATGCGCTGCTGTCCTACCTCTTCCTACTAATGCTGTTCTCTTCTGTCTCTCTTATCCTCCCTTTCCTCAAAAGTGTGACAGGGGTCTAATACCAGTCTGCAGCCTTCATGCCTGCAGGGAAACACCAACACACCTGCACACACACACACACACACACACACACACACACACACACACACACACACACACACACACACACACACACACACACTCAGAAAATTGCTCACTCACTCACTCCAACCTCTGGCTCTCTTTATATGCTCTACATAAATACTTTGAAATGATTACTAGAAAGAGAAACATTTCTGTCAGTGTGTTGAAACGGGCCTGTTAGAGACCGGAGGGAACTAGAGGGTGATGGAGATTTTTGAGATTGGAACAAGCTGTGAACTGTGTTTGAAACTACAAGAACACTAGGCTGATATGTTCACAGAGATTTATAGGAAGAGATGGGCAGATAAAGGTGTGTTGATGTTGGCTGTATGCCTGGAGAAAAATGTACAGATAAGAGAGGGGAGACAGATGGATAGATATGGTTTAAGACTAAATATGAAATTGGGTTCAGTGAAGATAGGAAACATTGACTTTGATAGCCTGTAAATTCATATAGGCACAAAACAGGCAGTGTCTCATATAGCAGAGAGGAAGAGCTGTGTCTGTGTAGCAGGAAATGGTCATGCTCCATGGTTCTGCACGCTGATGCCACTAGATTCCACCTCATCCTATAATCAGCTATTCTTTCTGTACACGGCTGGTGAATGTGCAGTATATGTGCGTACATATGTGTCCGTGTGTGTAAGCACGTGTGTGTGTAGGCAGGGTGAAAGTCTTACTCCCTGCTGCTGTCCATTCTGTCTCTCTCGCTGTTGTGCAAAAAAACCACACACATCCGAGCATTCATGAACAGATTTTCACAGAAGCAGATTGCAATTTTTTTTTACTCACCAAACTAAATCTTCCCAGCTAAATCTTCCCATATGGCTTCCAAACAATCACGCCTCGTTCATTATTCACCATCAGACAAAAAGTGGCCCATATTCGGAGCAGTTGCCACATTTGCAGAAGCATTATTACGGATGGCTGGCTTGATGGAAAAGAGTGTCTATTCTCTAAATCAACTATGAAAAACTTGGCTGTAAAACCGGACATATGCAGCATTTGAAGAAGCATTTGCAACTCTATAGACATTATGTTTTTCTCATTTATTAATAAGATTTGAAATTATTTCACCCTTGAAGCAAACTGTAACTTTGATCATAGTTGACAGTGACATTTGTACATGTCCTCAGGCTAGTGGCTTTTATATTGGGAAGCTTGTGTCATCAGCCAGTGATGAGTGGATGAGATCTGAACACACACACACAAACACACACACACACACACACACACACACACACACACACACACACACACACACACACACACACACACACACACACACACACACACACACACAGTTTATAAAATATGACCAAACATTGTATAAGGAAGTTACAAGTTGTTCTACCACAACTAGCAACTACATTAAATGCTTCTCTCCCAGTACTGCAATGATAATTATGATCCTATAATATAATTATCTCAATTGCAACTTTATTAGGCAGACCTGTACAATCTATTGTAAATTGATTCAACAGCTCTGCCATTAATTTGACCTTAATAGTGTTACGTTTATGTTGACATTGTTGTAAATGTGTAAATTAAAATATATTTTCATTATTGAGGTCATAGTTAAGGTATTGTACTGGACTTCATTTTTGAGAGGTGTTTCTAATTCCTTTGTCCTCCCTGTTTACATACATGAGGAGAGCAGAATATTAGAAACACCTTATAATGCATTCCAGCACAACACACCACTAACTATGACCTTGATGCTAACATTTGTAATTAAATTCACAAAAACTAGGATTTTATTCTTTTAGTCATCATAAAAGTTGACTTTATGGCAGAGTAGTTGTATTGTATTGCATTAGATTGTACTGGTTTAGCTAATAAAGTGGCCATAGAGTATACATTACGATATAACATTTTGAAAGGGACCAGTCCGCATTCACTCTTGATCCTTAAGATGATTTTGCTGTTACTACTTTGGTACATTTTTCTTGAGTACAAAATGCAGGACTTCTACTTGTAATAGTGTGGTATTGCTACTTTTACTTCAAAGTGAAAAATCTGGGTCCTTCTTCCACCTCCTGGATATATGTTTTGTATGTGCAGCCTGTTGTACAAGCACATCACATGTTGTCATCCGTAACTGTCTACGGATTTGTTATGTTGTACTTTCATCAAGTTCACCATGTTTGTTTTGATCGGGCTTTAATTAAAATGTGATTTAATCTGGTGTGTGCGTGCAGTTCTCACAGGCAAGAGCACACTCAGGCAGTATAATCTGACACTTGTCATGATCCCTCTATTTCTACCCTATTAAAGATCTCATTCTTCTCATGTCTTGCCTTTTCCTGCTTTTAATCTCTCTCTCTCTTCTTACATCCTTGACTTTAAGCCTTTTCCCTCCGTTCTGCTCTCCTGCTGCCTGCCTACCCGTCCCTTTTCCTTCCTTTCTTCCTGTCCTGGGAGCCAATCTGCCATCACTCACACACTCTCTCTGTACCTTTATCCCTGTTAACGTGTGTGTGTGTGTGTGTGTGTGTGTGTGTGTGTGTGTGTGTGTGTGTGTGTGTGTGTGTGTGTGTCTGTGTGTGTGTGTGTGTGTGTGTGTGTGTGTATAGGGGTATTATGGATGGATGAACAGGAATGATGGATTGAGTGAATGAAGGTGTTGATGGATTGAAGTGGCCTTTTCATGAACAAACCGTGATGATGAGGGCCCTTCATGATTTATGTCACATCCGCATGTTTTCCCTTTACACCATAATTCACATTTACCTCTCAAATCAATATTTTAGGCTGTATCTATTTGCATATTTGTCCTCCATCAGAGGGAAACAGATGTGTTTAGGTGTGAAATGTAACAGGGCATGTTTGTTGTTGTTTTTCTCAGTGATTCCCGGAGTGTTCTCAAATCAATGGGTAGCCTACGCTCATATTAATTTATAATTTAGTGAAACAAGATCCTGGCGATTTCATATGAATCACTGATGCTCTGCTTGGCTCTTGGCTTGCGTGTGTAGGTGGGAGGGAGCTAGAGAGAGGGAGAGAGGGAGGGAGGCTACAACCTCTAATGAAAAACAAGGAAATTGGAGGGAGGGAGATAGAGAGTGGGAGAGTGTGGGGAGAAAAAGAAGAGAGAGAGAAAAAAAGAGAGGAGGAGCGCTGTGAGATGGAGTGAGAAAGCGTGAAAGGAGGGATGATAGAGGGGTTTCTGTCGAGAGCAGCATTGAGAGAGGGAGGGAGGGAGGGAGGGAGGGAGAGGAGGATGAGAAGAGGAAAGAGGGCGAGGGAGTGTGTGTGCGTTCTAACCATCCAAACACGTGTCAAAAGAGATACAGACTTCAGCATACAGACGCGCTTGTTTCCACGACGACGACAGCAAGCATGGGGGCTGTGATGGGTACACTGACGATGCAAGCCAAGACGAGGAGGCTGTCCAGGGGTGAGGGAATACACACACAAACAAACACACACACACACACACACAAACACACACACACACACACACACACACACACACACACTCTCTCTCACTCACTCCAGTACAAATATACTGCGCACGTACGCAAGCTGCAGACCAAAGATTAATAACTACTCGTATTTTAGGCTGCAGTGAAAGAAAGAGGGCATATGATTCGTAGTGTGTGTGTGTGTGTGTGTGTGTGTGTGCGAGAGAGAGAGAGAGAGAGAGAGAGAGAGAGAGAGAGAGAGAGAGAGAGAGAGAGAGAGAGAGAGAGAGAGACCAACAGGTGTTCCCAGAGGAAAAAGAGCATCTTTTTATTCCACAACAAAGTTTTAGTGCGACATTGTGTGTGTGCAGCCACGTGAATGTTGTCGAGCTTATCTTTTTTTGACCGAGCAAACCAAAGGAGGAGCGTGAGAGAGAGAGACGGCTTCTTTTACTGTGTTTGAGTCTGCTTACGTGCTTGCGTGCTTGCATGCATGCGTGTGTGGTTGAGTATGTGTGTGTTGCTCTCTGTCTAGCAGTGTGTGCAGATGTGGGCATAAACGCTGGTAAACACACATGTCGAAGGTATTTGTCACTCTGCTCACACACTGCTGTTCCGTCTTGTTACCTTGGAAGCACGGTAGCCATGGCAACAATAGATGGCAGTTTTTGGGTGGGAGGGGTAGGGAGGTTTGATGAGATTGGGGTATTCCAAAGTAAGTCAAGGCCATGTGAAATAGATGAGTTAGAGATGCAAATATGCACAAAAAAAATGTGAAGACCTGTTGCCTGTGAGAAACGTTTTTAAGCCCATAAACCTCATTTATATAAATAACAAATCCAAACTGCCTGCAGAAGACCACTGTCAGAGTGAAAGTATCACTTATTAATTGTGTGTAGTCATTTAAACTTATTTGTTAAGGCAGGCTATTATCAGTTTTTCAGTGCAAATTAGACCATACAGGACAATTTCCCAGTGAGTGCATATGGCTCGTTTCTCCTCTTTAATGAGCCTTTTTTTCTTCACAAGTACACCTAACCCTGTGGGTATTAAAAAGGAAAGGCGTAAATGTGTTGCTATTTTGAATAATGAGGTGATTGTAGATGCACTTGCATTGTGCAAACGAGTGAAATCTGACTCCTGCAAATGAAAAACAAGCCTATTTACCCCAACAAATGCCTGGCAAAAAACACGAAAGAATGGGATGTGTGGATGTGTAAAGCTGGGGCTATTTGGAGGTTATTTGTAATTCTGGTGTTGTGTTGTGGTGCTTGAGCGTCTCTCCCTCTCCCGCTCTAACATGTTGGATGTATGCAGGATTAGTGCAGCAGGGTATGTTTGTGTGCAGCCCCTATTCTGTGGTGTTGCAGATAACTTGTTATCTGGATTGTGACACTGACAGCGACACTGAAAGCGAGACGGTGCACGGCTGTAATATTGTGAGATTAGATTCCTACAATGATTGATCCTCTGAGCACGAGCTCATCACTGTGCTCTGAAGAAGAAAAAAGAATTGTCTCGCCGTGTCTGAGTCCTGCACCTCCCTGAATATTTTCATGCCTGCTTGTCTAGTCTGTCTGTTTTCATCAAGACTGCTTGTTGTTCTTTATTTTCTGTCAAGTGTTCTTTTCTTCCTGACAGCCTCTCTTTGTCTGTTGTTTCCTCCCACCTGTTGTCTTGTGTGCCTGTTTTTTTCTGGCAGGCTAGCTTCTGTGTTTTCCTTCACATCTGTTGTGGTGGCCTCTGACCACTCATCTCTCCAGCAACAGTCTCACCTGGCATTTTTCTCCCTTCCCTGGTGAATTTTTCATTTCTTTTTCAGTTCCTATATATCTCTGTGTCCCTCACTTACTCCCTGCAGCAATGTTGTCTCAATCATCTCACTGTCTCCTGTACTTCTCTGTCACTCCTCTGGTTCCCCCTCTTATCTTGCTTTCTTTGTGCTTTCTGCTTCCTCGCTACCCAGCCCTCAACCTTTTCTTGTTTTTTTCATCATTTCACATCTTTTTTTTTCAATTTACCCTGCTGCTGTCTCCTCTCACTGTTGTTTCACCCCTTTTCTCCCTCCCACTCCTTCTCCACGCTTGTTTCTTTTTATCTTGACTTCAAATTCCCCCCCACTCACATGCCACCGCCACAATTTGCTCCTGGCTTACTCACTTCCCTCTCCTCTCTCTCTTTTATGCCTCCATTCTTTCTCTCATGTGCATCCTTTCTCCATCACCCACACTCCCATTAGCTGGTGTGAGTGCTTATTAAGTCATTCTCCTCACTTGGCATCCAGCAGTGTGTGTGCACGTGTTTGTGTACTTCTACAGAGTCTAGACATGTATTTACTCAAAGAACAATATTGGCATGCTTCTACATGTGGGTACATGAGCAGCATTTTACTCACTCTTCTCAAACATATTTAGCAGTGGCACACTAATATGTGAGGAAGTGACATTAGGTGTTTGTGTGTGTGTGTCAGTCACACAACACTGCAAACACCCTCCAGCACTTCAGTCCTCAATCACGGTGAGGGTTAGTAAGCAAACTGTGTGTGTGTGTGTGTTTGTGTCTGTGGGTGAGCATGCAAACATGTGAGTGTATATTGTTTTATGCACATGGGTGCCTAATATTTTATCTATGACCCTAGAAATAATGTGCTCATGTTTGTCTTGCTCAAGGGTGTGTGACTGGATGCATGTGGCCCTACGTGTGGAAGTGTGTGTGTGTGTGTGTGTGTTTTAAAGCAGAGTGAGTCATTGGACTTTCAGTGAACCACCCAAAGGCCACTCAGGGATTGGCCCCATGGCCACTGGCTTGGATGTTTACTGTGGAAAACAATGCCTCTCAGAATGAGAGTTTGAATTCATGTTGTGGAACATGATTATGTTGTGCAGCTTTTGCATGGTGTAAATAGAACTGTTGCAGACGGAATCTATTTTTAAGTCCTCCATATCACTAGGGAGCCCTTGGCCAGTAGAGCTGCTACTTTCTTGGAGAGCCCTCTTCACCATTAAAGAGGTCGGTGAGAGCGAGCCCTCTCCATCGCCGCCAAAACAACAGATTAGGCTAATTCAGATTATGCAAATGACACACTCACTGGCAAGGATTACAGGACACTGTATGAGAAGGAAAGATAGCATGGCAGAGATAGAGTGGCAGAGTGAGACAAGAGTTTGGCAGAGTGAGAGAGATCAGAAATGGAGGAGAAAGGAGGATTTAGTGGGCAACAGAAGAAAGGAAGAGATGGAGGAGAGCTACAGTTAAATGCAAGAGCCAGCAGAGGAAAGCTAGGAGTTAAATCATGTGCGTGTGTGTGCGTGCGTGTGTGTGTGTGTGTGTGTGTGTGTGTGTGTGTGTGTGTGTGTGTATGTTTGTGTGTGTGTGTGTGTGTATGTTTGTGTGTGTGTGTGTGTGTGTGTGTTGATGTAAGAGGTATTTTGCTGTAGGATGCTGGCTGGGGACAGTGACAGGCCGTCTTTTCCTTGCTGACAGTTAAGGTCATGGTTTAATACTCAAAACAAGCTCTGAAAGAAATGGGTTCTGGATTTTGGTTACTGTCAAACTCCATGCCTTATACTAGCTTGTTTAACAGATGGAAGTGAAGCTCTTGAGGCAGCTTTTTATGTAGATTTTATCTCGGTTACCCTAACCTCCAAAGTTTTTAGGTTTGGAACAAAAAAATTGTAGTAGTAAGTATGCCCTATAACAACTCAATTATACACTGCCATTTATTAATGGTAATCTTACAATTTTAAAGGAGGTTTCTTATATAAAAATCTTTGTTGAGAACCAAATTATTCACAGTTTCTGTGCACTGACTAGCAGAGGAAAGCAGGAGCAATCATCCACTCCCTAATATCTGGGAATGGATTACTGAACAGGCAAAGACCCAGTGGGTCAGGGGGACACTAAGCAGGAGCCTCCTTTTGAAGTGACTGTTTTAACATTTTTGTTTGAAAGTAAAAGCGCTCGGTCAGGAACGAGATTTATTTTTTAGCTAATCTCAGACCTGCAGCCTGCTGAATCATGTTATCACATGGAAAAGGTCTACAAATCACATGTGCATATTCTTTTAAATTCATCACACTTGAAATGTGTTTCACATGTTGTATTTTATGTGTGAAATGTCCAAAAAAAACAACACGTGCCTACGTGTAAATTAATAATTGTTTTTATGCTCTGCACTGCTTTATTTTCTATTTTATCACTGCACATTGTAATGCATTTTTTTTGTCTGAAATATGCTATATAGATGAAGTTGTAAGCACTCAGGCCACATTACGCAAATTTAATCTGTTTTAAAGATCTGCTTTGAGAAAATATAACATGTGTCACAAGTTTCCTTTAATATTCTGTGGTATAGTATGCTACAGAAAGTGTACTATCTGTGGAAAGGAAAGGAGTGTCGGTGTGAAAAAACAGGAAGATTTCTCCTTCACCATGTCTGTGTTATACCATGACAGAAATGTTGCTGATTGGTCACAGCAAGAGCCAGCTGAAGGATGATTATTTGAACGAACACAATATCTCATCCTTAACAAGTGATGTGTACACTACGGAGCATTTTTTAAATGTCTGGCAAATTAAATGAAATGCTACTCTTGCCACTAATTTTAATTTTACCCAGCAGTTCTGCTTTAATCCCAGAACGGTAAATAAAGCAAACCTTCAATTGGCAACTCTGTGGGAAACCTCTCGATACAGCAGAGCCTCCTGCAGCCTGCGAGTCAGCGGCTACACACTTCAGCTCGTTGGGCAATCGCAGCTCCTTTTTACATTCACATTTGGACATGAATGAGTGTCAGCTGGTCACAGTTCAGCGATACTACAGAAAATGTTTATTTAATCATTTCATGCTTTACATGCTAAGAACATGGTATGTTTTATTTTTGACATTTTGTTCAGATTTTCTGAGCTTTATCATGTTATGACATAACATATACATATAACATATACAACATATCAGGTAAATCTGAGGTAACACATGTAATGAAATGTGCAACACATCTTTATTACAAGCTTTGATGCACACTGGTGTCCTATGTGTAAGTTACTGCTTCCCCCTGCTGGTACTTGCAGGCTATAGCAGGTTATATTTATGCTCTACTCAGTCAGACACATTACAATATTAAGACATAAGGGGGATGGATCCTGTTGTCTCACTGGGTGTATTCATAATTACTGATTTAGATAAAAGTGTTGTTTACATTGTAGAGTAAGTCATTTTAAAAGGACTCAGTCATGTTTGGTCATAGAAAAGTCCCTTTGTAGTGAATTATTAAGCCTTCTGTTGTTCGGGGATGACTGTGTGTCTTAATGGGGCCAATTAATCAAGTGCTGATATGCTCATAAACACGCACGCACACACACACACACGCACACGCACGCACACACACGTGCGAACAGTCACAAGACAAACATACGGTCGGACAGTAGAAGGTGAGTTTATCATTGTTACAGTGTGCTTAGGTCGGACCCACAAGTTAGAGCTGCGTTCCCAAAGAGTGAAGGACACAGTGACTGTAACAGAAGGGGGTGGGGTGGGGGGGAGAGAGTTAGTGGGATGGAGCGAAGGTCAGGATAAGAGAGGGAGATACCCCAGGGCGTCGAGAGACAGGGGGATAAAAAGACAGAGACAAAGAGAGGCAGGCGAGTTCTGATCTCACTGTAGGAGTAGGCAGGATGGATAGAAAGTGTAAAGGCATGAGAGAGAGGTGAGAGAAACAGCTCCCTGTAGCTAACTGTAGTCAGATTCGGGTGAAAAAGCTATAGCAAGTTAAAAAGTTTAGAATGTGTTTGTTCTTGCATATTTCTACAGAATATGGTAAAAGTCCAAGAATTAAAAAAAAAAAAGCTGGGTCACGTATAGGAATAGTAGTTGAGTTGGAGACAAAAAGCTTCTAGAGGCCAGTGGAAAGAAAGAAGTAAATCAAAAATGGAAAGAGAGGAGCAGAGTGAGAACAGCTTACATACTATAGCCATCATTCTGCTGTGCTGTGGGGCCGTCAAAATGCTGCACCTACTGGGAGTCATCACTGTAGAGGGTAAGTCAATACTACAACTACCATCACCCGAACAAGCACTCACACTATCAGCAAAGTTGGAAGGTTTTTACTACTATCTGTCTGTGAGCAAGTTATGGATTTTTTTGGATTATGGATGTGGGGATGTTTGATATGTGGAACTTAGATCACTGGTATTCAGCTGCTACTTTCTGAGAAACTCAATGGAATACAAATACATAAACGAGCAGTGAATTAATGTAAATGTTAGAAGCTGCAGACTGATTGCACTCTCAACTACAGGTACTGTAATTCATTCTTAACTATTGCCTTCAATCACTCGTAGTATCGGCTTGCTGTAGAGGGCTTGTGTGTTTTTTTCTCTGCTGCTATTGATATTCTAAATCTCTCATATTCGGTAAACATTTACTTTAATGTCTAGTGTCATCCATTTGACAGAAAACTGATTCTAAAACAGCTTCAATTAACTGAAAGTTAACAGTGTTAATATATAAATACTAAAATTCATAACAAATGAGATAACTCATGTTCATCTCACAACTTTACCTTTGCTGAATGTGTTCCAAAGCTTGTAATTGTACACATCTTTGTAGGTTGTATAGGTGTGTGTGTGTGTGTGTGTGTCTTAATGAATGGATCCTTTCTAACCAGTGTATTTAATTTATTCTACATACCTATTTGTTTTCTTCATATAATCATACCTTTGCATTTATTGCATTATTTCACTTTCTGGGTTTTTTTTTAATGACATGCACATATATCTTTGTACATGCTGAAAAGTGTTGCCCTGCTAACCAATGTGATCATAAGGGCTAATGGACTGAGTGAAGGTGAAAACAATTTTAAACCTGAATACTGTAACTGACCCTAACTCTCACGCAACCATACATTGTACTTTGAGATGGGATGTCCTGAGCTGTGGTAGTTTTTGTGTAAGCAGGAAGTGTGCCCTAATTAGGTGTAAAGGATTTCACCTTGAACCATGATTGTGAACCGCCACCCTAATGTGTCACTGAAACACTGAACTGCCTTAGTGAAGAATTGAATGGTCTTCAGGGGTGTGTGTGTGTATGTGTGTGTGTGTGTGTGCTATATAAAGAGAGGCTGCTTAACAACTAAACAGAAGTTATAGAAAGTCATGATGTAATAATGCACCCACAATGTAGAAAACTAGTGGGCATAGTGTAATAAGCTTTTGCTGGAGAACATACTATATTATTGTATTTTATGTGGCCTGTAACAGTTCAAAATTAGTTGTATTTTGTTTTGCAAAATAATCATATCAACATGCACAGTGAAACAAATCTAATCCGTACCTAGTGTACAGTGCAACATTATATTAGATGTCATCATAATTTACATTTAAATTCAAACCCACTTTTGCTCTTAAGTCATGATGGCAGCACTTCTATGCAGACATGAAAAAGTCTGCTAATGTTTTAAATGGGATCACTGGACTGTCGACTGAGGTTTAATTAAGCAGTGAGATGAAGTTGTCTTTGCCTGGCACTGTAAAAATGCCGACCTGCTACCCATGATTCTCTGAGAGAATAGAGCTGAGGAAGTATTGGTGTAATAAAGCTTCCCAAAGCGCTAATGGTCTTGGCACACATTCTATTTTAGGACTGTTGATGTTTCAGAATCTGGAGTGCCAAGGACAGTGTGAACACTGCACTCTGTGACACTTCATTAAAGCAGGACAGGAGCCTTTTTTTTTTAAATGCTTTAGCTCACTCACTGTACCTGCGCCACCAGCACCCATTTAAACCACTGCCTGCTTAAATCCTCTGATGACAGTGCTATAATCTGTTTACTGATGACTGTAATTTTCTAATGCTAAAAAGACAGAGGAAATTGTACCTGATCACCATGCAGTCCTATGGATGGGAAGTCAGCTCTTATACATAATTAGATGTCTATGCCAGCAGCAATCTAAACTGACACACCAACTGTCTATCTTCCAAAACATTCATATCACTCTACGATTATATAACAAACTATGATGAAGCAGGAGAAGATGATAACTTCAGGTCTCTCTCAGATGCTCCACACTAAAGCAAACACAGCTGAGCAAGCTCAGGCAGGTCAGTGACGGACAATCAGACTGTACAAAGTGTATCGTGTTATTAACAACCAGTGTGGTTTTTTTAATGTCTTTCATTTTACTACTGCACATTATGATCACTTTATCATATTCTGACTATTATTATACTAAATTATGCACAGTTATAGTATTATGCATAATTATTACACTGTAGATTGCTTCAGGGAGTATTTGTTTAGACAAATGTGTTTTTATGTGTGTGTGTGTGTGTGTGTGTGTGTGTGTGTGTGTGTGTGTGTGTGTGTGTGTGTGTGTGTGTGTGTGTGTGTGTGCGCGCACACACGTGCACATGCGCGCACATGCATGCGGTTTAGAGTCAGTGGATTGTCCTCTCTCCCCTCCCCTGTGGCGGGGAGAGTAATGAGTTGTTAATGATCGGGCCGGTGAGAGGAGGAACATGGAGCTGTTAGACTGACCTCTACCGCTCCCCTCCTCTCCTTTCCTTTTAAAACTACAGTCTTATTATTTCTGCCTTGTCCAGTAGAATAGATATTCAAGATATTCAGAACACTGTGTCCCGTCTTCCTTCTTTTTTAAGTCTTTTTTTTTTTATCTACCCTTCCGTTCTTTTGCTCTCTCAATCTTTCGTTGTTTGTTGTGTATGAGTTATGTTAAGGAATATTGCTTTATGTTTCTTCAGACAAAACTGATGATGACTTGGAGATAACCATGGTGTGCCATCGACCCGAGGGCCTCGACCAGCTAGAAGCTATAACCAACTTCAGCAAAAGAGAGCTCCAAGTGCTCTACCGGGGCTTTAAAAATGTAAGTGACTGCTCTTTCTTTTTTATATATTTTACTATTTATATTTTGCTATTTTTATTTTGTTATTTACAGTATATTGTCATTCTAAAGAGCTTCTAAACTGTGTTTTCGTTTTCATCTTAAAACAATGACAATAAAGATATATTCTGTCTATTCTATTCTAGGTGCACTAAGAATTAGTCCTTCTTATACTGTACATACAGTACATACCCAAAGGGTCCGTGTGTTGGCCGGTGAATTGCTTGCTCTAGTGCTGAAATATAGAATAAAACTGAAGTTTTCTTCTGAGCAAGCAAACCAAGAGATTGGCTTAAAAGAATAAATAATTCTTCACCCAAGAATTCTGAATTATGTTTGGAAATGATTGTATTCATGTGTGAACAAAAGATGTACTTAACATCTTGAATCATTCAGTGTCGTCCTGGCTTGTGCAGTAACTCACCTTAGACCCATAGCAACCCCGATATACTGTACGGGTTAAAGTCCAGACAGACATGGAGGGATCAAACAGGACCTTGTGTGATAGATTCATTAGGCCTCCCGGGTAAAATCCATCATCTCTGTCTCTAAACTGAGCAAATAACAGGTGCATAACAAAACTGATGCTTCTATAAAATAATATAAGCTTGCCAAAGATCCCTTTTTTTGGGTGTGTAATGCTTTGACGAACACTTGCTTTGAAGCAAACACATATGATTAGGATGAATTAAGGGTGTTTTCATTGGATTAAAAATGACCTCATGGCATATATTTATAATGCTGTACTAAAGCTACAGTAGATTTATTAAAAGGTTTGATGTTTCTTTAGATTTCATTGCTGCTATTTGTTTACTGCTACACTTGGTGCTTTTTTCATTTTATTGTTGACATTGTTAATTCTATGAAGATCTTGTTTGCAATAGTCTTTTCTTTTTTCTTTTTTTTTACAATTTAAATATGCTTTTAAGTTGTAATACATGCCAAAGTATTAAATTAAAATCAAGTGTCATCCAGGGACACTTTTGGTGTCTCTTTTGCAAACTTACAGCTAAATTAAAGCTCTATGTAAAAACTAGACTCAATAGTGACACCCTGGACAGACGGACACATTTTGCAACTGCAGTCTGTTTTACTTTTGATGGTTATACACATGAATGCTTTGTACCGACTACAAACTGGTAATATTTAAAACTATGTTGTACTTCAAAAAAAATGATCACATAGAGGTTTAACCAACAGTCAATCTCCCATCAACGTTGTGTAATCCTCCATCAGTCTCTGTCCAGGTTGGTATCTGCAGTCTCCCACCTCCTCACCCTCTCTTTCCGTCTCCCGCTCTCATTCCAGGAATGTCCAAGTGGCGTCGTGAATGAGGATACTTTCAAGCAAATATACTCCCAGTTCTTCCCACAGGGAGGTAACGGCAGAGAGTGTGTGTTGTGCTGTTTGAGTCTACACTTGTTTTGGCCTCTGTATTGTTTCTACCCAGTGTATTGACACGCTGAATTCTTCTTCCTGCAGATGCCAGCACCTATGCACACTACCTGTTCAACGCATTTGACACAGCACAAAGCGGCTCCATAAAGTTTGAGGTTTGCTTGATTCTTCCTATTCAAGTACTATTCTTGTTTGTTTTTTTCAAACTTGCCCTCCTTTGTCAGTGTTTCATTCTGTCCTTTTTGTCTCCATCAGGACTTTGTAGCAGCTCTGTCCATCCTGCTGAGGGGCTCCATCACTGAGAAGCTACAGTGGACCTTCAACCTTTACGATGTCAACAGAGATGGATACATCAACAAAGAGGTGTGTGTTTTGTGTATATGTACATGCCTAACCTTCATTCTTTTTTTTCAATTGTTCTTATTTGCACATTGTTTATGTATTTTTATGTTAATCTCGCACTTACCGTCCCATTTGTGTGTCTGTTTCGTAGGAGATGACAGGCATCGTCAGAGCGATATACGACATGATGGGGAAGTACACCTACCCTGCCTTGAAAAATGACGCACCCAAACAGCATGTGGATGCCTTCTTTCAGGTAACAACATGAGTACTTTATTTAAGTCTAGTAAAAATGCCAACAACAACAACAAAAACACATTTTTTGATGATTAAGCAAACAAGGATGCATCAATCAAACACATGCTTTACATTTACGGAAGCAGCACTAGCAGAAGACAAAATGGGTAGTTAGCATGAGCAGCAAAGTACACCATGAAAAATAAAAGACAATAAACTTAACTTGCAAAAAACACAAACAGAAGAAACACCACAGCAAAGAGAGCTGAGTAACAAAGAAGTTGCCAAAATGACACACTCACAGAATAGGCCACTGATTTTAGTAGGACGTGTATTTATTCACAAAAGCTTTGTTGATAGCGTTTGTACCTTTGATTAATATCTTAATATCTGACACACCTTTGACAAATGGAGTGACAGGACGTGTCTTCTTCTCCACAGAAAATGGACAAAAACAGAGACGGTGTGGTCACTCTGGATGAATTCATCCTCTCTTGTCAAGAGGTACTCTCCTTTTTTTCTTATTAAAGTTACATAATCCTAAGGATCCCTCTCCAATCAACCATTTTTCACTGAAGACATTTTGACATGTCTCAGTAGGAAGACACAGGTGTAAATTATAAAATGAATGATGGCTGAATTCTGTTAAAACGGGCACATCGTTAATATAATTTGGATCACCTGTGCTTTGTGACATAACGTCTGCCGTGTGAAAGGCCTGCTGTAATATTTGCACTTACTTTACTTACTATTTACGCGAGGTTTCTCAGATTCTTTGCTTATCATCCTCCTCTGCCGGTCTCACTATACTGGCTATTAATTATGGTCTTTGCTACCTTTTATATCAAAGTGTTTATCTGCAGAGAGATCACTGACCAACATTTTACAGGCTTTTACTGCCCCCTAGTGGCCAGAAAGCTGAATGAAATGGTGGTTGTTTGCTGACTCTCCTCACACTCAGCTTCTTAATTTTCCGTCTTCGTTACACAGGATGAAAACATCATGAGGTCTCTACAGCTCTTTGAAAATGTCATCTAGACAACAAAGAAGAGGGGACGGTGCAACAGACGAAAGCGCCAAGCGAGAGATGATAATGGAACAAAGAAGAAAGAGAAGCAGGAGAGATGAACATGCAAGAGAAAAGGAACAGCATAGCTTGAGACAAAACATGGATCTTGTAGCTTTGTCTGGGACGGTTGCCACAAATCTTCATGGAAGGCATCTTGCTGTAACAAATCCTAAGGGACAAACGTTTTGAAAAACGTCCTTTGGACTTAAACCCTTCATTTGACCTTTCTGTAACAATTTACCTCGTCTCCATCCCCCTCGTTTGTTGCTGTCGTTACGGTTACGGTTACAGTTGCCTCAGACTGTATGTATTTCATGGCATCGTGTAAATACCGATTCTCACACATTTGGTCGAATACTTCTCTGTATATTGAACCACATTATCAAGCAGGACTGGAATTCCTAAAAGCAGCTAAGCAGTGAGATCAACCCAATGCATACTTTGTGCATTAGAGGCATAATTAATAGCTGTTTTCATCATGAATTTCTGTGTCAATACAACAAATGTGAGCAATATTGTGAAGCATGCAAGACAGAGTCCTACTACATATTTAACATATATGTGCCACAAAAAACTTGGTGGCAATATATTCAGCTTAAGTAGATACATTTGAAAAGCCAAGGTCTGGGTGTAACATCTCACAGAGCCACCTCATCCATTTCTGAATTCAGACACAGGCCTGGAAAGGTTTGCAGAGCTGAATTTAAGCTTGCAGTCTTATGTCTCGTGACAGCTTACAGCAGTCTTCTCTACACCTACTGTCCAGTGGTGTCAGTCAATGTTTCAATGTTGTAACGACTCAACTGTAGATATTTAACTGTTGTATTGTATTGTGGCCGTGTGGAACAGTCTTGTCTGCGTGTTTCTGATTCTGACTATCTGTCTGTCTATCTGTCAAATTGGATATAACTGTAATTATTCTACCTGACACTCTTTGTTAAATAAAAAGTCAATTTAGAGGTTTACTGGCGTACAGATGCAAAGTGATGTGTGTGTGTGTGTGTGTGTGTGTGTGTGTGTGTGTGTGTGTGTGTGTGTGTGTGTGTGTGTGTGTGTGTGTGTGTGTGTGTGTGTGTGTGTGTGTGTGTGTGTGTGTCTGTGTCTGTGTGTTTGTGGTGTCCTGATGTAAAGTTTCTGTTTGCCTGAATATTAACATTTATTTTTTTTCGAGCAATTGGCTTCATCTTGTGGACACCACAATCCGTCCAGACAGGAGAGTTTTGTCGTCTGTTTTGTCCATTAAAAATGTCGACTCAGAGCGACCAACCTTTCACTGTGAGGGAGAGACAGGAGAGGGGAGCTAGATGGAGGGATTGTGGAGAAAGAATAGAGGAAGTTGAGAGAATAAGACAGGATGAGAGAGACCTTGTCACTGATTCTGAAGGAATGGAAGCCATGTTTCGAACAAGAGCCATAGTTTGGAAGATTGAGCAGGACAAAAATACAGTTTATAAATGATTTACTGTCATGCCCACTCACTGTGCTACCAATGATAACCCTTGCTGAGATGTGTTGCGGCTCATCTCAAATGTACCCAGATAGACTAACAGACAGGAAGACAAACAGATACACATCTTAAAACTGTCAGAATGAAATAATGTGTGTAATAAAATATTGTATAGAATCATTATATTTATCAATAAACTTTTCAAGAAACAAAATGAATTCATGTCTGCTTGTCACGTACCTTGTCACTTGAAAATTTGTTTGTTTTTTCTAGCTTATAATTATGGTGTAATAAAACCTTAAAAAACATTTTTTTTATGGTGCATCATAAAGAGATTGAGCAAAAAGGGTCACAAGAACAGTTTATATTGTTATTTACACATATACAATGAAAGTACAAAAACAGTTGTACATTTGTGCCTCTCGATCCCAAAGGACACACAAATAAAGCATGATAATGTGCATATGAAAAACGTCACCACCATCACTGAACATGCATCACTCCCTTAATTCTCCCTTACTGCCTCTTTCATATTTTCTTCACTTCTCTCCCCTCTTATCCTGACATCTATTTTCCTTTTATTACTTCGCACAAAAGCATTTCTCCCCCATAATGTAACACTTTAGGCATCATTTTCTTGGGCTAAGGTGGTGCACCACACCTGTATGTATAGTTGGATGTGGTGGTGCATTGTAGTTGGAGTGGGTACATTTATAAATGAGATCGGAAGAAGTTCTTTTATAAGCACCAGAACAATTTAAAAAAAAATCTCTGAACCCACTTTTATCTGCATTTTCGTGAAGACATCTTTTTATGTATTTTGATAAAATAGCAGGAGATTTATTTAAAACTCAGACACATTTTTATGCAAGTACTCTATTGTATACATGTTGGGGTGTAGGCCTTGTCTTTATATGGCTGCTGTTCTTCCCCTAAAAATACAGAGCCAACCCTTTCAAAGTGTTGCAAAGTAACAAAGTAAGGAGTTGATTGTTGAGAGCAAGACCTTCAGAAAATAGTTAATTGTGTCTTACTGGGGAGAATGAATTGCCTCCTTCAAGTCTATGGGGTAAAGTATCTTATTCTTATGAACAGAATAAGTACAAGCATTACAGGGTGACAGAATTTTGAATGACAAGTATTGTTTCCTTTTTGGATTTAAAAAAGTCTCACGGTTCCCAAGTACAGAGTTGCAAGATTTATTCCAAGAAAGTTCTGTTCCTCTTTCAGAACAGGCATCACTCACCCTCATGTCAAGTCCATTTTCACAACCGTCCAATCAAATGGCTGCCTGTGACCCATTATTCAGTTTATCTGGTCCAATATTTTTTTTATCCATTGCATGGATCAAGGTTAGTCCCACTGTCCTCATGTAGGCCTAATTTAATGTATGTATCCTCCCAGGGATATTAGATGGTGCTTATTGATTACAGCGTGGTGTCTGGTCTCTATTCCCTCTCCTCGGCCCAGGGTTGGAGGTTCTGCAGGGCATACAGGGAGGAGTTATGCGCGCACAGTGGATCCGACACCGCTGATTCGCTGAGGGACTTCTGGAGGGCGGACTGCTGCAGCTGCAGGATGAGGCGATTGGCCTGTTGACGCTCCGCCTCCCTCTCCTCGGCTGTCTGTCTCCTGATAAAAGACAGGAGAAACAAATCAACATTATTAAATAAATAAATATATGAACAAAAAGTGAAGTTATGTAAGCTTAAAGGACAGCAACAAAGACTGCGAAAATTCCCACAAACTGCATAAAACAACAGTGATAGCTTCTTAGAATAAAAATAAAATGTTGAAGTGGTAAAAGAATGTTAAGGTTTGTTTCAAACATGAAAAATTAGCACACTGTAATAATTAGCAATCTGTAATAATAATAATTCATTGGAAAAAACTACATTTTGGGGATTAAAAAAAGTTGTTTCTCTACTTAATATTTAATATAAATATTGAATTGTAGAAGACGAAGAATATGAAAAGAAAAAAAGAAAAGAAGATAATAAAACTATATGAACGCTGATTTTCATATATATATATATATATATATATATATATATATATATATATATATATATATATATATATATATTTATGTTTATTCTGTAGCTTTTTTGTTCCGTGTCAACGGGCTCAGTTCACAGGAAATGGCGCATGGGGTCATCTGCTGAACGAGGAAAGTTTGATTTTTGAATAGGACGCCTAAAACAGATGTAACTCTGCGGAAGAAGACTGTAGTGCGGGTTTCTAACGGTGAAGTGTGATGAAATGCGGTTACAAATGTAAGTACAACTTAGACTTGAATATGAAACGTCATACCAACCTCCACTTGGTCCTGCGGTTCTGGAACCAGGTTTTGACCTGTGCGTCTGTCATTTTCAGACTCTTGGCTAGGGCTGCCCGCTCGGCGCTGGCCAGGTACTTCTGCCGGTGGAAGCGCTTCTCCAGCTCGCAGATCTGAACTCTGGAGAAGGACGTGCGGGGCTTTTTCCGTTTGGGCGGTGTCCGGTTCTGGTACGGGTGTCCTATCCGCCGCGTAACGGCGAACGGCACCAGAGCTGCTGCAGGGAACAGAGAGACACACCGGTGAGTGGAAGATGAGATTTCCTACAGCACCAAACTAATTCACTCCTCACTCTGTATGGAAATGCAAGGCCATATATCACAGATATCTGCCCTGTTTGACAACAATTCCCTATTTAGACTGTGTAAGCCATATGTGAAATATGTGAGATAAAATTTATTGTGAAATATGAGTCTGGCCAAGTATTGGATACAATGAAATTATGAACAAATAAATGAATACTCATTTTAAAGGTGTTTGAGCTTTAACGGATACTACCCGCACTGCTAATTACAGAGAGGACAGCAGGCCGGTTGGCCTATTTATCTTTTCTTCATATACTATATTATAGACCTGTGCTAATGAAGGCTCCTGTTCATCTTCAATTTATTTAACCTTTGTGTTAAATACAGAGACCATGTCACGCCTTTTATTATTTTAGATTAGACCTAGTAGGCTATTTTTATTTTCCTTTTCTCTATGATTTCTAAAGTAAATTATTTGGCAGCCTAATTGACTTATTTTTATTTATCTTAAATTTAGCCTATTAATAACATTTAGTTATGTTTTACTACAGCAATAAATCATAACAGTTTGCTCTTTGGGTATTTAAAAAGAACGCTTGATAAAAGTGTGATTGTACGTTACGATTTGTTTTGCTTTTCGTAGAAATTACATATTCAACTCCTAAAACACAAGTGAAGTCAGTAATGAAACAGGGCGTTACATAATAATGTATAAACGTAGTATAGTCTACTCCATTATATTAAAAGAAAAACGTATGTCTTGTGCAACGATAAGCCATTTAAAATAATTAAAGTGACAACATTTCAGTTGGCTGTAAAAGCCTTCACAAATACTCGGCACAGGTGTTTTTTTTTGTAATGATTCAGCAGCAGTTACTAATGTTTTAAATATTATACAATATTAATGAGGGGACTCGTTAGGTGGAACAGCTGGCCTACCTGATATTCTGTCCTTGGCGAACCTGTTTCCTATCCAAGGGAAGCACAGCCCTCCAAACCCAGGGACAGCGCTCTGGACGGGGGCCTGGGGTCCCGGCGCTGTCATGGGTCTGTGGGCCGGGACTCGAATTACTCCCCGGCTTCCCAGACTCCTGCTTTCCCCATATGAACCTGACGCCTCCACCGGAGGCATTATACCGGAGAGGGAGATAGACAGCGCGGTGTATGAGGGCACGCTTGCCCCGGTCGGGCTTCCTAAACTGTAATAACCGTCCCCGTTGCTTAAATCGGATCCACTTTGTCTTCCAGATGCGCGCCCGTTTTCTGGCTCTGTACCAGCTCCCAGGATCTGGTCGATGCCGAAGCTGATGGGCTCGTGATGGGTCGGTTTTGGAGGAGGGCTCGGCGCGCTGGGTGCTTGCTCCATCCCTGTCGATCTGTCGCAAAAAGGACGAAAAAACTGAACAAGATGTTTTCAGGGGAATCGCAGCAGGGTCAAACTGTACCAAAAGTAATTGCCAGTAGTGTCTCCATCGCTGTCCAGCCGTCTGCCCAGAATCCAGCGTGTCCTTGTTGTCTCTAACAGGCCTCTTTCAGAGGACTGGGTCCTCTCTACATGCTGTGGTGAAAGTTTGATGGGCGTTTGGAGAGATGCGACGCTCTGTCCTCCTCTCAGCGCGTCAAAACGCTCAGTCTAGCAGCTCCGTCCTCCTCCATCCCTCTCCACCATTCATTGGCTGGCACCGGAATGACTGATTGAATGTTAATGGGGGTATAGCCCACAATTTGGCACAATAACCAATATTTCCCATAACCATAGGCGTCAGCTTGTTATATATATATGGCATCACCATGCCTTCTGAATGAGTGAGAATTTGATGTTGTCGTTTTTTTATCATTATAACGGAGAGTAAGGAGCAAGCGACAGCTTCATGGAAATTGATTTGGCATATGTAAAATAATTGCACCAGGGATCACTGAAGATCAATGTTCTTTTAAGCCTCTCTGGTGACACATACTGTATATCTTATTGTTTCCACCGACTGGTGTTTGGTCAGCCATCTGTCTGTGTTCCGCTCGTCTCCATAAATGTCTTCACGGGTTTATAAGTTTTGGTGACAAATGATATCCGATGGAAAAAGTTTGTACACACCTTAGTATCCGATGAGTTGATGCTTCTGCCTATTAGCACTTTTCAGGCGAGACACAAAGTGCGCATCATTTGTCCTCTTTCTGTCTGTGTCACCTCCTCAATCTGTATAGTTTGACACATGTGAAATACACGTGAATAATACATTTTCACAAAAACGGGTTAAAAGCTATTAGGGAGTGCTTTCTAACCTGAAGGCTCTTCGTCATGGATGTATTATAAAGGAGAGACCAAAAGGAAGAAATGTCGGTCTGAATTTCTAGTCCTTTTAATTAAAATCCTTCACATCGTCCACGCCTTATAATCAAATCTGGAGAGTTATTATTTTTATTTTTTTATTTCTTTGACATCCGCCTGCACTGTGGCGTTTTATTGGCCAACTGTTTCTAATGTTAGATTTTTAAGCTCAAACTAAAAATGATGAAATGTTTTTCCAATGGGCTATGCGTCGAATTTAAAGCCTTAAATGTCCACATCTTATAACCAGTTGCAGAGCAGTCACCCACGTTATCATGATGGTTTGAATGTCTAGTTTTGGAAAAAAATATGTAAAATCATTGAAAAACATTTACTCAATAATCCATTTCAACAGATTTGATTAAATATGGTACGTGTGAGATTATTGAGACAAAATATAATTTCTAAAGTCAGATTATCATTTTACGTGTGCGTGAGCCCCACTAGGGACAAGTGTCGAGAATTAGCTTCGGCTAAAAGCACTATGATACATATATCAGATAACTGTTTATGATGACATATGACATAGTTTATCTATGTTTTTTGTATCTGTCCCTATCTAAATAAACATTTAATAATAATTACGCACACAAAACCCATCACATCTCTCTTTAAAATAAAAGGACAGCAGCCTAACTGAACAGTGAATCACCAGCACCTCTTGAGCACGGTAAAGCATTGTGTGGCCTTATTTGTTGGTGGCCAGTGCCACATTAAATGACCTGACAAGGGAAGGCCATGGGCTACTTCAGATAAAGTGTCCGGGCTCTGGAAGCTGCTAACCGCTCAGATTCAATGGAACAGGCGCCCAAAGTGACCGGATAATCACATTTTCACTAACTTGTCGCAGGGACAGACAAATGCGCGTCGGGTTCAGATACGGCAGGTGGCTTTTTAGGCTATCACATTACAGTACTTAAACAAGCTACGCCCAACATATTCATTTAGTGACAATGGGGTTTATATTTGTAGGCTTTTAAAAGATCTGCTCAACCTGTTCATCAATCATCGTTTTTGTAGGCATGTGTTTGAATGTCTCAACTGTGTAAATAATTATTTTTTGGTATTTGGGTTTTGCTGTATTCTTGTCAACATTTTTAAGCGGACTATTGGCTGTTAATGTCAGTATTTAGTGTTTTTGTAATCACAATCCATTATTTAAATGCAGCCTGAATTTACCTGATTTGTTAATCTGCATAAAAACCCCATCTTAAAATAAAGTAGATGAAAATGGTTAAATTGTAATTTGTGAGGTTATACGCCTCAAAACCACACGGCAATGCAAAGATACTGTAGTAGGTAATATATATTTAAAAAAAGATCCGCATCTCGCCCTTCACAATAAAGTCTTATGAAGCAATATGAGATTGGACGAGGCCCGAGGTGTTTGTTTGGCAATATGGACAGACTCTGAGTGCTGGCTGGTCCACCCTGCCATATGTGAGCTCACCGGTGGCTTTTGATGGGGGAGAATTGGTCTGTTATAGCTGTCATCTTTGTGGACATTTTTATGTTTCTCTTCATGGCATTTGCAAGAATAATTCCCCAACAATAATTATGGCAGTTGGTGAATCGAACAAAATATATATTTAAATAGTTTTATTTTATTTATAACAATTACACGGCCACTTTAGGAGGACAACCTACAACTGCTTCATGAAAATGATTAATAATTGCGTTTATCGTGACTCCTCCACAGAATGAAGGCAGTCCCTCCAGCCTGTAGTACAGCAGACGGGGCCCCACTGGTTGCAGATGTTGGGTGTTAGTAATCCGGTGTAATCCAATGATTATGAGTGATTATGACACATTAGCTCTGACCTACCGAGATACCACCGTGACACCGGTTATCCAAAACCCACCAGGAGAAACCCCAACCCGCCTCCAGCCAGCCTTTCTGAATTTATTGATAGTCTGAATGTTATAGACAGTGTCGGATCATTTCATTGCTTCATGATTACAGAAGAAAATGTAAAAAAAATAATTGATACCAAGAGTCCATTTAGAAAACCCCACACAACCCCCTGTACAAAGCAGCCTTGAGGTTATCTCGTTTAGGCCAAAATATTTAGCTGGTGTTTCTGAAAAGCCTGCAGCCCACACGAACAATTAAGATGCGCATCAATCCTCGTTTTTTTGCACAGGCAATATAAAAGCTGACACCCTGAATCCAAAAGTCCAAAAAGAAACGACAACAAAAGAGTGAAAGAGTGCGATTTGTTTGAGAAATTACCACTTGATCTGCATAATCGGGGGTCTGGGCTGCAGCTCGGTACCCGGGGGCTGCGTTTTTATTGCGCGTCTCTTCGCCGTTATCAATTTCAGCAGCACGCCTGACTTTTTAAAAGGGGGACGAGGCCGGCTGCTTCTGAATAATGAATGACACGCTTTTATATTGTCGCTAAAGTGCCCGTGATGTTACAATATGAAAAGGCAGCGGTAAGTAATAGTGCATTTAAAGGGGATGTAGTGTATTATTATGATGTAAAAGAGAAGGAGAGAGGCGGTAGAGAGAGGGAGATGAGTGGATAGCAGCACCCAGAGAGAGAGAGATTGTTTTATTACAATAAGAGGAGATGAGTTTGCCTCGCAGCGAAATGGGGACCAGTTAATGAAACTTTACCGCAGCTAACGATTTCCCCTCCCTCACTCTAAAACCCGCCCTTATGAAATATTTAAACTATTTAATATAGGCAGTATTAAGCTGAAAGACACTGGCATCGGCCATCTGACAACATTTACAAGGCTGTGGATTTTTTAAGTTGGGTAAACAAAGCTTTATGGCCCGTTTTCCTTCAGCCCACATACAACAAAAGTTATGTAGTAAATCACGCTCACGTTGAGTGCAATATAGAGAAAATGTGTTTTACTTTTGGGAGACTTGATTTAGTCTAATTTACACTTTTCTCCATAGCAGGCCATGCATCTTCTCACACACAGATGCAGCAGTTTACAGGCTCATCATATCAATATAAGCCTGTCTTGTCTGTAATGGGAGGGATAGCCTAGCATGGTCCCAGTGTGGGGGGATAGTGTTTCATATTGACATGCTCAGTGGGATTGTTGGATGAGAAGAGAGGAATGGGATCCCCCATCAGGGACTCAGTCAGGGCCATCATCATCCTGTCACAAGACCACTGCTCTGTACACTGTGGACACAATCTATCGGCCAGACACTTAAAAAGCAGATAAACCATGAAAAATGTCAGTGTAAATGCCACTTGGTAGCTATTTTAAGGATTTTAATTACCAAATATGAAAGCTGTCATCCCTAAAGGTTTTCTTTACTGTATTGGATGAAAGCAAAAATGTTGCTTTTCAAATGTAGCATCTGACTATAAAAAAACATTGTGGTGGATTATTTGATATATTCTTCACATGGAGTTAAACAGCAACCAATAGACAGACTTTCAATGTGATTTTCTTGTATACAAATCAGTCATGTAAGTTTTTTCTGAAAGTATTAGTATGCACATTTAACCACATAAAGATGCCCTGATATGGTAGATATTTGTTTCACTGAACATTGCATTCTTGTTACACTTGAGAAACAATATGCTTTGTGTGTGTGTGTGTGTGTGTGTGTGTGTGTGTGTGTGTGTGTGTGTGTGTGTGTGTGTGTGTGTGTGTGTGTGTGTGTGTGTGTGTGTGTGTGTGTGTGTGTGTGTGTGTGTGTGTGTGTGTGTGTGTGTGTGTGTGTGTGTGTGTGTGTGTGTGGACCATGTAAGCCTGTCTGATGGTTGAATGCATGGCTGCCTCTTCACGCTGGTTAAAAGTCAGGGAGGGAGGGAGAGGAGGATGGAGAGGAAGAGAGTGAGAAAGGGAAGTAAGTAAACCGCACAGACGTGAATTATAGGGATGGACGGAGAGCAGAGAGCAAAAACAGGATGGAAGGATGGCTAAGACTGAGATGTGAGAGAAAGAGTTAAAGCATTAATGGGGATCATTTGGGCCTGATGATAATTGAACACATGGCTTTAGTTTGGACGAGAGGATTTCCTATTGCATTGTCTCGTGTTTATGCGTGTTGCACTTTTTAGAGCTAATCTCTGTCTTTATCTATTCTGAGTGCTAAGTAAAAGTTTCTCTGCTGATATTGTGGAGACAATTTTAGTCTCTCATCACACTCAATGGCCTTTTAGGGGGATCTGCCATCCACAAAATCACTGATGTAATTAATAAGTGCGTGAGTTTGCTATTGCTTTAATGACTTATGACTGATTTATGTGTGTGTGTGTGTGTGAGTGAGGGAGCGTGCCAGTGTGGGTTTGTGTTTAAGAGCAGCTGAGTGCTCCAGAACGCCCCTGGTTGTGGCGCTAATGTGTTAATTCATTACGGCTTGTAGTCAGTTGCATTGTGTCAGAGCTGTGTTTCCCGTCTCTCTCTGTCTGTGTCCTCTCCGCTTCATAAAAGCTGATTATCCTGCATATCGCCGCCATTCCACCCATTCTCTCCTGCCTCTTGACCTCCTCACCCCTCCTGTTGCCTGCCCGCGGGGCGCTCATGCAGGGGAGGAGGGGAGGGAGGGACAGAGGACCAGCTGCCACCAGCTCATAGTGCTCTGGTGCCTGGCAGAGGGAGCTACTCCAGCCCCCTGCTTTGCTGGGCCTTCTGGCCCCTCAGGGTGGAGGAGGGGGGGAGGCACCAGCCTCATGCCACCAGCCCCACCTGTCTGGCCCGAGGCGCAGGAGTGACCGATTAGACACACACGCTCAGATATACACAGCCACATATGCATATTACTGCCGGATGACCCCAAAAATGTCAACTCTCCAGTAGCTTTGATTTGATCCAGTGTGCTTTTACAATGTTTTATAATCTACAGAGTTTTTTCAGTAGTCCTTACAAAACATTTAAATTACAAAACATGAAAATAAAAAGTTATATATTTTGGACAGACAATGGACCTATATTTAAATTCTGCTCCACACACACTGCAGATTTCCTTGCTATATATATACACACACACACACACACACACACACACACACACACACACACACACACACACACACACACACACACACACACACACACACACACACAAATACACAGAGGCACTTTGCTGTGAGGCGTGAAAGAGCGCGAGCTAAGTGAGGCCACTCCAGAGCGCTATTCTCTATATTGATTTCCCATTATCAGACCCCAGTCCCTGTGGAGTCATTAGTGCTGGGATCAAACAGACAGACAGAGAAGGAGACTAATACCAGTCACTTACACCAGCACAGGGAGATCACCTTACCTCCCTGAGGGTAGGAAGGCCAGAGAAGAGCAGAGAAGGAGAGGAAACGAGGATGAAGGGGGGGGGGTTAGTGGACGGACGAGTGCAACGGGCTAACAGATGGAGACGGCAATGTGTAGAGAGAGAGAGAGAGAGGAAGAGGAAAGAGGTGGGGTTTCGCAGTGGAACGTTCATGGGCAAATGGTAGACAGTCTTTGATCACTTTATTTGGCCGTTCTGTTTTGTCTGTTGTAGCGGAAATGTCTTGTCTTGCTTTCTTGCTCTCTCTTCTCCTTTTTCAGCTCGGCATCCACACTGTCCCAAAAACAGTGGTTACCTTTTGTTATTGCTTAATTCAAGTTTTCATGTTTTCACTGATGGGTGACTTTTTCTCTTTGTCCAACCTTGTAAAATGTAGCCAATAAAGCTCCTCGTCCTCCTCTCTGTCAATAATTTGAGGGTAAAGATGCAATGATGAATGGTTTTCATGTAGCCAGCAGCTGTCCCCGAACCAGAGAGTGACAAAAGAGAGAGAGAAAAAAGTAAAGGAGCAATATGAAATGTGAGATACTCATTTTGGTCCCTTGCTTCATAATTTCTGTGGATGTATTTATTCTCTATGGATTCAGGGGGAGCAATGAATTCAGAGTATGAATCAACACCATCCATCTTATTTACTTCTGCCTGCCACTGAGCCATGCAAGTGGTGGTCAGGCTACACACACATAGAGTGACACACACACACACACACACACACACACACACACACACACACACACACACACACACACACACACACACACACACACACACACTGCATCTCACTATCTTTGTGGGGACCCGTCATTGACATAATGCATTCCCTAGCCCCTTACCCTAACCTTAACCATCACAACTAAATGCCTAACCTTAACCCTTACCCTCACCCTAACCATAACCTAATTCTAACCCTAATCCTAAAACCAAGTCTTAACCCTCAAACAGCCCTTTAACCGTGTGGGGTCCAGCATTTTGGCCCCCACAAAGCTGTCCCCACAAGTATACTGTATTCCCGGTTTTTGGACCCCACGAATATAGTTAAACAACAATAACACACACACACACACACACACACACACACACACACACACACACACACACACACACGGCTCAGACGGGGGTGACCCTGGCCTGACCCCCCTGCTGACCCCCAATCTGTTCCCCAACCTCACACCATGAGAGACAGGGGTACACCAGGATAGGGACACACACGCTCAGAGACACACACATTGGCACAATGTGTGATCTGATGGATATCTCCTCAGACAGTACCATGTGTGTGGGCAGTGTCCGTGTGGACAGCGTGTGTCTAAGTGTGTGTGGTGCCGTACCCTCTGCCCCCTCCCACTGGTGTTAATTGATTCTTGGTGCGCTTTGCTGATTGGTGTGAGGACCCCTAGAGGCGGGCCCAGTCTCCACCGATGCCCCCATCCCATTTGTGTAGCACCTCTCTCTCTCACACACACACACACACACACACACACACACACACACACACACACACACACACACACACACACACACAGAGACAGTACAGATACTGTATACAGTGTATTGTATATCTCTATATATGCATCTCCATGAACTCCATAGCACGTGTTGATTGTACATGTACTAGTGAGAAAACACATGCACACACACTCATGTCTTTCAGGGGGTTTTCACACCCCAGTAAAGAGGAAGCTGGCTAGCTGACATGAGCAGATTGCGGATCATATGAGTTGATCCACACAGAAAAAATCTGTCTTACAGGAGATTCATTAACAGTATAGGTGGGAAAAGGTGTTTGTGTGTGTGTGTGTGTGTGTGTGTGTGTGTGTGTGAGTGAGAGAGAGAAAGAGAGAGCGACAGAGAGAGAGCCAGAAAGACCGTAAGAGAGATGAATCTCCAGTTATTAATTTCCAGCCGCGGCCCCTGGGTGAGATGTTAATATAGGGCTGATTGTGACTAATTTCTTATTAATTGCCATCAGCGATTACACTGTGGCCAGTAATGTGGCTAATTTGTTGAAATGAATTTGGGTTTTCTGAGGCATTTTAATTGCTGCAGGTGGGCAGCATCCCCTGCACACTGTCACTTTTGTTTTTCATCAGGAAACTTTTGAAGTTGTGCTGCTGCTGTGTTATTGTGTGAATTATAGCGCATTACTATAACTGTAAAAGAATGTGTACGCATGTCTCTTTCTGTCTGAAGCTCACAAACAAATCTTTGCAGCATCACTGTAAACACCATTGATATCTTATTCATCAGGTTTATGCATCCCCCTACATCCATATATCTCTACACGTTCATGATCATTACAGTGGGGACGGAGGAACGTTTAAGTGGTTGGCTTTTGTTTGTTGAATGTTTATAGCTTCCGTTAGCACAGTCTCAACGACCACTGAGGAACCAGTAGATACAAAATCCAAATCCCCCTATAAAAGAGGAGATGCCCTCTGGGCAGCCATAGCTCATAGTTGGCCTGATTTAGTGGCAGCCAGGAATCTGGGCTTGAATAAAGACAGAGAGAGCGAGGGCAGAGTGGGAGAGAGAGAGAGAGAGAGAGGGAGAGAGGAAAAGATAGCTCCCTGTGTGATAAATAGCCCCGGCTCTCTCTATTGCATTAGCCGTCCGGGCCGATAGATTGCGAGCCCAATAGACCCAGACGTATGCGATTGGTTTCTCATATAAAAGTTGCATATTAAATTCCTTCACAGGACTGTGCCCCCCAAGCATGAAGGAGGGAAGGAAGAAATGGGAGTGAAAAAGCAGAAACTAGAGAAAGGAGTGGAAGAGCAAGAAAAGGGCTTTTTATGAGAGGCGAAACGCAGGCAGAGAGTTGGGGAAGCCGGAGAAGAAGAGGGGAAAAATAATGGCAGCAGAAAAGTAGCTTGATGGAAGAAAAGACAAATGGTGATGTCATGTATTTAATAGGTCCACGGATATTGGGCGATGAGTGCGACTGTACGTCCATTTAATCAGTATTGCTTCCCAATGAAGATTTCTCTCTTATTTTGTGCTCACTCCCCCGTTCTTCTGTTCTCAGCCGTTCTCCACATGCTAACGACCTCTCTAATTGTTTCCAAGCTCATTAAGATGCTGATGTTTTAATAGTAATTAATCCGTCATTTGCCTACATGCAAACACGGGCCACTGAGGTTTGTTCATCGCTGTTTCAATACACTGATAATGCAGTAGCCTAGTCAAAGGAGACAATATCCTGCTAATTTAGCTCATCATTGTTAATTGGTTGTTAAGTGCCTTTAATTACCAAGCAGGCTTTGGGATTTAGGTCGGCAGAAAGAGGGGGATCACTAAGATCGTCCCCGCCGCTGTAATGGATCTTGTGTGAACTTTGAAAACTGGAATAAATGACCAAAGGGGGAAAAGAGACACACGTTGACCCTGTTCTGTTTTCTATCTCCTCATTTCCTTTCTTCTTTTCCTTCCTCTCCTCCATCCTCCGTCCCTTCCTCCATCTCTGCCTCACGCCCTATCTCTTTCTCCATGATATTATTAACTCATTAAGTTTTTTTCATTATTTTTAATAAAAGATGAGTTATGGCTTTAGCCTCACTGTGGCAGCATCCCCCCCACACCCTCCTCCTCCCTGCTCTCTCCCTTCCCCTTCAACCATTTACTCCACCCCCCCACCCCCCACATTTTCTCCATCGTTCTTAGCCATATTGTGTCTCCTCTGATACGTTTGACCCTTGAACTGCGGTTTCTGACCTCGGTGTTGCTGGTTGCAGCCTTCTGGCCATCTTCTTTGCTTTCGCCACAGTCACTCACATCTATCAATCATTTGTCTTTCTCATAGCGCTGAGCAGTCTTTAGATGGCATTCATAAGATTTATGATTCACGATTCCCTCTCTTCTGTGTGTGTATGTGTGATAGAGAGAGAAAAGAGGGAAGGAAGAAGGGAGAAAGAGAGACAAAGACAGACTGGAGCGAGAGAGAAGGAGAGGGGTTTGTCGATGACACAGTTGAATAATGACAATATCTATGATTGATAGCTTATACAGAGCCAGCCGTGTGTGTGTGTGTGTGTGTGTGTGTGTGTGTGTGTGTGTGTGTGTGTGTGTGTGTGTGTGTGTGTGTGTGTGTGTGTGTGTGTGTGTGTGTGTGTGTGTGTGTGTGTGTGTGTGTGTGTGTGTGTGTGTGTGCATTAGAGTGACAGAAAGAGAGAGAGAGAGAGAGAGTCCATATGTTTAGTTTCCCCCCACATTAATCTGATGTTAAAGAAGCAATGATGAATGGTTTTCATGTAGTTCGAGCTGTCAATGGTCAAGAGACAGAGATGGGTAGCAAGTGACCAGAATTACCAAGAGACACATGATATTATGTAGGAATAGAGGGACTCAAGGAGATAAAAGCATTATAATTGTCTTACAGTTCGAGAGCACGGAGCACAGATAAGACCAACGCTGAGTTATTAACTACTCTGGTTTTTAGCCATAGAAACCCTAAATGAAACATTTACTGCATCTGTTTGTCATTTTCTTCTCACTGTGAGTCAGATAAAAAAAAGGCTTTTTAAAGGCACTTAAATGATACATTGTTTGTTATGATGTTAATAAAATATTCACTGCTCAGAACATGGAAAGAGTTGTTCACTGCAATCATTCCTCCTCAAGAAGTAATCCCTTCTAGCGCTGCTACGATGTAAGTGATGGGGAACAAAATCCAGTCCTTGTTCTAATGTACAGCTGAGCCTTCCAAAGTTACAGTCTCTTTAGTGTGAAATTCTCCTTTGTGTTTTCTTTGCCACGCTAGAGATACGTCCTGGTAGTCTCATGTCTGTATTTTTCCCAACACAATAATGCTACAATGTGCCAGGCTTAAGATATGGACACATTACCCTTCTATTCAATGAAATTGCCTCACACACAGCCCGAAAAAAGACGTAATGTTATGTTTCTGATCCTGGTAATAGATAAATATTGCTCAGAGCAATCACAAACTGTAAACAGTGTTTGAGAGCAACCGATATTTGTTGTCTGGTAGTGTATTAGTTCTGTAAAGTTTAAACACGATAGAATAATACATTCTTCAAACACAGTGCATCAGGGTTTCTATTGGCTGGTCTTGGGCAAAGTTAAGCAAAGGTGAGCCTGCTGGAGATTGCACCGAATCAGGAAACTAGTTTAATCTAATCACATGTATTAAGTTGTGTTTAGTTCTCACCTTTACCCTGCTGATTACTAATGCCAAAATTGCTTGCTGCCGCAACCTCCTCCTTATATGATTTAGGGCTTGGTATTGTTGTTTTGCTAAGCTGTAATGTTAATGTACGTTACCAGCTATCTCTTCTCTATTCGCTACCATTACGGTTTGTGTTTTGGGGGGTGTAAAACACGTAAGTGCCTCTGACTGACCGAGGACTGTGCATTTTGTCCTATGATTTTGTGCCTCATATTTTAATGTATGAGATAGGGGCCGCTTCTTAACAGACAGGAGAGATGGTTAGAGTAAAATCTTTGGATCTGAATTGAAGAAATGCCTACCCTAGTTGTTATAAATTCCAAATAAGTGTTTCCATGTGGTTGAATGGGTTGTAAAACCCCCTCCATCACTTGTTTCCAGCTGGTATGTGACATGCAGATGGATATTATGTACAATTCTGTCAGTCCTCAAAGGAAATAGCTTAAAGTATGGAGAAGGTTAAGTGTTAATGTGGCAGTTTGAGGCAATGTGTGCTGACTGACAGCTGTGATGAATTGTTTACAATGTACTTTGTATTACCATTCACATGGTGTTTTCTGCATCATCCCACATGATAATCCCTATCCATACTTAACTAAAGCCCATGTGTATTGCCTCCAAAAATTGTAGTATATATTATATTCTTCATTTCAGCTGCCCTTTAATGGTACAGTATGGTTGTAATTTTGTATTTTGGAGGAACAGAACATGCCATTTATTCAGTCTTTGCTTACTTTTACAGTATGTATATACAATACAATACATAATACATTTGCCACTGAATGAGCAACAGTAAAGACACAGTCTACATTCTTCGAAATAGACACAGAACATTAGTTTGCATGCTACACATTCACATGCAGAGGTGTCAAGTAAAGTACAAATATTTTGTTACCTTACTTAAGTAGAAATGTTGGGTATCTATACCTTACTGGAGTAATTATTTTACAGTAGACTTTTTTTGTTCTACTCACATTTTCACGCAATTATCTGTACTTTCTACTCCTTACATTTTTAAAATGTCATTGTTCACAAAAACACAAAAAAAACAACCTGTCCAGATAAATCGCGCCATCCGGATAGAGGGAATTTGATTGTGGTTGGATGAGAAGTATAAACATATACCAGTACGAAGATGTCCATGGCAGAGACTCAAGAGAATTCGAGTGAAATGTACCAATCAAGCACCAGCGAGGAGGTTGGTAGCCAGGAAGACCTGCCAACCCTTCTACATCCCTGGCCGTACCTTGAAGTATTTTTCGAAATGGTTGGAAGAACTCCTTTCGAATGCGCTGCAAGCTCTGCACACCCAAGTACCACGAGCTAATTTTTTCCAAAACTCGCCGTCTAATTTGAAAAAGCATATTGATATTATTTTTTTCCCCCTTACATTACTTTTACTTTTATACTTTAAGTAGTTTTGAAACCAGTACTTTTACACTTTTACTTGAGTAAAAAGCTTGAGTTGATACTTCTACAACTTCTACAGAAGTCTTTTTAAACCGTAGTATCTATACTTCTACCTGAGCAATGAATGTGAATACTTTTGACACCTCTGTTCACATGTGACACATTTTGACACATTCTACATGAAGACCTGTAAAGGCCGTTTTATGGTCATGCGTAAACTCCACGTCGTAGCTAGAACGCTAGGGGGGGGGTGTGGTTTCTGGAGGGTCAATTGCGAAACTCTTTGTTTACTGTTGTGGGAGATAGAGCGAGGGAGAAAGTGAGCGAGTGACGAGCGACATGCGTGGCCGTGACGTGTAGTTACATTTTTAAGAGGTGCACGTCAGGCTATGGCGTAGGCTCCGGCGTAGACGCAGAGCTCCACTCTGCGGGGGTACGCCGTCAATTCTACGCACGAAAATAAAACGGCCTTAAGTCCATTTATCACCTTTTTCCCTTGAAGAGGCACAAATATAACTTTAACTGCTAATATTCTACAATCTCCATTCTCTAATTTTGTCAAACATCTATTTCCAATTACTTTATCCAGGTTGAAGTTGTGATACTTTGTGTTTCCACTGGAGTGCACTCTTGAGTCAACATAAAAAATTTGGTTTATGAAATTGACGACCAACAAGTTAATCGGCTGGTCTTTAATACTATCCACAGTTAGTTTGAGAGCATATTAGGGCCACGTGTTGCCCTGTGTGATGGTTGGATGCAGTGGAAGGATTTTGTTAGACCATTTCTACGTAGAAGCATCATCATGCGTTCGCTCCTGGACAGGTAGAGGTCGGCTGTCGGCGTACAGTTGGTTCTTGCTGATGAGGTGTGGAGTTGCTGAGGTCCCATTTTCTCCCATTTTTGTTCTTTGAATTATTGAGTGGTTGCTAACAGGTGGAAGAGACACACAAATCAAGAGGATTCAATCACTTTTGGTGTACAATATGCAGGAAGAAATAAAGCATTCACTTAACCATTGTGGGGAGTGTGGATTAGCTCCTACTCTCGGTAGAGAGATTAGTCAGTTTGCTGCATCAACAATCACAATACAGGGCTGCACATTCATGTTTAAGGAGGTTAAAAGTTGTGTGCACATACAAGACTATTGTAGCTCTCAGAAACTGCTGTAATAATATTTTTTTAAGAAACAATCATTTCATAGACTTTTTAGCTGTTAAAAACAAAACGGAGAATCAATTTGAATAGTTTTATTTTATCAATAAATTCACTAGTAAGTGAAAAATGTAAACAAATATTTCAGAAAAAAAGTAGAGAAATTAACAATAAAAGATGAATGATAATAAATTATCCTGGTTACAATTAAGCCTCGTTGACATTTAGAAAAGTTCATCAACTAACTGCGGTATTAGCTGTAGAGAAATCCTTTGCCAAAAAGATTTAAGACAGTAGTAAGATGTAATGGTACATTTCTGTCTGAGTGCTGTGAGGATTTCTCCTCTTATAGACATAATGAGCAATCATTAGTTGTTATTTTAACCGTATCTGGCTATATAAAATATGACAAATATTGTACAACTGTGCTAATGTTGGCGAAGTGTTGTATAATTTTGCACCTTTTAATGTATTTAAAGTGTGTTATTGATCTCAAGATTAAATACGACAATTAACAGGCAGCCTTTACAATGTATTGGTAGTCATAATTTTGTTGCTTTAACTAATACACACTTTACAAAGCAGCGCATACAAAGAGAACCACTTAGTCGATACAGTTCACAAAGTGCGAACAAAGAAATGAGAGCAGGATGTGAAACTGGATAATGTAGCTCCTCTCTGCTGAAAGCAAATTTCTTGGCCTAATAAGCATATTGCCATATGGCCTGATGCACTGTGGATGACACCGCTAGGATCTGTGTGTCACAGTTCATTTGTTCTGGGCCTGACATGGTCTGTGGGGGTTATAGGGATGTTGGTGTGTGTATCTACTTACGTGGTCTGTTATGGGTGCTTCTACTGCGGCATTTAAGGCTTCCAAATATAGGGGCTGTATATCTCTATCCATCTTTCTTCTTAGGCTGATGGATTCTGGTTCTTGGTTGCAACTGCAGAAAAGTCAACAAAGCACCCACCTCACCAGCACAGGCTCAGCATGACCTGCGTTTATTGAAAGGAATGAAAGATTAAAGAACAAACATTTCATTTTTATTTTATTTATTTAAAACCCCTGAAAACACATTGAGGGAGAACCCTCATTTTGAATGGTGCTGAGGTACATACAAATGCAGACACATGTCAAATCAGTTAGCAACAAAAGAAGAATGCATGGCTATATCAATTAAAACACAAGTCACAGCAGTAAAATCTATCTCCACTGATGAATCTTAAGGCTGTGTGATTTTTTTTGTTTGTGTGACTGATCAGATTTTGTGTTTGAAAGTAAGACAGAGACAGACTAGAAGGGCAGTCAGAGAACTAGACCTCTGACAAGGCATGCACTATCCCCAAATGTTAATGCAGTGTGAATTTTTTTCTGTCATTACAGATTGAATACATGGTTTAAATTATCCCCACACCACATGAAGGCAGCACAAACGCCCTATCTTGCAATGTTAACGAAAATGAAATAGAATTTGTGTATCCACCCCGTGATTCAGATCCGCTCCATCATTTAACGGGTTCTTCCTTGGCTCATGCTACACTCACATGCTACCTTTCACCAAGTTAAATGAAAATCGGGCCAGTAGTTTTTCCATAATCCTACTAACAAACTGAACCGAAAACATAACCTCCTTGGATGAGGTAAATATATGAACCAGAGCACTCACATACTGTAGCAATGTGTCACATACAGCCAGCTTAATGTATTTTCTTGGTGGAACAATTTTGTTTTTCATGGCACGGTGTCTCATTATGAGTGAATGTGAGTGTTGTAGCATTTTCACCTCAATTTGGATGTTAAGTATCGCACTTTTTAACGTAGTTGTATCATATTTGATGAGTTTCGAGTCAAGACTTCTTTGCATCATGTCAGGTGATGTCATCTTGTGTTTGTGTTCATATACTAAATGAAAATATACCTCTCATTGCCATTGACATTGGTGGCAGCAGTGCCATTTGCAAATTGGATAGTTGCTGTGGCTGTCCCGCTGTTCATTTCTTGAAGCATTAGGTTTTGCTCTGTTAGACCTGCCCTGCAGGTGGCAGGGGAGTGGCCACACATCAGTGTCACCTCTGTAAACTGGTCTCTGGCTGAGAGGGGGAAAAGGAAGACAAAAAATTGGAGAAAACATATCATGTATTTACACAACTATTTCTTGGTCAGAAATAAGTCTGGCTTACCGGATGTACAGTGCTGGGAAAAAGCCTGACATCCGGCGTGTGTCGCTGCTCCCGGGGCTTAGCACTGCCCAGGATGGTTGTGATTGGTTTTAATAAATACAAACAAGCCAGAGTGTTTTATTCCCCTATCCCAGAATATATAAGTGGTGTAGCCAGACCAGAAGATAGGTCTGGCAATGTGAGACTAGTCAGAAAAGTCCTGAGGTCTCATTTAATTAAAAATAATTGTTCCATAAACACCTCCAACTCAAATCTTAAATAACAATTTGTTCTTAATATTTAATTTATGAATATTTATTGTGCAGAGCGCAGTGTAGCCTAAATAATTAAATATGTATTTAATACTGCATATATAATCAAATGTCAAAGTCTGGAAATACATCCGTTAAGCTCGAGCAGTCGTTACACTTAATGTCCTCGTTATCGGTCCGAACTTTAATACTGTTCGTGACAAAACCTGCATGAAGTAAAGTGTGTTTGCCTATTACGCTTTCTTTCATCTTCAAATTGTATCTCGGGATGGGGGGACACCTCTAGTTAATGCTGTGATTTTGGCAAGGTGTTAACAATCACAAATTGTTGTAAACATATAAATACTGCAGTGACCCCCGTGCGTAATGCTGCATGATGGCACTGCTGGCTCTGCAGGAGGACTACGCCAATGGAAGAATCAGGAGAGAAAGAGACTTCAGGGACCATGACGATGACTGGCTAATATGCCGATTTAAATTTCCTAAAGCTGTGCTCTTGGATCTATGTACTGAATTGGGTCCAGTAGAGAGGGCAACGCGCCGGAACCGTGCCATCCCGGTCCAAATACAGGTCCTCGCCACTCTGGGGGCAAACGGCTGTTTCCAGAGGGAAATGGCAGACAGCTAAGTGTTTTTTTTTTAAATAAATATTATATATAATCTTCAACTTTATCACTAAGGCTTGTTTGGATATAATATATAGTTCTGTTTAATCTAGGTCTGGTATATCGAAGCTGTCCTTGAGTGCCATAATGCCTGCTGTTTTGGACGGTATTATTAATAAAGGTAGTCTATATATCAGGTTTCTCTACACTGTGCAAGAACAGGCCGAAATTATAATTCAATTTGCAGCAATTCCTGAACGTCTGAGAAGTATTTTGCTTTTCTCCGCCAGTCATCATGATTTGGCTTAACGAAAGAACGGGTCATTAACATACTGATCAGCATTCATGTGGTGCTTTGCATTGACTATTTATGGTTAAAAATGGGCGTGTACAGGGTGGGCCATTTTTGGCTTCTGTGCGTACGTACACTTTTAGTAAGGATCGCAGAGTTTTATCAATGAGACCCCAGATTCTTAAACTGAAGAGCTTTAAACTGCACAGATGCATCTGCACACTTTAAGCTCTTTCTACAGCTTTACCTGCTGTCACAGTGGGAGACGGCTGTCGGCTCCTCCACCCACTGTAGGTAGGGCATCGGCATCTCAGTAGACGGGAGTAGGCTGACCTGAAGTCCCTGTTGAGGGCTCCATAGAGGATAGGGTTGAGGGCCGAGTTGGCGTAACCCAGCCACAACACAATGGGGAATTCTGGTACTGTGCTTGGATCTGGATGCTCCTTTAGACCCAACACTGTGAACAGGATGAAATACGGCAGCCAACACACCACAAAAGCCCCTATCACTGCTGCCAGTGTCACTGTGGCTTTGTGCTCCCGCAGAGCCACTGCTGTAACACTGGAAACCACAGTGGTACTGGTGGAAGGATTGTTCCTGCAGTTGTAGCTGGTGATGCATGTGGGCCGGGCACTGACAATTCGTTTGGCCTGTGCCCGTGCAATGCGAAGTATTCGGAGGTAGGTCCAGCACATAGCCACCAGAGGCAGGTAGAAAGTGAGAAGAGAGTCTGTCAGTACGTAGGGTCTGTTCAGCTCAAAGCGACATTTCCCCTCTGGAGCCCAAGGCCCATGGTTCTGTACTGTCCCATTAACAGTGTTCCACCCCATTTGGATAGGCAAGAAAGACACGGCCACAGACACTGCCCAAACACTGGCCATGGCCACAGCAACTCTCCATGGTAACACCAGTGAGGTGTATCTCAGAGGCCTGGTCACTGCCAGGTAGCGGTCAACGCTGATGGCCAGGAGGGTGAGGATGGAGGCTGTGCACAGCATGACATCCATGGAGATGTAGAAGTTGCAGAAGGCTGGGCCGAGCGGCCACTCGTTGTTAAGCTGGAGGAGGGCAGAGAAAGGGAGGACCACGAGGCCAAGCAGCAAGTCTGTCACCGCCAGCGACACAATGAAGCAGTTGGTGAGGCAGCGGAGGCGTCGAGAGGCGCAGACAGCCAGGCACACCAGCACATTACCACTGACAGTCAGAAGGATGAGGAGGGACAGGGTAACACCCAGCATCACTTGTGACAACATTATCACTGGTGCTTCACTGGAAACATCCATCCATCTGATGACATCATTGCTGGAGCTTTATCCAAACAATCATTGTGTTTTCTTTTCAGTTTTAAACTAGATGAGATGTCTCACTTTTCTGCAAACAGGACATTCACATGAGAAGCCTTAGGCTCACAAATTATGCTATTACATATCTTTACTCAGTGTTTGGATGCTGCTCCAATTTATTAAGGTGCATACAATCTAATCTCAATGTCTCCATGGTCAAATGTGACGTAAGAGCTTGGCCACATGTGATCCATCTCTGTCCATTTCTCTCCCAATATTTCCTCAGCCTTAGCTGCTAATTTACTTGACTATTTGCTGTTCTTGATGGGCCTAAACCATAGCTTTCCTGTGACTCGACCACACCAGCATTCCCATTCACAATCATGACAATATTCATCAAAAACGTTTTGCAAGAAGTTGGTTGAACAACATTTGTGTCCTGTCTTGTCTACTGGGAATTGCAAATCAGCACTATGCCTGGCTGCTGAAATGTCTGATGGCTGTCAAACTGCTTTCTGTCTGTGAGGCTGATTCTGGGTGGCCCGTGGTATCAATTTGGCTTCAACTGCATCTTCTATGGCTGTAGGGACACCTAGTGGACAGAGATGAGAAACACAGTTAGTAATCGGCTTACAAAGAGCAGTTACTTTCTTTTGGTTTGGTTATAACTGTAACTTTTGTTTAATATAACATATTGATTTACATATAGTTGATGTATTACAATCCATGATGATAGATTAGGCTAGCCTAATTTACATGCATTAAAAATATTACAAGTACTGCATGAACATCTTAAAAAAATGTATTGATAAATTGATTGTCATTACTCTTGTTTAAAAAAAATATTGAGACACAGTATTTTATCAGTGTATGTGTGTTTTTGTGTCTGCACAGGCAAGCCTATTTCTTGGGCACACATGGATAAATACAGTACACTAAATCGGGGATCTTCAACATGGGGTCCGGGACTCCTAGGGGGTCCTCAGAGTCAATGCAGGGGGGCCTCCAAATTATAGTACATTTAAAAAAAAAAAAAATGTTATCCAAAATTTTTAAGTCTTAACAAGAATCCAACATATTATTAGCAAATATAAATCCCCACTGATGATAGGCTTACTGGCCCATATGTAAGGTTTCACTAAGGTAGCCATCCACAGATACAGTTCATCCTAAGTGTGTATGTTTAACATTAAAACATAATTAGAAAATCATGCCAACAATTATTAGGCTATTTTAATAACTTAGTGTTCCATGCAAAAATGTATAAAGGCTTTAGGCCACCCTACAAGTTATTGTAGGCCCTGTTTAATATGTAACTTTATTTTATACAATTATTTAGTAGGGGGTCCCTGCTCCATCTCTCTTTCAGTTATGGGGTCCTTGACTTAAAAAAAAAGTTGCACCCTTGCACTAAATGATGAATACACTAATGTAGAGTATTCAAAATATTTTTGGATAAACACTGTCACAAACTGTCATAACAATGGAGAATAAAAATAAATTAAGTGAAAGAAAACTGAAGACATAAAGTACTGACTTGGCACCAGGGATGTAGTAGCTGATTAAAATAATAAATTAGTAACCAGTTATAGAATGACTCATGGTGTGTTGGAAAAAATATATAGAAATCTGCTTTTGGAACAAGTACACTCTGAAGACAAATGTTTAAACATTAAATGTGACAAATTCATTTTTAAATCTCTGATAAGTTTCCAATAAACTGTGTAATTAATTTAAAAGATCTTTCCCGAGACTAAGCCTTCCCTTAAGCACACACAAACATGGTCAGAAAGAACAAGTCTTAACCTTCAAACAGGACCGGCCAAAATGTCTTCACAATACAGAAATGTCCTCACTATGATAGTTTAAAACTGGAATTGGACAGCAGTACTAGCACACACACATTCACACACAAACAAAAAATAGTTCTGGCTTGCATGATTGCAGAGTTTTTAAACATTCTACATAGTTTATGTCTGATTCTAAACTTAAAGCCTCAAGCCTTGCATGCATGATTTATGATGGTAAAGAATTAACTATGGGAGCACCATAGTTAATCCAGTCACAATTATGATTATGTAGCATTACAAGGACTTTGTTGCTTTTTAAAAAACAGAAAGACACATCGCTGTCAAATGTATCGGTATTTGTATTTATAAGGTTCAGTTATAATGGGAATTCCAATCCCTTTATAATAAAACCATGAACCAAGACAGTAGTTTGTTTAGCTCAGGACAAGATGTGCAACAGTCAGCATGGCTAAGTATCTCTGAGCAGTCTGCTGCAGCTGAGACAATGCAAAGTCTTGTTTTGGTTTCAATATCGTTAAATGTGATTAACATTTAGATGCAGCAATGGATGATGAGATGTCTGATGAGAGCAACTCAGTCAGATATGATTATAATAATATGATAATAAATACAGTTATCAAATAATGGCCAAAAAAATTATATATTTTTTTAATCAAATGGCATGTACACATACTGTCTGCTAGTTTGTAAAGTAAATACTTCTTATGAATAGTAAAGTTTCTTTGTCTCTACCTTGTCGAGAGAGTTACAGTGTTATTTGTCCTATGAGAACTCCAAGGGCGTAAATCCCAAGGGGGTCGGGGGGGTCAGGACCCCCCCATCTAAGGGTTGTCCCCCCTCTATAAATATCATTAAAACAATGCTGTGTATTGTAAATAACATAATGATGTATCCTTAAAATATCTGTGTAAGTAGTAAAAGAATACAAACCCCCAAAAATGCTTTTTAAGTTTAGAAACATTTTGAGTCCCCCCCCCTCCCTTGCCTCACAGTGGTTTGGTCCACTGCCTGCTGTACGTTAGGATCTGCACTCGACTCACAGTCACATCGGTAGTGACAGGAATGTAGCTTGTAAGTAGGCGGTTCAAGGCTATTTTATTCACATTAAACATTGGATGAAGTTTTTTTCTCAAATATAAATGATGCTGAGTAATTAATGAATTAGTCATGACAATTTGCTATGTTAGTGTAATATAATGTAACGTTACTTAGCATGTTGGATAGAAATTCACCCACTACTAACGTTACCACGGCGATTAGCCTAATATTATGTGTGTGAACTGATATTAGGGTTAATATTGAAGATCTACAGAAATGTTATGTTTAATGTCCCCCCTACTGTTAGATCATATTTCCGCCCATGTTGAACTCACTCATTGTAATGTGTGCTTGGTGGAATGAGGGTAAGTACTTGATAAGTGTGTGCGCGGGGGGGGGGGGGGGGGGGGGGTAATGTTTTCTTGTCTATTTTCTAACACGGTAATGGATATTGGGACATTTGCCATACATGGTCAAGAGCAGCTCACTTATCACCTAAAAGAGAGAGAGCGACGTGGAGAGGTGGGTGGCTGCAGACTTTGAATGAATGTGAGAAAAAAGAGCATTAGACTATATAATGAAAAAAGAAAAAAAAAAGATTTTTTTTATTAAATCTGGGTCTACAGAAACCAGAACACCATCTCTAATCTCTGAACTCTTCTAATCTTTGTTTCTGCGTGGACACATTTCTGTCACCGACTCGCTGCTTTGAACTTCATCCAAAGCAAACACTGATAACACAGCCACTAACCTATGAAGTGCAGCTCTCAAATGCACATGACATCTCAGCCTTTATATCTGACAGAACCAGACTCAGACTCACTGAGACCACACATTTCAACTGTTTCATCATCAAAATCTGTCTCTCACACTGTCACTTTCTTACTTTCTCACACACAAACACACACACTTGCTCACAGTTGGAATGTGTTTTTGGCTTGGATCCTACACTGCCCTGTGAGGGATGTCCACATATGGACATGTATTACGGTCACTAGAAGTTTTTCAATAACCTCTTCTCAACCCTGGGACATAATGTATGTATAATGTATATGAGGGTGTGTATGTGCTTCTGCTCTCAGCCAGAAGCGTTCATTTTCCCATGTTACAGTGCATGTGTGTGAGAGCATAACCATATTCATTTCCTGTTTATTTTTGCATAAACATTTGTGTTTTAATAAAAACTTTATTAATATACAATCCTGCCTACTCACTTATCAAGAATCATAAGTAAGCACAAGACCTATTTTAGTAGAAGTAAGATGCAAATTATTTTCATGCTATTTTGTTTTATCAAGTCACTGTTGGTCTGTGCAGACTATAGTTACAATTGAAAGTCACAGTCATTTACCTTAATGTTAGAATATGATAAATGAATGATCATTAGATCATCATTCATTCAGACAGCATGCTCCTGTATCACTGACCATCTGTTTTGTTTCATAAACTTATCATTAGTTGTTCCCAATGGAAAACAATGGTGAGTGTTACTACATCTGTATATATAATCACAGACGCACAAACTCGCAGTTGCATGCACACACTAAAACACAACCTAAAACGTATGCCTTAGTAATGGATCTTGAGGACTGTAATGGATTGTAATGACTGCCGAGTGCTGAGTTTTCCACAGGATATACAGGCTGCTCTACTTTTAGAGGTTTTCTGAATGTTGTTTCATGTTTTTCAAGAGACAACACAAGGTTCTATGGGATTGTGATGTAGAGGACCGTGCTTGAAAGGGGTCATGCTGGGACAGGTCTACTCTGTGTGTAATACCCAAGATTTGGTGGACACAACAGAGATGAAATATTAAGTGATTAACCCTAAGGAGCTCCTAGACAGCTTCCTCTCATTCGCTCCTATCTTCCAGCATACAAATTATGTAAATGAGCTGGAGAGACTTCATTCTGCCCCATCTACACCTTCCATTACTTAGTAAGTGGTCTGGTGAAAAGAGCCCAATTTGGGATGTGAGATGAAAGGCAGACTAAAAAGAACTTGGACTTGAACTCTTTACCAGACATGGTCTATGCTCGGAGATGAGTAATGAGGTTATTTACCTCTGAGCTGGGACTTGCTTCCTGATTTGTGAGATCCTCCAAAGATGTTTGAAATGTATTCAAACTCTGACCTTTTTTTTACCAGCCAGATGTGTCTTTTTGAGAAATAAACAGATATGGAATATCTGCTCCTCTTTAGCCCGATAATTACCATAGTAATCACGTGTATTGCCACAAATGCAAAGTGTTTGAATATGTTTACACAACGTCAGGAAATGTAATAATTCAGCCCTCTGAAATCGCTGCACTATTGGGATAAGCTCTAAATTGCTAGCAGGGTGTACAATTAACTTTCTTTTATGCGGTTGCTTCAGACTAATTGCAGATACAGGAAATAACCCATTCATTCATTCAACCCATTAAAACTCAAAGTTAACATATCTGCCACCTAACGGTTGGTAGGCAGTATAACTGCTATATTATTAACTATAATAATTGTGTTGACAATAACAGCCTTGTCTATGCAATGCTGCTGAAATGAGTGAAGAGCTTTGTGTCAGCAGTATTGCATGGCCCACGTACAAGCAGTTCAAGCCATGCACTTCTCAGTTGGTAGATTAGACAAACGTAAGAGTGAAACGGCCAGCAGTATACTTTAGCTGGGGTTTATTCTGAAATCTTCTGAACTTTTCTAACCGAGCTGTAGGTGGTTTATTCTAGATTTACTATACATTAAAGAAAAGTAAGGGATTGTAACTTAGGTCAATAAACATTTAATTAGTGAGGATTGTCATACTGAAAGGGCCTACAGATGTTGAAAGCAACTTTTGTCTCTGCAAGTAGCGTTCATGAGGGCGACATAATGCAATCAGGCATCTGAATGCTTCATTCATCATACTATAATTCAGTTGAGCAAAAATACTTGGCTCACTCGCTTCCTCTGCTTTTGCAAAGCAATCTATAGCTGTCTGCATTTTTGTGTGTGTGTGTGTGTGTGTGTGTGTGTGTGTGTGTGTGTGTGTGTGTGTGTGTGTGTGTGTGTGTGTGTGTGTGTGTGTGTGTGTGTGTGTGTGTGTGTGTGTGTGTGTGTGTGTGTGTGTGTGTGTGTGTGTGTCTTCCTATTTGACGTTGTTTTTGTCCTTGACAGAAAGAGGGGAAGAGGTCTGGGATGGTGGGTTGCTTGGTAACAGTTGTGTGTCCAGCGGAGGGCAGCTGTGGAATCTTGACAAAGCGTGAAAACAACACACACTGAGCGACAGACGTGAGCGCAGGCACATACAATATGCATAGATACTAACAGCATGCATGGCTGTGTCACAGACATACATAAATTCAGGGCACATGGGGAAAATGGATATCCCTTGTCAGCCTTGTCTTTACCAAACCTCTGTTATCTCAACATTACTACTTCTGTATATAGTGCTTCAACTTAATGTAAATGTACACATTGAGACATTTGTATAGAAAAACACATACTCACAGGTCCAGAATCAACAAATTGCCTATCATATCTTACAGTTATACTTCCTAGTAGCTATTTAATCTGTCTTCAGAGCTGCTCAGCACTGCATATGGTTCCCTGACCAAGTCATGACACTTAACCACATCCTCTCTCTCTTCTGTTGGTGGTTTCAGCTGATACACACATTTGCAGGTTGACTTTCGTTGCTCACTTGGGTTAACCCCCTTTTGCTATCCTGTAGGCTACTGCCATAATAGTTATTTAGATTCGTACCAGTTTATAAAAGATTCTACATTTGTTTTAAATATCTGATGTTGGATAGTACTACAGAAGAAAACAGCCCAGTCTCATGGCAGTTCTTGAAATGGTCACGTTATTGAATCTATTGATTCGTGAACAGGACACGAATATGTCGTTTTTTTCGTGTAGTGATTACGAATTTTAATTTAATGTATTTAAATGGTAAGCATATTTCGTGATCCCAGCACAACAACACAGGACTTTCACCCCGGAGAGCGGGGATCGCGTCCCGCGTGTTGCAGTTCCTTTCCGTGTTATTAACCACAACTGTCCCGTTGTTGTCGCCGTGTCCGGCGTGTGACGGTTCCTTTCCCAGTTCTTTTTTTTCCTAACCTCAACCGTCCCGTTGTTGTGGCGTTTTATGTCCCCGTTGTTGTGTGCCACAGAGACCGCGGATCCTGTCTGTGCGCCCGGGGAACGCATCCCCGTTTGGCGGTCCGTCCGTTGTTGTTGCCGGCGTGTGGCGTTTAATTTCCCCGTGGCAGTACGCAAAATGAAATTCGTAACCTGTCCACGAAATGAAATTGGAATGAAATTCGTAACCTGTACACGAAATTCAATTCGTGACATGTACACGAAATAAACGAGAAAATCGTGACCTGTACACGTATCAATAAATAAAAATAATGTGACCATTTCACGAACTGGCGTGAGACCGGGTTGGAAGAAAAACAAGGTGGTTAGCATTAGTTAGCATTAGCAGTGACAACCACAATTTCTAAACATATGAAATAAAGAGCATCAGCTACAGAAGCTCAAACTTTATATAAATAAAAGCCAAGGAAAGGGATGTCACAGTACTGGCCAGATTATCTGAGTAATCTCTCAGGAATGCAGAGCTGGAAAACCATCACAATAGATATTGTATATATATCAACAATAACGATTTTTTTTTTTTTTTTATCTTTGTGGCCAATATGAAACATAAGCTAATGACAAAATCACTGCTTTAAATAAAGATGAAATTCTGTTGGAGGTCATTATTATGTTTTAGATCCCAGTACTCCAGTAGAAAGGGGGGATATTATCATTATAATTGGTCTGTGAGCAAGTCAGAGACGTATTATCATAATAAACCATTCATATCTGCTAATTTGCAACTCTGATGTCCCATTGTCCTTAAGTACAAGGAAATAAGCAAAAAAAAAAAAATGTGTACCAGCTCCTCTACACTTTTTGGGTCTGAGCATTATCTTTATTTATTTATGTCTATCCATGTATGTATCTGTGATGATCTATCTGTTTACCTATGTGTCTGTCGCTGATAGAAATTCACACTGTATTTGTGTTTGAATATGAAACTGGAAAAGTGAAGTTCAAATGTAGACCTTTAAAGTATGACGTGCAACAAGTAAAAGATACATTACACACACACACACACACACACACACACACACACACACACACACACACACACACACACACACACACACACACACACACACACACACAGACATAATAATCTCACTTCCTGATCTTCAGTACTGATTAAATGACCCCTTTGTATATTTGTCATTGTGCAGAGTTCACATGCTCACAGGATTGACTAACCACAACCACAAACCTGTGGATTTGAATCTAAACTAAAACACAATTACCAAATACGGAATGAATTGTTTCCCTACAACTGAGCTGACACAACAAACCTGATATCTACAAGTGATAAAAGAGAATTAAACAACATTTTAATTCTTTGTAAATAAAAGGGTTGGTCAAATAATTGACAAATATTGAATCAATTTAGTTCATCTAGATTCTAAATCCATAATATTCTTGTTTGACTGCTGAAAATGCAAATATTGATGCTGTTACACCACAAAGACAGCTGGATTACACACATGTTCAAATTTGATGCCGTATTAAATATATTTCAGTAAGTACAAAGTAGGAATTGTCAACTTACCTCAGTGCGGCTTATCAGCCAACACTCGCTCTGCTGTGCTCCCTGAGAGCAGAGAGAACCACAGTCTCGCTCGTGAAGTGTGTGCATAAAGAGTGTGTAACTGTGTGTGGGAAAGAGAAGAGTGAGAGAAAAATAAGGAAGCACCAGTAACTCAGACACAGCTCTCTCTCTCTCTCTCTCTCTCTCTCTCTCTCTCTCTCTCTCTCTCTCTCTCTCTCTCTCTCTCTCTCTCTCCCTCTTTTTTTCTTTTTCTTTCACTTTCTCTGCTTCTCCTCCTATTCTTCTTTTTCGCATGAGGGTAATTTGCTTTAGAAATTATTTTAATAGCTCTTTGATTCTCTTATCATGCCTTCTAACTTGCATGTGCCAGCTGCTGTGATAAAGTCTTTGGAGACTGGGCGGTTTTCCCTGAATAATCCAAGCAACCATTCAGCCTCACTGGAATCACTGACAAAAAAGTCCAGCTTGTAGTCCAGCAGGCAGAGACACAGGAAGGCATGGTATTCACTCATGCATCATTTCTTGTCTTTTAAGATTTTTCTTTTCATGTGTCATGCTGACACAAATACCACTGCTGTCTAAACTTTAAACAGTTTGATAACTCTCTTTAGAGCTTCACGCATGGATGGCTTTTCGGGTAACTCATATGAGAACTGGCACCAGTTGCACTACCGTGATGTCAATGACCCGATAGGTCATAGAGATTTCTAAATCAATCAATCTATTTCTGGTGCAGCCTTTTCCCTCAGCCTCTGTATCTATTTTCCACATGCTTTGGCCCCTGGTGTGGCTTCTCTCTCATTTCCGATGCCAATTCATCTCCTGGTCTGCAGGCAAACATTCATAACTCATTATCTGGTCTATTTTCATAACTTTTGTTCGTTTTTGCATCCCATTTCCTTATCTGTTCAATCTCCGTCTTGTCTTAGGCTCAGTTCTCGTGGCCTTTTTCAAATCTTAGCTGGTGCTAATTATAATCTTTCTTTGTGTCTTTTTGTACATTTTTATTTATGTTATGTTATAGATGATCCCGCTGTTTGTTTTTTATTCATTCGTCTGTATATCCCTGTTCATTTACATTTGCCACTTTTATCTTTCCACACACCTTTAAGCTCCACCCTTATTTCTCCTTGTATCACAGCAACAAGGTTCCAGTTTTGTTCCACTACACAGAACTCTGCGATAACATATCTTTCTTTATCATTTTCTCTCCTTCTTTCTTCATCTAACTGCCTGTCTTTCTCTCACTCTCACTTTCTAAACACACAGTGTCACTTATTTCCAAGTGTTTCCTCCTTACATGAACACTGAACAGTACTTGTTAGTGTTTTTGAGCTCACCTTTCTGTCAGTGTTAAATCTATAGTGTGTTGACAAGCTGTCTGTCTCTCTCCCCCCCCCCCCCCCTCCCAGCTCTGGGTCGACGTGTCCTCAGTCATTTGGCTATGTAAGTGATATATTTTATAATTAACAACATGGTTGGGTGTTTTGTAGCTTTGACGCTTTTGATGGTGCCCTGGTGTTCCCAAGCAGAAAGGAACTAGTTATTTAAACTGGGAGGCAGTTGGCAGTAATACCTAAAATGCCATTAGCATTGTAATATAAATCTTTATTATGGGAAGTTAAACCACAACTCCCGGTCCAGGTCAACAGTGTGTTTTAAAATATGCAGTTCATTGATAAGATAAGGTAATGCCAGAGAAATAAAACATCCCCCCCCCCCCCCCCAAAATAAATAAATAAATAAACAACAAAAAACCAATGTTTTAGAACTCTGCCACTCTCTGTTGGATCTGCAAAGAAATTACATATAAACAAATCAGCCATTTGTTAGGCATGACAAATTCAGCCCAAAAAACCACTTAGTGATGTTGTGTATGATGATCAAGAGAATAAAAGCTGTCTAAATCCAAATGCTTCTTAAATAAAAACTGGCAAATTGAATTGAGAAGTAACAAGCTAAAGAAACTCTCAATTTGTGTGTCCACAGAAACAGATATCAAATGAATTCTAATGGTAAAATAACTTTCCAAAACTTCACTGAAAACATTTTAAACAATATGTCAAATGCAGCAACACTGTAAGCTATTTTAAACAAAATATATTTGATTATGCTAATTGTAATGGCTTCAAGTGGTGGTTTGTAATTTTAGTTTTTTGTATTTCATTTCTGCTATAATTCTTTATAAAGCTAAAATCTCAGTTTGCTTAATTCATATTTTTCAACAGAGTTTCTCATCACCCTCATGCCTCTGGTGTTTCAACAGTTTTACTTGTTAGTACTGACGGCTGATACCAGAATTTTCCTGCTGGTTATTTATCATTTTTTATTAATTTTGAGGTAGCCTAATATGACATAGCAGACTTGTTTTAAGCTAGTTGCATGCTGTTAGCTTAGCTAGCTACTCCATTGAGCGCATCAACAATAGAAAGCTGATGCTGATAATCCTATAAATCAGCTCTGTTGTGTGTGGGTCAAGTTTGGACAGCCACATTGGTTGAGAGCCAACCTGCATTTTATATTATAAATGCTAATTTGGCTGTCCAAGAAACAATATTGGCTGAAGGAAAATGCTAAGGACATGGAGAGAAACGGTCACTTACAGTATATTTACTGTTCGTAGGTAAACTGGAGATTCTTTACACACTGATGGACTGATTGAAGACATCCACATTTTAAATTGGGGGACTTTAACTCAAGGTAGACTAGTTGCAATTCTTCAACACTTAGAACATGTTTACAGAGTTAACTTAAAGGACCAGTGTGTAGGATTTAGTGGGATCTATTGACAGAAATTGAATATAATATTCATAAATATGTTTTCATTATAATTAATAATAATAATAATAATAATAATAATCTGTGTATAATCACTGGGAACCCAGCATCTTTGTGTTTATCATTTATCATCTTAGAATGAGCCCCTCATATCTACATAATAATAATAATAATAATAATAATAATAATAATAATAATAATAATAATAATAAAAAAATAGATTTTATTTGTAATGCACTTTACATTTGGAGCAAATCTCAAAGTAATACAGTTAAGATCATAAAAGCATGGTAAGAACATCAATATAAAGTACAAATAGAGTGTGCAACAACTTGCAGGGTTAATTAAAACTCATAAGTTCTGCTAAAAAGAAATGTTTTTGGTCCTTTTTTAAAAAAAAGTCTCAGTAGTTTGAGGTGCCCTCAGATGGTCGGGGAGGGCATTCCAAATCCGAGGAGCGGCAGAACAGAAAGCCCGATCGCCCATGGTGCTGAGCTTAGTCTTGGGGAGAAGGAGGCGGTTTGAGATTGTTCAACGGAGGGATCGAGTAGTAGTTTGAGGGGTGAGTAGTTCTTTCAGGTGGGGGGGGGGGGGGGCATCCATAAATGCACTGGTGGGTAAGAAGGGAGACCTTATATTCAATCCTGGCGGAAACGGGAAGCCAGTGAAATTAATGGAGAATGGGTGTGATGTGGTCGTATTTTCGCACTCTCATCAGGATCCTTGCAGAAGTATTCTGAAGAATATAGGGAGCGGGTCGTCTTCCACAGAGTCCGCCATACAACACCATTTTCTACAGTGGCTCAGAACAGACAATAGAGCCATAGACTCTGAGACAAACCAAACACTAGAGGGCCTTTCACATGTTTACGTTCCCTGAAGGCCATCGTAGAAAAGGAGGTTAGTTGGTTGCAATCTACAACCTCACTGCTAGATCTACTAAGTCCTACACATAGCTCCTTTAAGAGGATTAGAGATTAAAATGGACAACTTTTATGAAATAGTTCTTAAAGGTGCCCTGTGAAATTTTCTTGTAAACAAACTAAAGTTAGGTTTACATTCTGTGTTACTCACCAAACTGCGTTGTATGTATCCCTGGAACGGTGACAAACGTTTGAAATGCATTGCCTTCGTCATAACACATCTGAAAAGCCATTTTTTTTAATTAGACCTATTTTGAATCCTGCATTGTTTACATCCATGTTTACTTTCTAACAGTCTTCTTTCCTGCCGCATGCACGTGCACGAGATAAGCAAAACAGGGACCAACTCATGGAAATAGGGCTATTAGAGGTCAAAACTCCAAAAGGAACCATTAAATCAGGATTTGGTTTTCGTTGGACTGCTGATGATAAACCTTCAAGGCGTGAAGGATGAGTTTTAGTTTAGAAATGGAGCAATTGAATGCTACATGTTACTATCTTAAAGAAAACTATGTTCCTGTTTTTTAACTTGAATATTTAAAAGAGTAGTCTATAACTAAAGTGTAGAGAGTGGTCAGTAATATTCAACTTCATCTGAAGGGGGTACAGGGGAAATCTGTATTTATTTGAAATCGTATTAATTCCTGAAACAAGCAAATTCAGAAACAACTTAGGACCTACATTATTTTACACATTTTCTTTATCAACCATGTATTTGGTGAAATTAACAGCTGGAGTCCAGATGCTGTTTTAGCTGCTGGTTTCTGTTTACTGAAGAGACACGGATATTAGGTACTCTGAAACTGATGACAGTTTGCTGCATGCACGATCACAGCTGCAGTCCTTTATGTTATGTTTCAACTACCTTGAAAATAATATTCTTGTTAAATGTAAAACAAAATATACAATATCTAAATACTGCACACCTGTTGCATGACAACTCAACAACAGCAAGACCGATAGTAGCCTTTTGTGACATGTGACGCGCTGCATCTTCTAGCTTCAAACACTTTGGATTTCACAAGCTTGAAGGATGACGCACAAAGAGAAGAGGTTAGGGCACACAGTGTGAGCTGGCAGTCGATTAATGTCATCCACGCTTCAATGGCTTTGTACACCGCGTGGTATCCAGTAGTTGTTTTGTTCAGATTTGAGAATGGATCACAGATGTTAACTTGCTTTCTGTCACATTTCACATCTGCATCTTAAAAAAGAACATGTTCAGTCCCTCTTTTGCTCTAATGAGAAGTACAGTTTTTTCCCCCAGTAATTTTGCATACTATACACATTGTCACTTAATTTATTTAGTGATTGATGTTTTACATTCAATTATAATATAGATAAAGTAATCCACTAAGTCCAAATGAGCAAAATGGAGACTTCACACACTGCGCAGGCCTGTGGGCTCTGTAGGACTCCACCTTGTTATACTCACCCACTTCCCCTTAACGGCCTAAAGGCAGGAAGAGAAGAGAGGCAGAAGAGGAAGAGAGGCAAAGGGGGATGGGCTTGTTGCTTTCATTTAAAGTAAAATAATACAGAAGTGAGAAGTTCAGCAGACACCCTCAAAAAACAGAGAGAGAGAGAGAGAGAGAGAGAGAGATATGAGGTGAATCAGAAAGACAAGACTCTGATAGAAAGTAGGGCTACATGCAATCATGGCTCCTTGGAAGAGTACCACCACGGAGCGGTATGGTGTAGGTAAGTCCGTATGTGCTCACTTGAATTTGTCTTTGTGTGTGTGTGTGTGTGTGTGTGCGTGTGTGTGTGTGTCTCTCTGTTTAGTCGTGATGGTAAACTCCATGCTGTGAATAAGGACAAGAAAAATCGATACCCATCACTTCCTGCTTAACAGGATGTGAACAGGTGCTAACAGTCTCACAGAACATTAGGATATACACATCAGCTGTGATTCCCCCAAAATAATTTGAATCCTAAAATCATATTCACCATTAAACTTCAGTGCAACAGAATTTATAAGAGCTACAGTGGATTGTGTGGGGGATACAATGTTTCAGTTAGTGGCAGTTAGTAGGCAATCTTTATTCATTACACATTATGTTGCGCATAAGCAAGAAAAGAAATTATTCTAGAAAATTACAATTTAAGGTTAGGAAAGATTGATTTTGGCACCAGGAACAAATCCTAGACGGTTAAAGCGCAACTTCAACAGGACAATCTGTAGTTTATCTGGTATGTGGGTTGAATATGGCCGAGCTGATCAGCATGTGTTTCCGTTAGATATGCGAGACAAACACAAACTTAGCAGGAATACAGATTTCTGACTTCTAATACAGAGTGTAATAGCAGAGGTTCACTGGCCTGTTGCTGGCGATGCATTGATTTATTAGTTACTAGAAATAAGTAGTTTGCTTTTTAAATGGTGAGTAAAGACAGTTTTTCAGTTGTTCTACCGCTTTATATCTTAATTGATTGATGGTGAAAATGGCAATGAATTATATAAGCCATTTTGAATCAATTACTGATAAGATTACTCAATGAAGTGTTGTTGATCTACTGTGTGTGTGTGTGTGTGTGTGTGTGTGTGTGTGTGTGTGTGTGTGTGTGTGTGTGTGTGTGTGTGTGTGTGTGTGTGTGTGTGTGTGTGTGTGTGTGTGTGTGTGTGTGTGTGTGTGTGTAGCTTTCTGGTCTGTGTAAGACTACAACACAGGAAGTGGAGGAAGAAGGAAGGATGTATTTTTTTTTTACTTTGAAGCTGTACGTCTAAATACTGTAGAAACCACATAATGGCATTCAGTGTGCGCACATACGATTTCATTTTGGAAGAATGATATATCTCAATTAAAGTATTAGTCTAAAATAGCGTGCCACCTTTTATACAGTCACAAGAATGACGTTATTTGGCAGTCATTTTGTAGCAGTGTAACTGCTTGTTTAGTACCAAAACCATGAAGTATAGGATTGAGCAAAGCAAGTCTGTGAGTTAGTGCATACAGACAACGCCAGTTTCACTGCTATGCTTACTTTCTGCAACAAACTGATATCAAATGCATTCCTTGCAGTGAGGCAGTGTTTTGTAGCTGCTGCCAGTGCTCTGCCTTGTCCTTTGCCATGTTGCTGCTGCTGCCTTGCTTATTCCTGCTGCAAACACCTAGGCTGTAACTGACAATTATACTCATCGATTCATCTGCAGATTCATTTTTAGATTGCATTTAGTCTATGAATTTTCAGAAAATAGTGAAAAATGTCCATCATTTCTAGTCTATTTCACTTGTATTTAATTACATTTTTTTGTATCCTATATTTCATCTAATTTTTTAAATCTTAATTTATTTTATTCTGTTTTTATTGCTTGTTGTTTTAAATGTTAATGGTTTTCTTTGGAAAAGATTCTTCTTTCTTCTTGTGGAAAGCACTTTGAATTACCTCTGTGTTTGAAATGTGCTATGTAAATGAAGCTGCCTCGCCTTCCCATAATCATCACATTTACCCAGAGGCCGAGTTGTCATGTTCAGATGGATAGGATTAGGGCCACATGTAAAAAAAAGTATTTGAGTTCTGAGTTTGAAGTCAGAATTTGGACTTCATTCTCAGAACTCAAATGTTTCACATGTGGCTCTAATCCTCTTCCGTAGACCACCAACAGTCCCAAACTCAAAGATATGTATGAATATCCCTACATTTGAAAAGCTGGAGGCTGGTACCATGGTGGCTATCAACAATAACATCCGAGTGATTTTCTTTTAATTGAGTAGTTTAATCCATAAGATGTTAATCTATTCATTTTGGCTCTATGTTAATCATTTTATAAGCAAACTGGCCTGCCAACAGTCCGTCATGTGCTGCCCATGTAAATGTTCTTATTATACATTCATGATGTAAATACATTGTTGGTGCAGTAAGGAGTCTGGAAAAAGGGAGAGAAAAGAAGGAAATGTAGGCGGAATTTTTAAAACAACGGTCTATCAATCATCAGACTGTAACCATTTATTTTTCAGTTAAGTGGAATTTTGTCGGCAAAGGAGAGAAGCAGCTTTCCCTCGAGATCGGAGATGCGGTCCAGGTCCAGGAGGTCTGTGATGGTGAGAATACCTCAAAACATAAAAAATATACTATTATTATCACATACAACGTACATTGCATGTATGGTGCACTTATAAACCTTTCTATGCTTTTTTTTTTTTTTTTTTTTTTTTTTTACTTATCAGTGAAACATTTAAGAAGTATTAATATTATAATACATGTGGCTTGTCCTAAATATAAACCAGCTGCCTTGAACAAAATGGGAAATATTGTGAAAATGACAAAGATAATACTACTTACAGATTGTACTTACAGAGTTAAATTAAAATATGTTATCGGTATGTCAGCATCTTTTGTCACTCATATTTTATACATTTCACAGGATAAGATATTGAGAATTTAAATAACTTGCATGATAAATAACTGTATCATGGTTATATATTATTATTATTATTATTATTATTTATATTATAATATTATTAGTCAATTTGTCTTTCAGGATGGTATAGAGGCTACTTGGTTAGGAACAGGGCCCAACGGGTAAGAGCACACACACACACACACACACACACACACACACACTCACACTCACACTCACACTCACTCTCTCTCTCTCTCTCTGTGTATAACATTGATTTTTCCAGAAAGGTGACAATAACACAATGCATGACATTCAACCAGCTTTATTCAACTGGGAGATATTTTCTAGTTTAGTTTTGTGGATAGGAAATATGAGCGCTACCGCTGATTTTTGTTTGTTCTTATTCATCTCGTGTGCTGGGAGGGGGGAGAGAGAGAGTGAGTGGGCTGATGGCGCCCTGTTTTTGCTGAACTGCCTGTTTTTAATTACTATGGACACCATGTCATTTATAGTCCTGTGAAATTTGTATTTAAAATTGTTAATTGTATAAATTTGTCATACCTGCCCAGGGACTACAGGTGGAAATTAACAATTGTTGCTATAACCTGGCCCAAGACATACTCTCTTGTTTAACAGGTTTAATGCTTATTTGTGCATTGTCCCTGTTTCAAATAAATCAATTTCCATTCTCCCCCACACATTTTCTCTCCAGGGAGTGTTCCCTGCCAGTTATGTCCATCTTAAGGAGGTCGTCATTGAAAACCGAGAGTGAGTGGACTTAAAAAAATCTTATCTTATCAAAAAGTTATGGTTTTTGAATTGATATGTTCATGTATGTGTGTGTGACTACAGAGGTGATGAGGTAGTGATGTCTTCAGAGATGCCCTTGGTGAAGGAGGTGACCACCACATTAAGGGAGTGGGGAAGCATATGGAAGCAGCTCTTTGTGGTAAAAACAAACATACAAGCAAATACACTTTGTGCATGTGAATGTGTGTATGTCTGATTGTAACACCATACATCTACCTGTGCAGGTCAATAAACGGATGCGTGTAAAGCAGGTCCAGAGGCTGATGTGGGAGCTAATGGAGTGGCGTTCCCAGCTCCTGTCTGGCACTCTGCCCAATGACGAATTCAAGGAGCTCAAGCAAAAAGTCACCTCCAAGATTGACTATGGCAACAAGTATGTCTGCTCAAAAACAAAATCACTTCACAATATGGTCACTGTTCGAACCCGATCATTCTAAACTAATTATCTCCCATCTCACCTACCTGTTTACATCTTTTCAACATTTTCAAACTCTTCTCTCCCTTATCTTTCTTCCCTCTCTTATCCCTCCTGCCCCATCACCCTTCTGTCTTCTTCCTTTCCTCATTTCCACCTCCACTTGTTGCCTTTTTTTGTCATTTGTACACCTTCCATCAATCTCCCCAATCCTCACCTGAGCGGTATCTCTTACTTCCTACCACAGGATCCTGGAGCTGGACCAGGTGGTTCGGGACGAGAATGGAAACATCTTGGACCCAGAGAGGGCTAGTGTCATTAGTCTGTTTCGGGCCCACGAGGAGGCCACAGCCAAGATCAATGAGCGCATCAAAGAGGAGCAGGTCAGTAAAGAGATGAGAAGGCAGTGCAGTTTGGAGCAGAACAAACAGAACTCAGGAGGGAAAGGGCCACACAGAAAGTTCCAAGGGACAGAGAGAGAATCTCATGGGTGGATGTGATGGCAGATGTTGCAATTACAATTTAATTTCATTGGCAACATATTTGATGTTGCTCTGGTTTGACTGCACTATACTTCCCAGAGACATGTACACCATGGGATGAAATCAAAATGTTGTCATTTTATTAAGTAGTCAAATGAAACTTTATCTGCATAAAAATGCCACGTATAATACATTTTACTTGCCAATCGTGTCTGCTAGCCAAGCATAATTAAGAATTCACTTCCTTACAAATTGGCTTGACCTCACATGTATTCATTAGTAAGAAGAGGACATACAGTACTCTACTATGAATTTCTTTTTCCATGATTTTCTTCTCCCTTACAAACTCACAATCTGGATGCTGCAGCGGGTACATCCAAGAATGAAGTAACCAACTATTATTAATTGTTAAACCAGCCGACCAGATTTATCAAGACCTTGAAATTAAGGCTTTTGGCTGGCAATTTATTCTTTTAAAACCTTGTCCCAAGTTAACCTCCTACAACTATTCTCTCCTGCAGTCCAACGTCCAGACGGACCACAGCGGGATCTCAGCACGGATCCAATCTTCCCCCACCCACAGCCTCTACGTCTTCGTCAGGAACTTTGTCTGCCGCATCGGAGAGGACTCTGAGCTCTTCATGTCCCTCTATGACCCCATCAAACAGACCATCATCAGGTGTCCTCTCTTAGCTTCAGTCCCTAACCTCATATTGGTGTGTTCTTTTCAGGTTGATTTGAGGATTTAAAGCCCCAGATTCATACGCTAGTTTAAATGTAAATAATAAACTGATGTTAATGTTGATGTCTGGCATATTTAATATAACTCCCCCTCCATGCATTTAATCAATTTTGTGGTGTAGCATTGAGATAGAAAACAAAGTTTGTGACTATAAACAGTTATTGTTGTTTGTTCTGAATTTCATATGTCAAGGATTAAGATCATAAAATAAGTAATTTTCATCCATTAAATAAAATAAAAATATGGGGAAATTAGCCTCCACCATTAGTACTGATTTACTGAAATGAATGAAAATACTGTTGAAGTTAAGATTTCCTTAAGGTTAAGCTCAGTGTCTATATACCTCTCCTTCTGTTCTCTTGCTCCCTCATTTGTCGTCCCTCATTCATTGTTGAAACCCACGAAATTAGAACAATGGGATGCCAAATATAAGAATACAGAAAACACAAATTATAGGGCAGCAGATACTGACTGGCAGCGCTATGAGGTGCCCGACAGTGCTGATGCTAAGCCCTGTCACTCACTGTCATACTGGGGTGTATCTCAGTCTCAGCCACTGCAGCTGGGAGTATTAAGATAGATAGACCAAGATCAGTCATATTTTTCTCAACCCTACCATCGTTCGATCGTCTCTTACTTTCATGGCATTTGTCCTGGTTTCGTTTGCTCTTATTATGTTTGTTTGATTGGTTAAATGCTTGGCTTTTTCCTTTTGTACTACCCATTCCCTCACATTGTCTACCTGTCTGTCTCTCTCTGAAAGAACTGGTAGATTGTGGGTTTTATGACGGGAATGTTTTAGGAACTTTTTCTCAGCTTTGATTCACCCTGCCACCCTGCTGTGCCTATAGACGTGTGTGTGTGTGTGTGTGTGTGTGTGTGTGTGTCTGTGTGTGTGTGTCTTGCTGTCTATCTGCCTATTCATCCCTCTATCAGCATCTGGCACATGCTTGTATGTCAGGAAAATGCTATGGGGAATAGAGGGCTTGTATTTTTAGCGATTCAATCTAAATTGTTATGCAGCTGCACTGGGTAACATTAGTGGATCCACATGCCTGTCAGCTTATGCCTGAAACATTTGAGCTTAATTTTTTCTAGAAATCATGTAATGTCACGTCCGGAAACTGCACATAGCAAGCCCATGTACACCGGACAGAGTACCTTAATATGAGGGAGGCAAACAGTCCAGCTTTATCTGGACCAAGCACTCGCTCAGTCCTGACTTGAACAGTGATAGTGTTTCGATCTTTTTGTTTCATCCCTTCCTGCAGGTGGAAAAGATTCAGTCATGGGGAATGAGATTATCTTTATTTCAGCTGCAATCTATATTACTATGTGTGTCTGTATATTTAAATATTGTGTATTATAGCTTTACAGGACAGTAATAACAACTCTTTTCCATGCTTTGTGCAGTGAGAACTACTTGGTACGCTGGGGCAGTAAAGGATTCCCCAAGGAGATTGACATGCTCAACAACCTGAAGGTTGTCTTTACAGTAAGTGACCACAGGAGGGCACTATCACACCGTCTCTTAGCACTACAGATACTTAACTGTTTAGGGGTGAATGGAAGTGTTTGGTGTTTTAAGCCCCCAACGTCATCTTCCAGGCAGCACTGCATGGAAGGCACTAGGGTTAGGTTAAGGTTAGGGTTAGGTGCCTTGAAGTCGACAGTCGCAGTGCTGCCTTGAAGTCGACGGTGGGGGCTTAAAACACCGTCAAGCATGAATGGATGGATTCCCTTTTAGAAGATGGCATTGTTTTTTCATTTTCTCTTTTCTACTTAACCTTATATCTCCCAACTCCTCTTTCCTCCTTCTTTTCATCCTATTATCTCTTATTCTCACTTCATTGCTATACTTCTTCTTTTGCTTTATTTCCTCTCTGTTCTCCTTTCTGTTTTTCTCTACCAGGACCTGGGAAACAAGGACCTGTGCAGAGACAAGATTTATCTCATCTGCCAGATAGTGAGAGTGGGCAGGATGGACCTGAAAGAGACAAACAACAAGAAGTGCACTCAAGGCCTGAGGCGGCCTTTCGGGGTAGCAGGTACTTGAAGATCAGCCAATAAAACATTGTTTGGTTAATGGGGCTGCCAAATTACCAATCCAAGTGTTCAAGCAATGTGCAAAGTATCATTATTAGTTGATTTTAGTACCCTCTCTCTTAAAGCTGCAGTATATGTGCATATGTGTCATTCCACTGCCAAATGTCACCCATTTAGCCAACAATAATGGCCTTTAGTTACTTCTTCAGTCATTTTTGTTTTTGTTCCCTCAAGGCCAGAGTAATTTTCTCTGATTTATCCGCTGCTGCTGCTTTTGCAGATATTATCAGCCATATTTAAACTAAAACATTGATGGTGACTGTCCACTACTTTTGTCCTACCCTTTAGGCTGTAATTGCTCCCACAGGCTCAACAAAGTTGTCTATATCCTCAATTACCTCAGAAAACAGCTATCAGGGTTTGTACAATAGTCTGGGCTGTTTTGCTAGACTAGTGTGTGATAGAGATTTATGTACAACATGTTCACAGAGGCTGTGATTTTGTGTTAACTGATGTGAATCCACATCATACATGACTATAGCATTTTATTTATTTTTCCTCATCACAGACACATTTGTTTTCCTTTTCTTGGCAGTTATGGACATTAGTGATCTCATCAAAGGGAAGATCGAATGCGATGAGGAGAAGCAGTTTTTCATCCCGTTTTTCCCGTATGTCCAGTTTTCCCCCTCCATGACTTACAAATCCTCCCTGTAATTAAATAGCAATATTGCAATTTTGTGTGTGAAGGTTTTAGCATTGTGTTTTTCAAGTGCATTTGTGTGTGTGTGTGTGTGTGTGTTTGTTTGGCTCCAGTGTAGTTGCTGAGAATGACTTCCTCCACACCTTGCTGAACAAAGTGACAGCATCACGAGGAGACAGTGGTGGACAAGGTACTGTTCTGAACGTACAGGCTTCTCTCTCTGTTTCCTATTGGGACTATTCTGCCAAGGTTAGTGGTCCTGTGTGCACGAAAGGTTCCCACTCGACTGTGTAGGCCGCAGTCGTTTGTGGTCAGACAAAATGGCCATTTCTAATCACCTCTCTCTGCTCTGCTCAGTGGGTGAGAATAAAGGAGGACATTATCCTGATGGATAGCATGCACCCTCGAGCCGATGTTTTCTTAATACTTTATTTCTCCCTCAATGTGACAGTCTGCTGCCCGCTACCTCATGTTTATGGCTGACTTTGACAGCCCCTATGGGTGACATGGTCTTGTTCCACATAGAGTAACCCCACATGTTGGACGACACTGTCATATCGCACAGCTTTTATCTTTCCTCTCACTCCTGAAAGCCTTGGGCACAACCTAGATATGAAAGGAGCACCCATATGAGCAGATATGGATGGAGCACGTGAGGCTGCCAGATGTCTGTTCTTAACATTACTCACCCCTAAACTCTCCTTCCTCTTTCTTTGAGATGCTTCTGGCACGCACACACGCACGCACGCACGCACGCACGCACGCAGTATTCCCTTTAGGTATGTGGTTAGCCTTGAAAATGTGGGTTTGTGACATAGTCTAGATCTTACCAACTATGAATTTCCCTAAAATAGCTCACCCCTTTTTCCATGTTCTTTGTCTATACTTTCCCACATAATTTCTTTGTACGCTTTGAGAGCCCACATTGTTTAGGACGAAATTCCTGCCTATTTATACAGTTTTACATCCTTTTCGCAAACAAGAAACATATATTTTATAGTATTATTGATTACAGTCTAGTCCGTAACAACAGCAGACATTTTCACGTCCCGCTTTACCTTGGAACACTTTAACATTATGCTCCCCATAGATAAGCACTAGCATTTTACACAAAGTGGATCTTACTTTAAGTTCAGCTCTCACGCTGAATGTTACAGGGTTTCTGTAGGTCCTGAAAACATCTTTAAATGTTTTTAAATTCACTTTTAACAGTACTAGGCCTTGGAATTCCTTACTCATTTATTTTGCTTTAATATGAATTTACTTACCTACGGAGAGAAATAAAAACTTTTCTCTGGATCCCTCATTTAAAATAGCCTGGAGTGGCTGCTATTTTTCCAAGTAAATGTTCTTAAATGTATTGATATTTGGTCTCACAAAGTTCTGTGAGATATTAAATGTATCTCTTTGATCGCTATACATACCCTTTCCGAAGCTGTTTTGCGTGATCAACTTTGGTCACTATTAAAGTACAACAGGAGGATATTTCTCACTTCCAGACCTGTGACACTGTACAGTTATGTTCACAAAATCTTCTCCAAGGAGTGAATAAGCAATACATTAGGAACTAACCGCTAATGAATATCAGATGCTGGCCAGTTGATATCATGAAGGTTCTTTACTGATGATGGACATATGAAATCCCACGATGAAATGGAGTTTCTAGAAAATTGTTAACTTAACTTGTTATTACTTGTCTCAGATTAACGATCCATTTAAACGTAGCTGCATACCCTAGACAATATGTGCCATGCATCAGTCGGTCATTTGTATAGAGTCACAAGTCTTGAGTCAATTCTGAGTCTCGTGATTGTGTAAATGCTTTGTCAGTGGGCTAAGAATATGTATTTTTAAGAGAACTCATTGCAAACATCCTGTTGTTAATAAGTCCCTGAAAAAGGTATACTGGTAAAACATGAATTCATAGCTTACCCTCTTTCTCTACCCCCCACTCCCTCCAGGTCTGTGGGTGACTATGAAGGCTCTGGTGGGGGACATAGTTCAGATTCGGAAGGAATACCCTCACCTGGTGGACCGCAGCACAGTGGTGGCCCGCAAGCTGGGCTTCCCAGAGATCATTATGCCGGGAGATGTTCGCAATGACATCTACCTCACCTTACAAGGCGGCGACTTCGACAAATACAACAAGACGACACAGAAAAACGTGGAGGTCATCATGTGGGTCTGTGATGAGGAGGGCAAGGTCATACAGGTGAGCAGCATGAGGAGATGAGGTTGAGGATGCACAGAGCACGTCAGAGTATAAAAGGGATTTGTGTAAACAAGGATGGAATTCTGTATTCCTGTATAGTTTGAGGGAGGGTGTGCACTGCAGAATTGTGTGTGTACCGCATGTGCAGTGTTTAAGAGATTAAGGTGGTATGGGCCAGTGAGCAAACACGGCACTGATCAAGCGCTTATTCACCCTCTCATAGTCAGGGGCACATTGAGGTGGCTTTATCCCACAATGAAAATCCATTTTTTGACACACACACACACACACACACACACACACACACACACACACACACACACACACACACACACACACACACACACATATTCACACACACACACACACACACACACACAAACAAACATAAAATCCTTCAGCTCAATATGACATGTACTTTTTCTCTCTCCCTCTTTCCTAGAACTCCATCTGTCTGGGAGCAGGGGATAAGGCGGTCAGTGAGTACAGATCTGTCATCTACTACCAAGTCAAACAGCCCCGCTGGATGGAGACAATTAAGGTGTGTGTGTGTGTTGTAGAGGGAGTTGGAGAGCTAACAATTCAAAAGTAGTTTGTGGTAGAATTTTACCTCTGTCTGTAAAATACACTTTTTTCAGTTTCCATGAAGGTGTCTGGTGTTTATATAGCATTTGCATTCATAATTTCAGCCATAACTTTCAAAAAAGTAAACCCCACAATTTCATGGTATACCTGTAAAATTTGAAGATACCTGTTTTTTTGTTTGTTTGTTTTTTTATATATTCTACAATGATATGTCCTCCAGGTGGCAGTACCTCTGGAAGAAATGCACAGAATTCATTTACGCTTCATGTTCAGACACCGCTCTTCCCAGGAGTGTGAGTATCAGCTTCTCTAACTCTGCATGTCATCTCACACAGTCTCCTCCACTCTGAGCATTATGGGACAGTGAAAGGACTGAATGATTGGAAGCAATTTGGGAAATGACCCTTTAGCATCTTTATGCACACTTGATTATACAAATAAGTAGTCCTTCTTCCTCCCATGCCTGGATTCTCCCCCTCCCTCCTCTCTTTCTGTTTCCCTGATGTGTTTCTCCCCTGACCCTCCCTCTTTCTGTCTACAAATCCGTCTCCTTCGTCTACAGCCAAGGACAAGAGCGAGAAGAACTTTGCCATGGCCTTTGTGCGTCTGATGAAGGACGATGGGACAGTTCTACAAGATGGACTGCATGACCTTGTAGTCTTCAAGGTAAAAACCAGAAATTGAACTATTGCAGAAAGGAAACCGACAAATAAAGAGTAAATGAGACAAATATCAGCTCATTGAAAACCTGATTCATTTAAAAGTGGATGTGCATCTTATTTATTGTCACCCAAATTCCACCCCTCTTGACCCTCCAGACTTATACAGATGCTAAAGCTCCTCTGAGAGTAATACATTACACAGTGAGCCTTTTATTATGAGAAGGGGTCACACCTCATTACTTTTTTATTAATCTTTTGGGCAGTTTTAGACCTTTATTGACAGGAAAGCTGAAGAAATGAAAGGGGAGAGAGAGGGGGAATGACATACAGCAAAGGACCGCAGGTCGGAGTCGAACCCTGGCCCGCTGCGTTGAGGAGTAAACTTCTATATGCGGGCACTCGCTCTACCAACTGAGCTATTGGGGCGCCCACACCTCATTACTTTTGTTGGACCAACCCGTTTTGGATTTGAACCAGCAGCACAACAACAATATACCTGGAATCATTTTTAAGAAGCATGTCAAATGAAAATGGTTACTCACCAACTGGTGGTTAATCTTTTTTTTGATACATCATTCATGGTCAGACATGAATCAAAATAAAGATGATTTTAACTGTACCACAGCTCAATGCCATTCACCATCTAATTCTGGAGGTTATATAATCGTGAATGAAAAATTTATGATAGACTTTACAAGTCCCTGAAGCACTACTGAACTATTTGCCTAAAACATGGTAGAAAAAGGCAGATACACCGCTTGTCTGAAATATACTGTATACGCCAGGGCTCTTCAATCTTTTTTAGGCCAAGAACCCATAGCTGAAAGACAGACAGAGCAGGCACCCCCTACTACATGTTGTATGAAATTGAGTTGAATACTAAACTGGGCCTACAATGACGTGTAGGGCGGCCAAAACCTACACATACCTTTTTTATGGTGCATATAATACTAAGCTATTAAAACAATAATTATTGTCATATGTATATATGTATACATCATGTTTTAATGTTAAACATACATGTGGCACAGTGAATCCTTAAGCTTAACTGTATTTGTGGATGCTTCCTAAGTGGCTACATTACAGGCCAGTAAGCCTATCATCAATGTTGTGGTAAAAATAATAAAAAAACAAATCACAAAAAAGGCAGATATATCTTTACTATTGAGATGTTGGATTCATGTTTGAGAAGAAAGGGGGAAAAAAAAATGATCAAACAATAATTTGGTGGCCCCCCTGCAGTAACTCTGAGGACCCCCTAGTGGTCCTGGACCCCCTGTTGAAGATATCTGGTATATACTGTAACAGTTGTTATAACCATTATCAAAGCAGACCCAGACATAGTGAGTCTCGACGGGAGATTATGGCCACGCAGGTTGAGTGAAGCCAAATAGATTTCCTGCCAAATGAGCCTAAGCTAAGATTGAATCCCCTTATTGATTAAATGCCAAACGCAATGAAGATTAATTACTCGTGATTCACTCAAAGATCAAATGGATGGTCCGCATGTGCCCTCTTTCTCGATTATATCTCGTTATCCCTGCATTCCTCTCCATCTCTGTGCCACTCATGGCTTAAATCTCTTATTCCCTGCTTTTTCCCACCCACCCACTCACTCATTATTACTTACTGCTTTGGCATTAAGGAGGGCAGAGTTGAGGTTTGAGGCCCGAATGAATCTATGACCAGATGGTAAATTTATTTATGGAAAATGTAATGTAGATAAAGTATGATCACGTAAACAAAACGGATAAACAAAACAGAAAATCAATATGCCAAGATATCCTGTCTCTTTTCCTCATATCGTTTTCCCATCTTTGTGTTCACTCTAGCTTTTCAGCACATTTTAGGAAAATACTGTACCAATATATGGTTTGTGCTCTAATTCTTCTAACCTGTCTTGGCCCCAGTGTTTCCAAAGTTGTGCGTTTACAAACCAAAGTTGAGTTAGGTAGCGGTAGATAAGGCATAGTGATCACAGAGGATTACTGCTGTGGAATTGGCAACTTCAGTTCAGGGTTCACTGATAAATCACTGCAAGTCTAACAAACCCAAGTGTCTTTTTCTCCTGTGTTTCCAATTTTGACTAAAAAACAGAAACGGAAAATAAAATTCTTGTCCCAATGCTGCTGCGGAAGCCAACAAACACCTGTGCCATCATTAGCAAGTTGTGGCATTACTGGTGTGTCAACATTATTAGGTTGAAAATAACTTCCTCTCATTGTCCTCTCAGGGTGACAGCAAGCGCATGGAAGATGTGAACTGCTACTTGTCGTTGCCCTCGACCCGCCACCATCATGGCGACCCCCATAAGGTGGCGCCGGTGAGCCGCAGCTCCAGCAGCGTGTCAGGGAGCGGAGGCCTCTCAGTCAGCTCTAGAGACAGCTTCAGCATCTCCACCCTGGTCTGCTCCACCAAACTCACCCAGAATGGTAGGCATATGTGTGTTGTTGTTTGTATATGTGTGTGGGACAGGTGTTACAGTGTTCAAATAGCCCCTTTGTAACATTGGGCTGACATTAAGCTATTCTAGAGACTTGGCAGGTTAAAACATTTTCATCCAGAAACACACGCCCTTCTACACACAAAGGTTGAAGAAAGGTTAGGGCAGAAATTATGAGGAGCAGGGTGTTTGAAAATGAAATCTGACACATCAGAAAACATGAATTAACATCTTCTTTCAACAGAGTAATAAGGTCAGGCCAAGACAATGAATCATCTGTTGGTTGTGAAATTGGTAGAGGACATATCTGAAATCTGAAATCACTACTGGATATACTGTTCATAATGCATACCGTCTTCTCTTGGGGTAAATGGTTGGGACATTTGCATTTCTCCTTAGACAACCGATAGACTTGGTAGTGTAATGCAGGTAACCTGCAACCCTGTCGTACCTCATTAGGCCAAGTGTTATTTTTAGGTTTAGTGCTAAAAGTTGAGTCATGATGACTAAAGGTTGAGACATGATGACTAAAGGTTGAGACAAGGTTAGGTTAAAGGAGACGTCCAGCCAACGGTGAGTCAACAGTATGTTAATTGTGGTGGAATATCCAGTTTACGAACTCATGCTATGTAAGTTGAGACAGTGGTACCCCAGGTCTCATTCATTCACGTCATAACAGCAGTAGGTTATAACCTGTCTCAGGCAGAGGAGTAGTTCAGCTCTATGTCTCCATAGATGACGGGAGACGTAACTGCTGTATGTAAGACAGTGCTGCCTCAAGCTCTTCCATCCTGCCAAGGTCAGGGGAGGAAGTTAACACATCTGTAGGCTCTAGGCTCTACTGCAGAATTGCCAAACTGACATTGTTTTCGGTCTGTGCTGAGGTGTTTTCGGTCTGTGCACAATATCTTTGTTTACATTGAAGGTCCAGCTAACCAGTATGAGTTTAATACAGTAAATACACCTACAGGAAGACAGGAACTTGGGACACTGTGCTGTTTAATCCTAAATTATCCTAGGCCGAGATTCCGTTAAATGCTTCTGTGTAAGTCATTAAAGTCTCCCGAACTTTGTGAATAGGAGTTGTGCTGCTGTTTTTCCATAACATGAATTAGGTTAATGGTGCCAGAACTACTAGAGGGTATGTGTGACATGTTATGGTCATGGGATAGTAAGCACAGTATAGGGGGAACTGTGTGTATACATGGGTTTCAGTGGTGAAGAGTGTTGTCATTTTGTTCTACACACTCTGGCAGGCAGACCCCCCCCCCCCCCCCCACACACACACACACACGCACACAAACAAACACACGTGCACACAAACGCACACACACACACACACACACACACACACACACACACACACACACACACACACACACACACACACACTGAAGTGCACGTCCACGTCTACAAATGCATACAAGCACGTACAATCTAGACAGTAAGGTGGATCAGGCACAGGTGCAGTGTAACAGCTGTTACTGAGGAAGCCAGTCCATCACTATAATGAACATTATCCGGCAGTATTAATCACTTGTACACACATGCAAAGACTCTCAGGCATGCATGCACACTGTGTTGTTTGGGGCCACCCACCAGATGTGCAACTTGGCTTGGTGAGTTAGAAATTATTGGACAGGAAAAGCAGTGAGCTTCAAGCGGGCAGCCCTACAGAGACCTGGAAATCTGCCCCATGTCAAACTGTAGTAGAATTAATGACAGAAACTGTAGTTTTCAATATGGATTTCTATCTATCTATCTATATATATATATATATATATATATATATATATATATATATATATATACAATAATATATACAATTATTATCATATTGTTGCAATTTATTTTCTGTTGAGCAATTGAGAAATTGACTAATTGTTTCAGCTCTAATTTTAGTACAGTGTAACTACTTATCAACTTCTAATCTTCTAAACCATCTTTTGCATTATATTAAAAAGTGCCAAGTCACTGACGGGTTATGTCAGTTTAACAGTTTATAGGTATTCTGCGCAACACAGGAGGATACACCCATTGTCAAATGTTCAAGGACAGAAAGTGAAAAGTACAATTTAGAAATTGATATTCTACAACAAAGAATACATTTCCATTACAATAGCCTTGATCAGCATCCACTCTTAAGCAAGACTGCTGTGATTAAGACAGCTGAACAGAAAATGTACTCTGTGTGTGTCTCCTCTCCAGTGGGCCTGCTGGGGCTGCTCAAGTGGAGGACTCGACCCGAACTCCTCAGAGAAAACCTGGAGAAACTCAAAATCATTGATGGAGAGGAGGTGGTCAAGGTGAGTGGTGTGAATACAAGTCTGTCTTTGTGTGTGTGTGTGTGTGTGTGTGTGTGTGTGTGTGTGTGTGTGTGTGTGTGTGCGCTCTCACCAAACCTCTCCTCTGTCTGTATGTATGTGTGTAGTTTCTGCAGGACACTCTGGATGCCTTGTTCAACATCATGATGGAACACTCTCAGACTGACGACTACGACATCCTCGTGTTTGACGCCTTGGTGAGTGTGTGGTGTGTGTTTACCTGGATAATGTTGTGTGTGTAAGTCTGTGTGTGGCTTGTCAACAGGTGCAGCTGATTTCGTGACAGGCTGTCTCTGTGCATATCGAGTCTGACATCTTTGCGTCTACCTATCCATCTTTCTCCAAAATAGACATGTCTATCAGATGATTGTACATAACTTCTTATCTGCCTTGTAAATGTCTACTGCAATGTAAACAAGTAACCTGCTCCGTCTCTCTGTTTCTCCCTTCTGTCTGCCAGATATACATCATAGGTCTGATCGCTGACAGAAAGTTTCAGCACTTCAACACAGTGTTGGAGGCCTACATCAAGCAGCATTTCAGCGCTACACTGGCCTACAAGTAGGTTACTTCCTGGATCACAGCCCACTTCCTTTCATGTCATTCTGTTACGTTTTGTATGCACTTCCTGAATGACAGAAGGCACAATTCTCATTACCATGAATGTCTTGCATCAGATGTTTCTACAACTTTTCTCATCAGAAAACTTAATGTGAATGAGACAAAGAAAGGCACATTTATATTTACATTTGAAGCATTCTGACTTTAAAAGAAGCAACAAGACAAATATAAACATTGTAGGCAAGCAACATATAAGGTGTATAAGAGCAAAATATAAGTAGATAAATGTCAGTCGCAAATCAGTATGCTGATGCAACCGTCCTGTTAATGTCATGAGTAAGCAAATACATATTCTTATTGAATCTGCCACACTCACTGAGCTCAAATGGCTATTTAAGGTTTATATCATTTTACTTTGGGCTTCATAAAATGCCAGAGTACTTCATTTAGGTGTGACCTAAGTTTATGTGTAATGACAGTGTTAGACTTCATGTCAACAAACATAGAAAAAACATACCATACTTCTTTTGTGTGAAAACATAAGCAGTGTATTAGCGATGTTCTCTACATGATCTTTCAGGAGGCAATTCTCCCACCTCTTCGGAATTATGATTAGATTATCTCAATAAATACTTTGTCATCGAGTGAAAAAAACAACTAGAAAGTTGGACAGAGCAGCTTAAAGTACGGTACCAGAAATGCAGACATGTTGGTTGTCCTATCCGGAATCACATGCACATGCCATACTCCATGCCATAGGTATACAAGTTAAACCTATTGCGGTAAATTAAGTGACACTTGAAGATCTAATGTTAATACGGCGCTGTATCCAGCTGCCAGCCACTGGAGGTGTGTGTTGGCCTTTGGAGCACTTTACTGAACAGGATTAGAGTTTTAGCCCTGTCTCTCTGTGGAGTAGCAGCTAAAGCACTCAGGCATGAACACCAAACACTTCTGTCTGCTTCTTACTCTCTGTTAATTCACTTAACTTGATTCAGTGGGCACTAGAGACAACCTTTGTTAGCATTGCCAAAGCTGCAGTTATGAAATTAAATGCATTTCTGACTCGTCCTGCTCTCTTAACTTCTTCACTCCATCTACTCATCTGTCCCTCCATCATCCCTCCCCTGCCAGTGTGTTGGTGTTCACCCTCTTTAAGAGGGTCAACGCAGCTTAACGCCTATCAGCCCAGAGGCTATTATGTAAAACTCTTTAACTCCCTCTCACTACATTTTACACTCCATATCTCTTGCTCTTAAAAAAGAATAAATCCTCCTGTGCTTGCCTTTAAGCCATGCACCAAAACAAAACCTGGGAAGACTGAGTGGTTATAATGTTGGTAATAATTTCAAGGCCACCCTGGCAGCAGTGAGGCCAGACTAGAGTTCATTTTTAAGGGGACTTTTATTGTTTAAGAGGATTGGGTAGTTTTAAACCAGTTAGTGGGTGATCCCCTGCTGCCATTTCCTGAAAATAGAGCCACCACAAAGCCAAAAGTCTCCACTCTCTTTAGGCCTACAGTATGTGTGTTATGAATAGGCTAGTATTGCATGCCGTAGAGATTATACAGTTTAAATTGTGGGCAGAGAAATGCTGGTAGGTCATAAACTTGTACTAAACTTTGTGCCACCCACAACCCCTGCTTTGCTTAATATGTCTGTGTCTAAAGACGGCTGTGGGGTGCGCATGTGTTGGAGAATTATTTTTTCACCATGCATCTGAGGGCAAATAAAACTGTGTGAGCTGTGTGAAAGGTACATCTGTTGAGGTGTGAAATACTATTTTGCCATTTTGCCACCTCCACATCCCTGCCAGTCTTCCTCCCTTTCGTTCTGTAACTCTCACTCTGTTGCACTCTGTCTTTCTGCTCTATGGAAGTGAAAAATAGAGTTGGTGATTCATTCTTCAACTTGTGGAGCGTCAGAAAGGGAATGACAATTCTGTCTGAATGATTTTGATTTTGTTTCTCCTTTTTCTCTTTTCTTTCTGCCTGGATTCTGTTTCTTCCCCAACCCTCTCTCTTTCTCATCTCTTTCTCATATCATTCTCTCTCAGAAAGCTGATGTCGGTGTTGAAGAGGTATCTGGATGTGTCCAGCAGAGGTGAACAGTGTGAGCCCATCCTCCGAACCCTTAAAGCCCTCGAGTACATCTTCAAGTTCATCGTCCGCTCACGAATGCTCTACTCTCAGTGAGTGTTTGTGGACTGATCATTATGATAATGACTACTAATTTCTTTTTGGACCTACAATGATGCAAATAGAGATCCTTGAGCACACACAGTGCCCAGTGACACTGCAGGAGTAATCGATTTTGACAGCTCTGTGAGAAAAGGCTGCTGATTAAAGCACTAACATTGCTAATAAGCACTGATGATGAAGTGCAGCGTCCAAATGAGAGCTAATGACAGGGCAGGGCTTCTGAATGGGTAGCCAACAAAACACCAGACAGACAAAGTTCCTGCAAGAGAGACTTATGACACCCACTGTGGTGAGCCGAGAGCTGCACAATACGATAAATGTAAACACCATTTATAACTGCAGTGCAAGAATTGATGCTGACAGATCAGAAATATGATATACAGCAAGTGTTATGTGTCTTGCCTATGGGTTACTTGAGTACGTGTGTGTGTGTGTGTGTGTGTGTGTGTGTGTGTGTGTGTGTGTGTGCGTGTGCGTGTGTGTGTGTGTGTACGTGTACGTGTGTGTGTGTGTGCGCGCTACATAAGACACAATTGTGTGTGTAATTGAGTTCTTGTTCAAGAATGCAATGTGTGAATTGTTGAGTTGTGTTAGAAGCAGTGTATTAATGGTTGTATAACTGAGTTGAGAATGTGTGTGTGTGTGTGTGTGTGTGTTTGTCATTTGAATTCCACTGGTCCAAGAGGTCTGTCTTTTTAATCTTCTAGAAGGCATCCTGGGCTTTGTTTGTCGAAATTGATGTTTGTTTATCAATGTGGTGGTTGTGTTTGTTTATTCTTTTTGTACAGATTTGTGTGGATCCTTCACACACTGGATGGATGCATTAGTGTGTGTGTGTGTGTGTGTGTGTGTGTGTGTGTGTGTGTGTGTGTGTGTGTGTGTGTGTGTGTGTGTGTGTTTATGAGCATGTATAATAACCCACATATACATTTAAGCATACTTCTGTGTGTGTGTGTGTGTGTGTGTGTGTGTGTGGGGCTCCTCTGCTCCTGGATTGAGTGAGTTCTAGTCGCCAGCCTCCCCTGGGTATCTCTGAAGCGATAAATCTCACTCTCTTTCTCTCCTCCTCTATCTGTCATCCCCCAACTACCTGCAGCCGACAACTTCAACTTGCTTTGCATCTAAAGTTTTCACAGCAAATGTCTCCTCCTATAAGGCCTTGGCATGCCAACAGAGTATCAGGTATTCAAGGGAGCTACTGCATCTGTAAGGCTCCATCATCGTCACCATCAAGACCAGCAGTCTTTAATAGTTAAATAGGCGGCACTGAAGATGTATTAGCTTGTCAAACTGGCTTCATGTTCATGCAAAGTCTATTAGGAACGTGTGATGTTTGCTGTACCACATCTTGCTCTTTCCTTCACCTTCTTTCTGTCCTTCACGCTCCATAGCTTTCACATTACTTCCTTGTAGTCTGGTTCATCAGATGTAGTTGTTTCTTTTTCCTTCCCCGAAGCACCTGCTATGTTCTATATTTCTCCTCTGTCTCACCTCGTCCTCTTTCTTTCCATCCCTCCCCATCTTTAAATCTCACCTCTTCTCTTTTCTTCATTACTTCACTTTTCAGTTGTTTTCACACTTTCTTCTATGGAAGCACATCTTGTCACATAAAAATAAGGATTTTTTTTTTTTTAAATATAAACTTCTTTTCTCATGAATGTGATGTGAAGGATCTTATTATTATTATTATTACTTCCGTTTCCAATGAGATCTTACATTATGATTATGTAATCTTTCCTAGTTATCACAAAGGCTTTCTAACTGTGTTATCTCATGATATGAAGACATAATATCTAGTAATAATAATAATAATAATAATAATAATGAGAGCATATTGAGAAATAGTTCATAATAACATCACATTCATGACATGAAGAGCTGCGATCACAGTAAGGCTGACTGTTTACTCTATTCCATCCATCGGATACAGAAATCCCAAGCTTTAATGACCAAACACTATATTGATGAGTTATACTGATTGCCCTAAGGGATCTACAATGTTTGTTCCATTGTCTGCATGAATAAACTCTTAAACACAAATAGGATTTGACAATACTCAGGCTAATTGTGTGACTCATTGCACCATTCTTGCATTTTTAAAAGTTTCACTGATCAGCCTTAGAGGAGCAATGTCATTTTTATTATACTTTTTGATGCATCAGAGCAACGTTGGTCACTGCACAATGTATTCACTCGAAATGTGTCATGCAAAATATCAGCATTTCAAATCCGACCAAACCTGAGGAAACCTTGTATCTCACTACTTTATTGCTGCATTGAACATTTTTACTGATTGTTCCAGTGGGGAACTGCAATTATAAATCATAACAAGGGGACATTTACGAATTATTTGATTAGACAGGGATTTCATAATTCATGAGGGACATGTTGTTCTCTTTTTTCCTTTTCCTCTTATCAACAACTACATGCAGTTGAGCCATCCTCCTTCTGTACTTTCCCTCCCACTCCCTCTGTTCTTCAGACTTTTCCTCAGTGTCCCTCACTCATCCCCCCCCCCCCCCCCTGTTGATTCACTGCCCTTCATCCCTCGCTCTCTTCTCTCCATCTGTCTCCAGAATTAGTTTACTGAGCTAGTATGACATATATGTTTTGTTGTGCTCATGTGTGGGTATTGAGTGCCTGTGTGTGTAGAAGTTGTAACAACAGCCCATGGCTTATTTTTAGTTCCACATACATCTTTCAAGTTGGATTAAAGTGGTACCCTACCATGCTATACTTTACTATAACTATTTTAGTGATGTGTACATATATGTGTGGTGTGAACCTGGTGTTATCACACCAACTTACCCTGACACATCTAGACATTATCTCTCTCTCTCCACACACACACACACACACACACTCTCTCTCTCTCTCTCTCTCTCTCTCTCTCTCTCTCTCTCTCTCTCTCTCTCTCTCTCTCTCTCATCCACAGACAAGGCCACTGGATTAAGCAGGACAATGCGTCTATAATCATAACTGTACTCTGCAAAGAGCCCTGTGATAATACCTTCATGTGTTACCACATAATCCCTCCCCCCACATGCTAAATTCAGTGTGCCACATGCTAATCCTTCCCTCCAGCACTCATAACTTCCATTGTAATTAACAACAGCACAACTCCACTGAATCACACAGAGATAGTGAGGAGACGAGGGGAAGGAAAGGGGCGGAGAGATGGATGAGAAAGAAGTTTGCTTGGGGTGGAGGAAGTTAGACTGAAGGGATGGTAGAGGAATGTGTGGGTGTTGCAGCAACACAGATAACCCAGTTTTTTTGTTAATTCAGAGGAGGATTGTTATAATCACTGTAGTCTGTAATGTTTAGTTTTACCATGGCAATACTACATTAGTTTGCTGCATCCCTATAATAGAATATAGTGCATTGAATTACAAATGTGTACTGGGTAGCTCTAGCATTAGCAACTGTAATGTAGGCAGTATAAACGTTTGTTGTCATGGTTTTACAGCTTCATTAATAAAATGAAATATTGACGTGAAGGTTAAAGTGCAATATAGCACCTTCATGTTAAATTCATTTTCAACCATATTATTGAAAGAAGTGAGGAACTGCACCTAATTCAGTTCATGCCCCATTTCCATAGAAACACAAGGATCTAGGTGTAATTTCACTTGTTGCTAGATTACTCTGAGTTAGCGCAGAGAAAGCACTGGCTCAATTGAAGATAACAAACATTATAACTAACTTGGAATCAATTTGAACTGGGATGAAAAACAACTATAGTACTGCAGAATAATTTACATCCTAGAGGAGTCGCTGGTTGTTTTTAGAAACAAAAGAACGCCTTAAAGCCGGGAATAAACTCTGCCAAGGGGAAAATACAAGGTAGGTTTGTTATGGAGTCACAATAAAAGTAGATTTCCAAGGAAAGATGTTATTATACACCAAATTATCATATGTCAGCATCACTACTACATTTTCTTAGAAAACAATGTATAACAAAGTAGTTGAAGCACAACAGGGATGAGTCAGTACAAAACAAGGTTTCTTTATGAAATGTGTGGATGTAAGGCTTGGCTTAAAGACGGCTAACCTGACCTGTTTATTAGAAGCAGATCTTCCATAAGTGAATGCTTTAGTAAAAGAAAAGAAGTTCCTATGTAAGATGGAGCATTGGCTTATTTTGCACGATAATCCTTTGGGTTATGCACTTTGACACATTGACAAGATATAAAAATCATCAGTCATGAACTCACGCCTGGCTCAAGTGATGGCGGTGACAGATGATAAAAAGGGTACAAGCAAAGGAAGGAAGCAAGTATAAGAGATACTGTGAACTAAACCGCCTTCTTTCAATTCCTTCCTCAATCCTTCCATCCTTTTCTAGCTAATCATGTCACGTCATGTTTTCTGAATCTCATGTCATGCTTCTGTCTTTCTACCCTTCTCTGTTTCCTCTGTTGCATTTCTATTAATTTCCTCTTGCCATCCTAGGCTGTACGAGGGGAAGGAGCAGGCGGAGTTTGAGGATTCGCTGAGGAGGCTCTTTGAGTCCATCAACAGCCTGATGAGAACTGACTACACCACCACTCTGCTGCTTAGGGTAATGATGCGTGTTCACTCTGCACACCATACTTTTTATTTTTTAATTTTTTTCATATACCTGTCTCATCTTCCTGCTCCTCCTCATGCTCCAACCTCTCTAATGTGACATTTCAACCTGATTCTGACTTTATCACTATTCTGCTGCTTAATGTCTTCCTCTCATTCTAACTACTTACACCAAGGCAGACATACAAACAGATCGAGTCACAGAAAGTTAGGCAGACACACAAGTGGCCCTGTGAAACAACAGCAGATATTTTCTCACACTTGTGATCAGAGTTTGATGACCAAGTCACCTTCTGTTCACCAACAGCTTCCACAGGATTGCAAGACACTTACTTGTGGTGTGTGTGTGTGTGTGTGTGTGTGTGTGTGTGTGTGTGTGTGTGTGTGTGTGTGTGTGTGTGTGTGTGTGTGTGTGTGTGTGTGTGTGTGTGTGTGTGTGTGTGTGTGTGTGAGATCAGGTTGCTGCTCTGAAATACCTGCCAACAGTCCTGCATGATGTTGAGAAAGTGCTTGATGCCAAACTCCTCAGGTAAGCTTTCCTTTACACACACACACACACACCTTACAGAGAGAATATATTGGAGCTTTCAGTTCAGCTGAAGTTTTCCTCTTGGCTTTGTTCAGTGACCCCTATTCTTCTGTCCCCCACACATTCCATCCTGGTTGAGCCGTACCTTCTTTATCAGGTGATAAAAATCTCATAAAACTGACATGTACACAAGGACACACACTCAAACACACCCTGTGCCTCCTCCATGTGCCCCTGAGTGAATTGACAATTTCAGTGAAACCATCAAACAGAACTCATTTGAACCTCTTCTCTCGGGATTATTCTCAGCCTCCTGAAGAGCAAAACGACTTGGAATGGCTTGTTTAACCTCACTTTGACCCCGAATCAAACGTAGAATATGCAGTTTAGTCTAGGAAATGACCTCAGTGTATATACTTCCTCAGTTGGAACACTTTTTTTTCAACCAGGAAATTTCAGCCACTTTATTTGTCCTCTGTCATTTGACCTTGTTACTTTATCGAAAAGGAATTTATGTTTTCTTGACTGGCCAGGTTCCATTTCAAACACACTCATCCTCATCATTTCTCTTTTCACCTTTCTGTGACCTGTGTGTGCTTTTGTGTGTTTGTGGATTATCCACATCTGTCAGCTCAGTCCCTGGAGTGACTCAATGTCAACACAGTGTCACAGAGGTGCTACCTTTAACACCTGCCACACAGACACACACAAGCAAATACACACATACACAGGTAGAAAGGTGATAAGGAGCTAAAATCCAGCACACATATTCTCGCTTTATGTTATTAATTTTCTCTTTCCCTCTCTTCCACACTCATTCACTCACTGCTATTGTCTGTCTTCTGCACTTCTTCACACACACGCACAAATATAGCTGAGCCATCTAAACTTGAAAGTAAGGTCCCCATTGCATTCCTGATCAGAATTGCCTCAGGCAAAGTTTCCAAAGCTATGTGAATTACAATCACCACACATAAGGTGGACATCAAAGCTTTGTCTCAGCTTCTGTGTAGTCCCATTCCTGCCCCTTGTATTGTAGTGTGATCTGCCGAGTGGTGCAAGCGCAGACATTGTTAGCTATGCCTGTGTTTTGTTTGCTAGGTGTCCTTTGTATGTCCATGTGGGAATAGTCTGACATTTTGGGTTTTTAATTAAATTCAGCTCAGATGATCAGTGGGCCTGATAAGTCTGAACTGTGCCCCAGCGTGTCCTCAAGACAGCTCATGCACAAAAGTAATACAAACATTTTTCTTGCGTTTGGCAGCAGAGGTGGTGCATTTCATTCTTTTATACCATTACTGAAAGTGCTTCTGCAACCTGTGCGGCATAATTTAAGGAGACAGAGACAAAGTGAGAGACAGACCAAAACATAGAGATGAAGTATTTGCCATGTTCTGAGCATTCAATCTTTCTAAGTGGCATCAGAGCTTGCAACCAGCCTGTTTAATTATTCTAAAATTGAATTTGGGGCAGAGGATGACTCAAACCTGTGTCTTCATTAAAGTGTGTTTAGGCTTTGGCTTATTTGTTTTAATGCAGCATACACAGCTTTGCTCACGTCTACGCTACACTTTGCTTTTAGTGGTTGCATATTTTATGACCAGGTTTTTGATCTTTCAATCAATTACATGGCGGGAATACTGTATCAATCAGCAGTGTTGTAGTCAAGACCACTGAAACCGAGACCAAGTCATTACCAAAAACGGAGTGTATCGAGACAGAGAAAAGACCAAGACCAGACAACTGAAACATACAATATATACACAACTAGCTAATATGTATAATTAATATTGGCTTAATCCCTTTGGCTGAGGGGTGAAGAGATTTCAGGAGAGTTTTAGTACAGAGGCAGATTGATAAATGTAGCTAGCTTCGCTAGCGCCACTTACTCTTTATGCTTCCTTACTAAGTGCAGATACACATTTTAGGTGGTCCCAGCTGTGTCCGGTAGCGTTACATTGCAGAATTTACACACTGCTGTATGTTTTCGTTTAGATGTTGTTTTGCAGATAAACTCTTTAAAAAAAAAAAAAAATAATAAAATGTTATTACCGACATCACCCAGACAGCCAGAGCTTCTTCTGCTGTCACCTCCAGTGCGTGTTAAGGGCGGCGGGGAACGGGGGTTAACAGTAACACATTTCAAACTAGAAATGAGTCCTGTAATTGGTTGCATTTGAAGCAGGAAGTTTTACATTCAATCACAGTAATGATGTTAACATAAATCCAGCGATACACAGGCAATTTAGGGATTTCCCTGCAGTTGTGGTCTTGACCGGTCTTGAAATAAAATCCCAAGTCTTCTTCATCCGAGACCGAGACAAGAATACTTGTACTACAACACTGTTAGTCAGAGCGAGGATATTTTTTGTGCAAATTAAAACGCATGCAATAATCTGTAGGGAAATTATTCCTGAAAATGTATAGTGTTCATTTTCAAGAAAACAAACCTGTTGCTCTTCCCGTATAATGATCTTGATGATTACTAATTCCACCGCCTACTGCTTTCTTTCTCCAGTGAGTTGCTGCATGACTTTTATTCCTGCATCCCCCCTGATAAACTCCAGAAACAGAAGGTGGCCTCCATGACTGAAATCGTCAGCAGCCTACTCTTCCAGAAACAAGGTGTGTAATTTGTTCCTGTTACAGAACTCAGCACTGACCTGCTAACAAATAGCAGACTTAACGGTTGTGGGGAAAAAAACACTCCCAGATGTGCACAGTACCAAAGAACACCAACTCATTCTGTGTTAAATCCTGTAGAGTATTAGTTCCTTCTCACTTAAAGGTTGGGATCACATTTAAAAGGTCTATAAGTAATTCCAGCCCAGCAACAGAACTGGGCAGACAGCTGTTCCCAATGTACTTTATGACCATGTAAGGATGTCCTTTGCTTTAAAGGTTTAATCTTGATACAGCATAGTGGATCAAAGTGTGGTGCTGCTAAAACTGCAATGGTAATGTTCCATTCCCTGCAGGGCAATCCAGCAAAGCACTCTGGATAAAAGCGTCAGCCAAATGGTGAAAGGGCAAACTGGTGTTTTTGCTTGGATGCTTCATTTGCTTTACTGCAACAAACACACACATTCAAGTCAAGTTAATTTACATAGAACTGACTTGACCCATCATGTTGCATCATTTCTATCAAAATATTTTGCATTGTAAATATTGGCCTGATTTATTTGTCTATTAGGTAAAGAAAATAAAGGATGACCCTACTTCAGCTTGCATTCAAATAAAGACGACAAGGATATTTGTTTAGTTTCCCAAACAATCTTTTCTACAGGAGATATTTTCTATCGAGATAAAGAAAACAATATGGCTATTTGATGTTGACGCTGTGACACACAATTGCAGTGCTGCTATGTTATCTCCAGTCAGATACTATCTTATTACAATCAGAAGTAATGCAGAAGTGGCACCAATTAATGTACTGGTAAACATCAATTCAAGTCACTCTTGCTGAGAATAAACAGTCCTAAGGCTAAAATAACCGACCTTAAGTTATGGTTGTAGTCATATGCAGTTTCTGATGGTTTTCTTTTGTCCTTGTGGTGTTGACATTCTCTGTCCGCCCAGACTTAAAACGTCCACGAACCTTATTGCAAGCAGAAATTGAGTACACTGTTCACACCTCAGTAGGTGTTGGTTGTGAATATAGAGAAAGATAAGTGTTATCCATATTAATGTCACAGGTGATAGGTCTGCCAAAGGAGAAGTAATATCACCTGATGGCAGATAAGACAGGAAGTGTTTTCAGAACGCTGCAGTTATAATATCATTATTGTGTCACTTTTCACACCATACCTACTCTACCTTTCAGTGATTTTCACTAGATTTGGCATAATTGCCAGGTACACATGATCTAGTCTGTTTTGTACCCTTGAAATGCAGTACACATCAATGAACACACACTCTACACCAGTCTGAGTCCACCCCCTACCTCTGTTCAGCCCTATTATGTCTGTCTAATTTGATTGAGGTGGGCTGATAAGTGGTGGTTTCCCCTGCACAGGACCACACGGTGATGGATAGAGTGTGCTAATATTGTTGATAAGGGTCCCCATAATCAGGGCTCTGCAGTGCAAACTGAAGAATTGGAAGTAGGCTGTGAATGATTGCAGAAGAACAAATTTGGTTTCAGACAAAAATCAGTCTGAGTCATCATCCAAGTCGGACTGAGATGGGATACATGCTGGGCTGTGCTAGACAGATTCCGTCACATCATGGACATTGCAGGTTATGTATGAGAATACATTCATGTACACAGAGAGCAAACATATTTGTATGTATTTGTTTCAGAGTGACAGATGACACTAGTGTAGCAGTGGGTCTGCTCATCAGTCAGATGCTGCCAGCCAAGTCAGTGGCCGGTCCAGGATACAGTCTTTTGGTATTGATCCTGGCTCAGATGATTGATTCCCCAGGGGCTGCGTCGACAGGCTTGGCCCTCTGGCTAGCTGTCAGCACACTCAGAGCCACACTCTGTCACCAGGAAAGGGTGGGAAGAGGAAAGAAAGCGATGAAAGTATCAGGATAAAGAGCAAAGGAATGTAGGGCCTTGTGCCAAAATGCTACTTATCAATTTTGGCAGACTAAGTCTCCTGAATTGTCAGTCAATATGGGAAAGCAGATGACCATCATGCAACCAATTTGGAAGCAAAGATTTGGAAAATACTTCTAGCTCTAGTCACAGCCCGGCGTGTTTTAAATTCATGCCAAGAATCATTTTGAGTGTTTGTCATTTTTGAAATGGTGGAAGTCTCCTGTTGGGAAAAAAAGCCTTTTAGATGCAAAAATGATAGAGATAGTCAGGCAGAGGTAGCAGAGAGACCAAGAAGATACAAACAATCAGAGAAGGAAAGGATGGAAAGTAGAAGGGACACAGAAGGGAAACCGAAAGAGAAGGAAATAATCTTTGGGAAAATAAAGGAATTGACACTGAGAAGAGAGGAAAGAGGGATGACATAATGATTGGTCAAGGTGGGACAGGGAACGGAGGAGTGGGAAAGAGACAAAGACTGGTTAGAAAAAGAAGGAACAAGAGATCTGAGATGGCTAAGGAGAGAGGAGAGAATGGTGGTGCTGAGAGAAAACAAAACATCTTGGAGAGAGTGAAAAAATGAGTTTGTGAGAGAAAGAGAGACTGGCCTTGCTTTGCTATTAAACAGCCAGTGAGTGATTACAGTTTAAGGCCTGCTCACACACAATTTTACAACAAACCTGCATGCTGTTGGTCAGGGACACCCCCCCCCCTCTCTCCCATCCTCTGGCACAGTGCTTATTTATTTATTTGTTCTTTTATACATTGGTCCATTCCATCTCGATCCCTGCCTCACCAAATGAGAGCTGACACTCGGTCTAATTGAGATGCATTTTAGTATTGGGATGCTAATGTATGCTGGGGTGCCAATCGTCCAGGAAGCTGAAATATGCAGCAGAGCAAGATTATATATTTATCATGGCTAATGGCCCCCGGTGTCCTATCACTGCTCTGCAATACATATTTAATAACCCTACCTGTCTGTCTGTCTGACTGTCTGAGCAGGCCTGCCAAGCTCACTGTCCAGGGAGGAGAAGTTAAATAATGGAAGGGGATGGTTTTAGTTTGTCAGTGTGAGACAAGAGATCACCTGTTCATGTTTGACAGAGAGAAAGAATAAATGATCTTTAGGGATCATTATTTTAGTTTTTTACTGTGTGTGTGTGTGTGTGTGTGTGTGTGTGTGTGTGTGTGTATATAAACAATCTGTGAATTCATTTGTTCTTTATTGTAGATATACACAGATAAATCAATTTTACAAAACATATGGGGGGTAATTGGACTATAAAAGTACCAACTGCAACCATTGCATTTTAACCATTCCTTGTTATTTTATTTATCCTTGTTACTTTTTTTTTACTCACTCTGAAGTGCATGATGAGCAGTATATTTGCTCCACATTTTTTTCCTCACATACTATTACTGGAAGATTTTATAAGGCGTTGGTCATCATCTTCTTTCAGCAGAAAACACAAACACTTTGGGTGTATGTGGACTAAAATCTGGATGAAATTGGTTAAGTATAAATTTGCTCCTTTCTGAAAAAATATTGGGTATATTTTGGTGAAAATAATCAAAACCGATAAACGTCCTTAACTACCATGTATGTAAGTTTTTTTTTTTTTGTTATTCAGGGAGAAAGCAGTTGCTATTTTGGTAATGAGGTCCTGTCACATGTATTAATTTAAAACTAATGTTTGTCCGTGTTTGCGCCCAACATGCTGAACTTGCTTTTGCCTTTCCATGTGGTTGGCTTTCTCATGACCGGTCGCATCCATGGGCAGTGTTTGAAGGGATTGGATTTTTTTTTCTCTTATTCCAAAATATGTTCCTGGGATTAAGGCTTTTGACAAACGCATACTGTATACAAACACAATGCACACATACCCACACTGGCACTCACACAGATACACATGTGCATCCTGTCATACGGGTTAATCTGGTTTTGAGGCAAAACTAAATTTGTCATTATGGCTCAATTTAGGCAAATTCTAATGCCGCCAGGCAATCGCTGTGACAGATTGAGAGCATCCACACCAATAAAGAGGGAAAAAAGAACGAGAGATCAGGGAGAGCAAAGGGCGAACAGACGAAGAAGGATGAGTCATTTTTTTTTCCCACTCATTTCCCAAAGCTGGCCAAAGTCCCTGCTTCAGTCCACTAACCCCAGTGTTTCCGTTATATACATTATAATTATTGCCTATGAAATTTCATGAAGGCGCAATTACATGACTCTGCGGAGCCGTCTGCTCCACTGAACTCAAACGAACGGACGTGCGCTCTCTCTCAACTTTGAGGATGAGCAACTGGAACAGTGACAGGACGTCAATCACTTGTGAAGTCATGACATATACCAAATAACAACACGAGTAGCCTACAGCATTTTCTCCTCATGCAGAGTGACAAACCTTAACCCTAGGGACAAAAGCCCCGATGGCTGTGTTCCCATGGAAACAGTGCGCTCATGCAAAATATGACAGCTGCAGCAGCTTGGAAAATAACGATATGGGGAACTGAATATGATGAATTTACTGTTTATCAGACCACAAATGACACAAGAATTAGCTAGCTAGTGCACCCCTCTGCCTCAGCCAGCTCAATCCCCAGCACCGGGGGTCACAGCGGGATGGGGCGTTCTGGGATCATCAATCACTCTGTTAACCCTAACACTTACCCCCTACTTCTGAAAGAAATCCTAGAAGAAACACTGAACTCAGCATTTTCACAGCCAAGCGGCCATCTTACTTCGTCACAGTCACCTGTCTTGAAGTACATAATAAACAGGTTAGAGGAAACTCCATTAATTTTATCGGCATCGTCAGACACCGCCTACCAAGAGCCTGGGTCTGTCCGAGGTTTCTCCCTAAAAGGAAGTTTTCCACGCCATTGTCACACTAAATGCTTGCTCTCGGGGGAATGACTGGACTTGTTGGGTCTTTGTAAATTATAGTGTGTGGTCTAGACCTACTCTATCTGTAAAGTGTCTTGAGATAACTCTTGTTATGATTTGATACTATAAATAAAATTGAATTGAATTTTAGTAAAACGCTCTTGTAAGATGAATTGTTACAGCTAGGTATCTCTGTAACATGATGTAATATACCCCATAACAGAGAAAATCAGAAAAGCTGCCCATGCCATCGCTAGTGTAAAATTATTTTTTTTTAAATGTATCTTTCATATCATTTCATATAAACAGCAGCCATCCCATTACTTAAATTGCTTGTGATTTACTGTAGCACATTATACAGTATTGTTGACATTGTTCACAGCCATGTCTAAATATTTCCTGCTGTGATTACTTAACATATTCATGTCAGTGCTTGATGAATATGGATGAGTGATGTACTGTACAGTTATTTTTATCAGGATTTAATCAGTGTTAAGTGATCTCGATTGTTCCCGCATTCTCTACCAATCAGCATTAGTGACAGGTCACTTTAGGCCCCAGTTATGATACTGAATGTGGTTTTTTACATCTGGCCTGTAAAAGAGGTTTAGATGGCAAAGATATTACCATATAACCAAGCAGGATAGGAATCTGGATATATGTGGTATAAAAGTAAGATTAGGCTGTGTTAATATTTTAACTAAATCTTCTTTTTAAAAGCAGGTGTAAAAGCGTAAAAGTGTTTTTAATAGTGGAACTATGTGATGTATGTATAAGGGTTATCCTGAGGGTAAACAAGTCTTTGCATGAACTTTATGTATTTTGCCAAGCCTCTCTCAAAACAGATGGTTGAACTGTACTTTAAAAGCAATCAGCTTTACTGCTTTCAGGGTGTGTGAGTGTGTAACAGGTTGCTTGGTGGTCCAGTAAGCCCCCATGTGCCCATACACTATATCCTTAGCTATATAGACGTATTAAGAGACAGATACTGTATGTGAATCGTAAAAAACTTAACAGTCTTATGGCTGCTGTGTCCCCTCAGCCTCTCCTCTCCTCTCTCCTTACCTCCCACTGTGTCTTACTCTAATATATTATTTTATGCTGTTACATTACATTAGCTTTTGTTGCATCACATTAATGTTCATGTCACGCCTTATTGTAACTGCATTGAGATCATCTTACTAACCCTCAGCAAAAACTGCCTGCCATACCTGTCAGAATGTAATGAATGTATGAATGTAAAGTGGGTACAAGTGGTGTGTGTGTGTGTGTGTGTGTGTGTGTGTGTGTGTGTGTGTGTGTGTGTGTGTGTGTGTGTGTGTGTGTGTGTGTGTGTGTGTGTGTGTGTGTTTCACAGCAGAGGAGCAATCTGCCACAAATTATTTTTGACTGTTGTTGTACAGACTGACCCAAAATAGCTGTGCTTACTGTAGAGCTGTGGGTTAATGTTTCCAGAGGTTTAATGAGAGAGACGGAGGTAGTTTCTGCCATTCATTTACAGTCTGCGAAGACTGCAGTTAGGGAGGTTGTGGATGAAACGCTGGAAGAAAAGAGGGATGGATGAGGCTAATGGAGCAAAGTGAATAGAGTTTAATCATTTTGGGAAATGCCTCTGTCTCACACTCTCCCTCCGTCTCATTTATATTCTGGTCCACGATTGTGTCTGTGGGTAAATCTTAATGGCAACCCAATGTAGATAAAGACAGTAGAGGGACACAACAGTCAGTGTATCAACACACTTATCCATTAATTAATTTGGTACAGATGTGAGAGGGGTTTGTTGTTAACCAGAGTCAGGAGAAACCTGACAGAACAGCTTAATTTCCTGTCAATAGGCAACTTACTGCACCGCACAGCTAAGCTTTCTGTTATGTTTCTCAGGTTACAGCAAAATAACATTTCTTGAACTGATTAAAGATTAATGATCCCCTTTGGGATCTGTGTCATTATCCAACAGCAGCGATAACAGTTGAAGCGAATTGAAGATATTACAACAAATGATTTCAACACTTCAGTAAATTGGAGATATTATAAATACAATTTACAGATTCGGCTTAGGTATCACAATATTGCTCACCCTATTATCCAGTCTGAACAAATACAAAGCTGGACTTAAAAACTTAGATCAGTTATAGGCTTAACAAGAGCCAGCCGCTTTGTGATATATTACTCTCCTATTAGAGGACACTGAAAATGGGTCTGCCCATCAGTCAAAGCAGTGAAATGATTCACAGCAAAGCATTCATCTACCATTGACCTGCCTTGGTTAAATTGATCAAAAACTTTGTAGCATCTGATGCTACCAACAGACTAGGTCAATCCATTTAAAAGTCATATGGAAGACGGAGCAGGGAGAGGGCAGGGGTGAGGGGTGGCAATTAGAGGGTGACTCATAGTCTGTGACTAAGAAAGGTGGAAAGATAATTTGCATGCTGTTTGAAACACAGGGTAAAATAAATAAAAGCTGCATCTTGAAGCAATGCTCAAGGGATTATCGCTCAGTATCAATTTCAATTTATTTATAGTATCAAATCATAACAAGAGTTATCTCGAGACACTTTACAGATAGTCGGTCTAGACCACACTCTATAATTTACAAATACCCAACAATTCCAGTAATTCCCCCAAGAATGATCATTAGCAGAGGCTAATGCAACAGTGGCGAGGTAAAACTCTCTTTTTGGAAGAAACCTCGGACAGACCCAGGCTCTTGGTAGGCGGTGTCTGACGGTGCCGTAGTATCAGCAGAATCTAGTACTTGTTATCCTTGTTTTAGTGGTAAACATGACACACATGCTAAGTTCTGTCTGGACAAATACTGTATCAACATACTGTGTACATAGAGTTGTACATATATGTTGTTCTTGTTATAGTAAGCTCTGGTCTTGTGTGTGTGTGTGTGTGTGTGTGTGTGTGTGTGTGTGTGTGTGTGTGTGTGTGTGTGTGTGTGTGTGTGTGTGTGTGTGTGTGTGTGTGTGTGTGTGTGTGTGTGTGTGTGTGTGTGTGTGTGTGTATATAGAAGAAAACATGAAGAAAAGCAATTTTACTCAAGACAGCACCCTCTACTGTGAATGTGTTTACTTTGCTTTTGCTGACAATATTTGTTTTGTGCCAGGTGTCATCAGCATCATAGCAAAAGTCACAGTAAAAATGCACTTTAAGGCATCATTGTATATCATCATTCACTACTAGAGCACTATGTCATCTGTAACTTATCGTCCTATACTTTTGGGAGAGCACTCATTCACACAGGCATGACAATTTTATGCATTCCTACAAAAAATAATATCATCCCACTAAACCATTTTAAGACAGCTATCTTGCTTTACAAATCATTCACCAAATATATTTCACCACCACACCATATCTAACCAGCAATTAAAAAAAAAAGTGAGGTGTGGACAGACAGCCACAACCTAAATATGAACAGAGTAAATGTAGGGCTTTATTTTTCAAAAGGGGTTTAAAGATGGAGCAAGGGTAAAAGTGAGGAAGACAAATGAAGGATGGAGGCAGAGTGGATGAGAGGAGACACCCACAGTGACACTGAGAGATGAAAACCCTGCTGAGAGAGACATTTAGTTTAGTCATCACCAAGCGCGTTGACAGTTGGCTTGGTCCCAGCCCCTCAACTCACAAGATTTACTTGTTGTTGCGCCTCTAAACCTCCTCATTATCATCTTTTCTATCACTCTATCTTCCTGAAAGAAAGTGACGACAACCAAATGGAGGGAGAGAGCGATGAATGGAGAGAAAGAAGAAGACAACACCGATTTACATGCCTCTTAGAAACTGATATTGCATCTCATTATCATGTGCTATAGTTTATTGGGTTTGGCTGTCAAATGGAAAAAAAAATATGGAACAGAAAAGGGATGAGCTGGCTGCTGAGCCATCAAAGCTACTCTCTGTGTGGTGGCTGTCTGCTCGCACAAACTTGGTAACCCAAACACATAACCACATGCTCACACAGGCACAAAGATTCCAACTAGCGGTGAAGCACCAAATCAGACACAAAAAGGACCAATCACACTTGGACACACAGACACCCATTGGTATTAATATTGAAAGGCTAAGATTAAAGCTAGAATAAATAGACATTTCCAATTGAATATAGATGAGTACTTGAAGCGCTGTTGGTGTGCGTTCTGAACATGTTGGGAGTTGTGCGTCAGCACCTGTGTGTATTTCTGTTTCTTTGAACAAGTGTGTATATCTACACATGGTGAAAGCGAGATGAGAAGAAGTTAAAATGCACCCCCAATGCTTGCCCGAAGACATTGATTTCAATTCTCCTGTCATTGCCTGTTGGCGAAGCTTTCTTCCACAGCATGGCTGAATGGATTTACTGCATTGCTGCACCGCGTTAACATGCAACCAAATCACACCGGCGAGTGGAACATAAAAACACAGGTTTGCATATAAAAGTGAAACCATATGTTCATTTTAGTCGCAAGAGTCAAATCAGATTGCACCTTTTCCATTACAAATTTCTGTTTAAAAAAAAATAAATGTTATTTCATATGTGATATCGAACCTCTTCAAATGTGAGTAAAAGGCAATGACTCTGCATCAGAATGAAATGAAAAATATGCATCAGTAAAAATGCCTTTTTTTTTCATTTTCCCCTGGTGCCTTCATCTCCCCTGCCACTACTCCCCCTCTCATCCCTAGTTGAGCTCTCAGGCAGCATCTCTTTTTAGGCTGCTTCGTTACAAAGCAGCCGCTAGCAAGTTTCACCAAACAGACCTCTGCAAAAACGGTTTAAGGTTATAGGATTAGGGCCATGACTGGGGTTAGACACTGCCAATCCTAGGGAAGGATGTGGGATTTATATAGAGCCCAAAAGGAAGTTTTGTCTAAGAAGCTCAAGCCAGGGAAGATCTAGAGCACACGGCACATGTAGTACTGTTCTATACTCGCTGAGAAGACGAGCAGCATGTGACAACACAAAACTGGTGATCGGTCGCCTCAGTTAATGGGTTTCATTACGGATACATCATTGAAAGTTTGTGGCGAAATTAATTCTACCTGAAATGCTGAGTAGGAGAACCAGAATTATGATAGACAGGACAAAAAGACAAGAAATGGGAATCAAGAGGAAAGGTGTGAAAGGACATTTGGAGGGGTCAGCAGAGAGACCAAAACAAGATGGAAAACAACTAAGATTATGTTATGCACAGAGAACCGGGAACACAAAAAAAGTCAGACACACACAAGAGGGTAAGACAGCTACCAGGAGAAATGAGAGGAGGATATGCTGGTTGCAGATTCTAAGAGGAAGCTACATTTGCAAGATTTTTGCATTTAAGGACCCGACAGATCTGCCAGGCCATTAATTGCATGTTGTCAGCAAGAAACTGCTCCTCGAGCATAAAGGGCATTTTTGCTCTTTCTATCAGTAGTAAAAAAGGCAATATTTTAATACTTTTACAGTTTATTTTGCCTCCCTCAAGAAATAAAATCACTGGAATGACCTCAGGTGCCTCTACTCGCAGTATGTGCTGTTGCATTATCCATTATAAAACCGTCTAAGAAGAAATGCAGGAGGCATCCATCATGTTTGATTGGACCACTGTGATGTGATCCGCTGAGAGGAGGCATTGTTTTTAAAGATGCCTCAGATGGTACAAACGCACATATTTCTTCACAGAGGTCGGAGTGCATAGTCAGCAACAGTGCAGTCCCCTAGAGCAATTGTTCCTTGAAATAGCAATCATTTCAAATGCCCTCCTAAAGAATGACCTAGACCCTGGGAGCTGCACGCCATTGTAGCTGGTGTTCTTACATGACTGAAAGCCGTGAGGACCAAAGTGCAGTTCAAAGAAGTCACTGAGAAAGCTTCCATTCAGGCTGAAGCAGCAGATATTAACATTCCTGATGTTATTCCACGCCAGACAAGGTGCAAAGAAATGCCTGCAAAGTTAAAGGCACTGTTCCACATTGGTGACTGAAGATCAGCCACAGAGTCTGGAGGAGTATTACTAAGGCAGCCTGTACTTCACCATTTTTTTATGCTCATATCCAGGAACTCCAGAGGCATTTCTAAAGGGAAAGGGAACTTAAAGTAAAAAGGTAAAATCAAAACGGACAATTCACACCCCAACAGATCCGTCAAAGTAGGATGCTGTATGTGAGCAAGCTATTAAGGTGCTCATCGTTTTCTATAAGTTTTCTGAATTTCAAGATGAGAAGCAGCTGCTGACTGAACTAAAGGTGTTTTACCCTGAATACAAAATCTCCCAGGAGAGCACAGGTTATATAGCGAGTATTCAAAAAGCATTAGACTGGTTGTTTTTCCATCACCATTCAAATTGGTGAAAATATATAATCATCCGGTGTCAGCACGCTGTGTTGAAAGTTCAACCAGAGTCGAGCAGATTGTGTCACTCACTGTGGGTGGACAATGAAATTGCAGAAATCTATATAATATAGTACAGTATATATGTAACCAATGTGATCTCTGCGTTGTGTATTAAATTGAAGACTTCACACTTTCTTCTCAATCTGGTCTGATTTATTCTGGTGAACAAAGAATTATATCCTGGTCAGCCATGTAGGACACAGCGTACACACCCAGTCATTCTAATTACAGATGGACAAAGCAAATTAGCGACGTAGCATGCTATGCTAACTAGCCTGCTAAGCTAACTAGCATGACCTAAGCACTTTCTGTACATTGCACGAGATAAGCATTTCAAATAGTATACATTACCGTTGCTACATTCTACCGAAGTATTTATACATCATCATATCAACATGGCATGTAAATTAAATATTAAAAGAAACAATCAAAATGTGCTTATGACTGGGTGCGATCCAACCTACCACGGCCACACTCTTCATGCACTGACATAGTGTTGACGAACGGACCAAAGAGCCGGTTAATTAACCCGACTTGTGTCACTGAACCGGGAGAATTGAATGCCATACGTCAATGAACCGACTCACTCCTGTTTATTGCCAAGTTTGAGTTATCAGCCGATCCCAGAAGCCTTTATTTCTCGTGCATCTTAGATGATTGTGTACATAGAAATTCATAGGCTACATTATCGATGGATATCGCATACAAATACACGTCATGTTATCTTAGTAGTTATGTTAAGTTAAATGTTTGTTACATGGTAGGTAGGCGGTCACCAGGAGACCGCGCACCAGGCTACTGAACGAGACCGTAACCATGCCTAGTGCATGAGTCTATGTAATCAAACGGGTGTCTAGGTTCTCGGCAAGTTTGAGTTATCAACCAATCCCAGAATCCTTTATGTCTCGTGCATTTTAGAATTGTGTTCATAGAAATTCATAGGCTACATTACTAAGGGGAAAGTATTATATCACATACAAATACATGTAATGTTATCTTGGTAGTTATGTTAAGTTAAATGTTAGAAGTGAATGTTGCTACATGGTAGTGAGACGAGGAGACCTTGCACCAGGCTACCGAATGTAACCGTGGCCAGTGCGTGAGTCTAGTGTCGGTCAGTATGAGTGTATAGTATGTCGAGACCGAATGTAACCACAACCGCTCGAGTCTAATGTAATCAAGCGGTGTCTTGATTCCTGACAGGGGAAGTAAACGTACGATCCCCTTAGATCAATAGAAATAAAGGTGTAGTTGGCTTTGGGGTCATTTCAGGGAATGGAGTTCTCCTCAGGTTTAATGGTACATCCAGGCCCCAGAAGGCAAATGGATTAATTCTCGCACACACAACAATACTGCTATAAAACATAGCTCATTGTTTTTTCTATCTGAAAGGACACATGATGAGTTTCTGGTTCGATGGATTAAACAGATTAACCAGGGTTACTCAAATACAAAGCTGGCAGCTTCTAAAACACCATCCCACAGACTAGGAGCCCTCCTTGTTTCATGTTTGTTTTCTGACAAAGGGACATCTTTGTTTCAAGTTTTACATTTTACATTATGTTAAATATATTCACTAATTAATGATAGCATGCCACTGAGATAGTTTTGTTTGGCTTAAAGCTTTAGTGCGAACCTATTTTATATTAATGAATGTACGTTTCATTCAAGCCATTGCCAAATGAGTTGCTACAAAGCTAATTAAGACTATCAGCTCCACACAACTCTCTCTGTATTTCTCAGTATGGCCATGTTCAGAAGAGTATGTCGTCCGGCGACTTTCGATGATCAAGTGAAGATAATTACCTCTTCCGAAGAGTCCGTCACGTTTTCTAATCCTCCGTGTCCTCCTTGGCTACTAGCAACTGTGTGGAGGAGGGGTGGGGCTGTTGCGCGATCACAGAAGGCTTGTATCATGTGGATGCAACGGCAGTTTTGTTGTTGTTACTTAGAATTCCTCATGGGTAGACAGAAACTACGCACTATATCTTAAAACATCCCTCTCCTCACGTTGGATTTCCTCGTCTCCTCCCTCCATTGCTCTGAATCATCAAGGGCATTCAGTAATTCATGCATTTTCCCCCTCTGTCTCTCTGATTCCCCCCCCCCCCTCTCTTCCTCTCTGCGTTTTTGGATGATGGAGTGAGTGTTGTGATGATGGTCCGCTCAGCAGGCGTATAGGCTTGGCTCAGTTAATAATGAAACTAACGAGCATCAGCCCAAATGAGCTTTTAATGGGCTCTAGCTACCTGCGGCTACAAGAGAGGGAGGAGTTGGATGGGGTGGGAGGAAGATGGAGAAAGAATAAGACAAGACAGGAAGAGGTCAAGGTAGACAAGTGGAAAAAGAAAGAATGGTCAGTTACATTACAATCACTGTTTTTCTTCATACATTGCACATATTTGTAACTGCATAGTAAATCATTTGTATTGACAGTTAAACATTTATATTGACTTTGAGGTAATTCATTTGACCTGTGAGCTAAATCCATGATCCAAAGACACCTTGGCCAAATTGTGCAAAGGGAACCAATTTGACAAACAAGTTGCTTATGCTAGCTATGTCTACCAGCTAACGTTAGCATTACATGCTTTTTAAGAATTTATGAGGAGATAAATGTAATGTTGACAGCTTTGACTTTTTGACTTAAAACATAATCTAAACAATATCGGATGAGAATTGTATTTGGATGAACTTGAAAATCAATAACTAGAATTATCTGTCAGAGCATGCCTGGTCAAATTGTAAGTCTTGGCAGTGTTTGTTTTGGAAGCCTAGTTTTGTGTCAACAAATTCTCAATAAAGTGAAAAGTTTATAAAGACATTTTAAAGGAAACGCCAACCATTTTGCTAAGCAGATAGAATAATTGCTGAGAGCAAGGATGATGCATTAAGGATATTGTGGGACAGTTTATGGTATGCTTTGGAAAAAAGCAGGTGTGGCTCTTTAACTAAGAGCTTAGTCATTGAATTAAACTGCTCAGTCATATTTGACTTTTTCCCCCTACACTTAAGTTTTATACATATAGAAAATGTCAAAACAGTGGTTGAGTTTATATCGGTTATATTTGTTTATTTGTTTTTCAAATTAGGATCTTCCCAAGTATGTCATCAAACACCAATGATTGTCTCCATGTGCCATAGCACATTGTTTATGTTAACTGCTTTAGGAAAGGTGCTAAAGTCTCACACACATCCTTTAATTTACTCAGGTCTGCTTTAACTCAGGTCTCACTTTCCCCTACAGTACTTTCGCTACTTTAGTCCTTCAGTGATTTCCTGTCATTCCAAAAATGAGTTTGGACGATCCCCAGACAAGACATGACCCTATAACATCCATAAAGGATTTATGGAGCGGTGAGGTGCGAGGTCTAAGCAGTATAAAAATAATAGATGCCTCCATGTACAGAAGATTTAACTATGGATAGCTTAACATTAATAAAATAGTTTTTTCACTTTAGTTTTCTTGACTCTGACATAATCTTTTACTGATGTAATTACTGATTATGTATTGCACATGTGACCAAAGTAGCATGTGAATTAACTAAAGATTAGGATCCATAGAGAGATGGCAGAGAGAAAACATTAGGCCGTGGTGATTGATGAGTGCTCTGTGTGGCTGACAGAGCAGCAGACATGCAAGGAACTGTAAATAGACACTTGATTTATATCACTCCATTGTGCGAGCAAGGGCTGAATTTCTTCTTTAGGGTGCAGTGGCAGCATTACTCATAGCTGTGTGGTCACAGCTATCTCCACAGGTGCTGCACCAATTGATGTAAAGGTCCAGGGTTTAAGGTTTGAAGGGGTTTCCTGAGAGGAATTACATTAAAGTAAATGTTGATGTTGTGTCTGTTGATGTTTGTGTTTAAACACCTTAAGGCATTCTCATCACTTACAGCCTTGCCTAAAAGAAGTAAATAAAACATCACTCTTGTATACGTTGTCTCATGCTATCCAATTTTTTCTTACTGACTTGCTCTATTGCTGATTAAACTTCCAGTCATCTTTAACCAGCTGTTGTTTTGTATCTTCACAGAGTGCCGTGATGTGTTGTTACCCATGATGCTGCGGGAACTGAGCGGGGCACTGATCAGTATGGCTGACGGGCCTCATGATGAGAGGAGAAATAGTCTGGAGCTGCTCAACAACATTCTGGAGGTCCTCAGCAGGGACAATGTGGTGAGACGCACAGCAATTTTGCAGGCACATAATGCCAATGTTCACACTGAGCATTAAACTACAGTCTGGGTGATTGTTTCAAAGTACACAGCAGTAAACACATCCAATATGCACTGATAACTTATTGAGATCTGATTGGCCACTTTTGGATATGGTTAAGGTATGATAGCTGGTGTGATGTTGCTTCTGTCTGAGGCAAATTCTTATTTCTTTCTCTCTCTTCATTGTCACCTGATTTCATTTTGAGGTTTTCTGTGTAGTTTTATCCATTAGGCACACAGCAATTACAAGTCATCTATAGCTTACCATACTGTAGCAGATGTATGGCTGTACAGTTGCAGTTTCCACAGATGTTATCAAATTCCAGTGGGAAACAAAATTCAAACCTAAGTGGTCATTTGATATAAAAATATAAGCCACCAACCAACAGAGGTAAAAAGTACCAATACTTTGATGAAATATTACTCAAGTACAAGTGAAATTACCTATCTGAAAAATTACTCAATTAAAAGTAATACGTAGTTAATTTAATTGTAATGTACTAAATGTACTTTAGGTAAAAGTTACTTAGTTACATTAAAAAAAAACTGTAAAACGGGGCGGGGGGATCTCTCCCATGTAGTGAAAATACGACAAGGGGTCATTAATCCAAAACTATTTTTTTTTTATTAAAGAAAAATCAATACAAATGCATAAACATCTATACAAATGTATACATATTTAATAACAACATAACACATGTCATATATGACATCAGATGTATGTGAAATAATTTAGCCAGTGTCCTACATACGTTGTCTTACGGGTTGCTAGTGCTAGAAAGAAATTAGCAATGCCATGAAACATGTTGTTTTGCTAATTGGCAATTTGCTATTAGTCATGAAAACTTTGTTTGAAGTACCAATGCACAAATACTTACCAAACATGCTTCCACAGATAAGATGTAGAGTTATTGAATGCTGCCAGTTCAGTCACCTTTAGCAGGCACATCTGGCATTGCATGATGATAATATTGGCCCTCTTGAATTTAAATGAAGAACAGTCTTTCAAATGTGGCCAAGGATTTCATCGTTTTGGGCAGAAGATTTCGATGATTCAGCCAGCATTTCTACTGAAACAGTCTCTGAACCGTCGCCGCTCGCCTGATCCACCTCCATCTTGTTCTCAGTCTCCTTCAGAAAGACTTGGCGCCTGGTAGGCAGCCTAGATGCTGATCATTCGTCACTGTAGTGGTTCCGGAAGCAATTTTTTTCTTCCTTTTGGTTTTCGTTAGTCAAAGTTTTGTTTTTTTTCTTACTCAGTAACGGATGGGATTTGTAACATAGCGAAATACAGTACTTCACTCAAAACGTAATCAGGTACATTTTAAATTACAGATTTTTAAATCTACTTAAAAAATACAAACTACTACAAAACTCCTCAATACAGTCATGTGAGTACATTTATTTTGTTACTTTCCACCTCTGCCAACCAAGATAATAAACACTAGAAGCTTACAGTTGAGGCAGAGCAATCAGCAGAGTGACTGAACTGTCGAGCATCATTTGCTCTGAAACGTCACAAGGCTACCTTCTTACAAAGCAGGAAAATGTGTTACGGTAAAAGAAAAGAATTTGAAAACATTTCTTTTACCTCCTCAGCATCACTGGATGGAAATGAATTACCCCTGAGCTCTGTGCCACCCAGTGCAACTTGTCTCCAAAAGAGTAAAGTAAATAGCCTTAAGCTGTTTTGTCTTCAGTCCTGCGGTCTTGCAATGAAGCAGGCCTTGACCAATTAGAATCGAATTGATTTTGTTTCACGTGTGTTGCTAGTTGTTGCGTTGTTAGTCTGTTGGAACAAAATCCAGTTAGCTCCCAAACTAAACACCTTTTAATAAGCGCACGCACGCACGCACGCAAGCACGGACGCACGCACGCACGCACGCATGCACGCACACAACAAATAAATCAATGATATCCAGCTGAGGGCTTTTTAATTGCTTATGCAAGTTGTTGACAATCTGCTGAGTGTTTGAAGTAAAGGTGTGGCTTTTTTCAGCCCAATTTGTTCGGATATCATTAATGAAGCATGAACCAAAAGGAGAGGCAGTGAGAGAAGAGAGATGCGTAATGAATTAAGTGGAGTGAATATGATGAGATGAATTTGTGTCGGTTGAGGTATAAAAAAAACGTAACAGGCGGTGGCAAAAGGATATGACAGGTACGAACACAATGATGTGCAGACTACAAAACCATTGACGTACAGTCTCAGGGAGGTTTTCTAGCAAACTACATGAGGGGAAAAGTCTGCTATTGTGTATAAGTGTCAGACTCCAGATTAAAGAATCAAAGTACACAAACACACACTGGATTGCTATTTGCTGTCTTAACGTATTGACACTGATATTTCATTCTGAACATTCTTATTCAAGTACAAACACAAATGCAGTCAAAGAAAACACACACACACACACACACACACACACACACACACACACACACACACACACACACACACACACACACACACACACACACACACACAACACACACCCACACACACTTATCTACATCATCTTGTGCAGTCTTTCCCAAAGTTAGGGTCGGGAACCATAATAGGTTGCGGACCCGTTTTTATTGGGTCGCTAATCTGCTGGGTATACTGTTAAAAAATGTTCAGTATCAATACCCTAAATTTGATACTGGTTCCTAAACGATACTTTTTTCGATAACTATTTAAAATCTTTACACCTTTGTGGCGCACACAGTAGTCAAGCCTCTTAAAATACAACAACACACACACGTGAGCCATCTATCTGTTTGTAACATTGTGTCTTTCCTGCATGCCTCTACGATATATAGACAGCCGATCACAAGCATTATAAGATCTTGGTACAAGCATTCTGCATACTTATTGGCTCTCTGATGCTGATAAGATTTAGGTATTGAAATTTGGTTTTCAATAACAAGGCATTTTTTGATAGTTGATACTATGGAGGCAATACGGTCGGTAAGTATTGAAGTTGTGACTACTGTGATTCTCTCACTCTTGATTACATGCATGATGTAAGGAAAATACAATGTTAGACTTTAAAAACATTTACCAAAGCCTGTTGAAATGCAGAGTAAATGTCGTCAATGTGTTTATGTGGAGAAGTGTAATGCAATACATTTCTTATGCATTTTAAATTCATGGTTTGTTATGTTAATTATCAGTTTATAAATGTGATGTGATGACTTTTATAATTTTGGGACCCAGGAAGATAGCACATTTCTTTTTCGGGTCTGGAGCCGAAAAGGAACCCCTGATCTAGTGTGTGCGTGTTGCTCAACTGCACGTGGTATAGTTTAATGAGAACCTTGACCACAACATCTCTACATGGCTTCTGTTTTCTTCATGCTGCACAGGTCTTTGTAAAACCCTGACACTGTTTTTCGGCAATGAAAACCCTCTCTGAGACACATACTGTTGTGTTTAGTTCTCTTAAATTCTCAGGGAGACAAGAGCAGAAAAGGCCAGATAAATGGAAACTGCTCACGGCCATGCAGGGAGGATGAGAATAATAAATGGAGGAGCAAGACCGAGAGTTAACAGCTATACAGATGGAGGTGAACGTGTGTATTTCATAGAAAATAAGGTGGAGGGATTTTACAAGAAAACAATGCAGGGAGCTGAAAAGATGATGGAACGGGGGAGAAAGAAAACAGTTGGAAGAAAAACAACAGAAGTAGAGGAGAATGATGTCACCCTCCATCTCTTATTTTCTTCATACTCTCTCTTTTTGTTTTCCACCCATCTCTTCATCTCTCTCTTCCTCGCTCTGGGTGGTACCTGATTAAATTGTCACACCACAGATGACTCCAAACTAAAGAGAGATGCAGATAGAGAAACAGATGAAAGTCAAGACGATGCAAGTGGCAGATGCTCTTGTCTGTGGGAGAGTTTGTTTTGAATTTATCAGTAACTTTTGTGTGTATGCGGTTGTGTCCGTGTGTGTGATAAAGGGAGGATGCTAATGGAGAGAGACAGAAAGACATGGTTCACCAAGGCTCTCTTGCTTTTTTCTTTCCTTTACCCCCAAAACAATGTTTTCTGTTTTTCTTTTTCACATCATGTTGCCAGTAGAGATGATAAACCAGTCTGGAGTCAGTTGGAATATATGAGTATCGACGTGTCTTTGTAGGAGAGAGAAAGAGCATTGTGCCACATCTCTCGTCTTCGTGCTCTGAGAAGACTGTCTAAGAAACTTTTTCCAGGAAACCAAAATACCTACAGTCAGCCAGAAAGATTTAGGCTTATTTAGGATCAACATATGTGTGTGTGTGTGTGTGTGTGTGTGTGTGTGTGTGTGTGTGTGTGTGTGTGTGTGTGTGTGTGTGTGTGTGTGTGTGTGTGTGTGTGTGTGTGTGTGTGTGTGTGTGTGTGTGTGTGTGTGTGTGTGTGTGTGCGACTTAAAATTTGTAATCTTGTGAAAGTGTTTTATTTCCTCATGTATTGTGTTTCTGCATGTTAAATGTTAAAGTACTACAGATGAATGGTTGGTGAAAAGGCTCAACTATTAATAGCAGGGCAACAAATCAAAATAATATTGGTCAACAAAAAGGAAGAATTCAGAGGAATTCGATATAGGATCACAGTATTTGAGTTTGTCAATATCGCCACTGCTAACTCCCATGTTATTAATTATATATATTATTTAAATGATCTGAAAACATCACGCTATAAAATTACATATAGCATTAAAAAATGTATCTGTATTGCTTTCTCTTCCAGTTCAAGAAACCATTTTCTGTCTTTATTTCCAAAGAGAGTTGATTGTCTAAGCCTGATATTATTCTTAATATATGACTCAACCATTGCAAAAGTTGCAAATATCAACAGTTTGTATTTAATAGATAAAACAACCAAAATGGCAGAAAAATGCATCACTTCCCGGCACCAGACAGCAGGTGCAACCATAATGCACCGGTCTTAATGTCTAACAACACTTGCCATGCAGTTGACAAATAATTCTGATATTTTAACTAGAAAACAGTAATCTGAGCACAAACTGTTTCCCTTGTTTGCCTCTGGGCAGATGGAGGAAAAGAAAGTTGACAGAAAAGTGGCTTCAAAGGGAGCGGAAAGATAGGAATAGGAAAAGCAGGTCTGCACAAAAAAATCCACATCCATGTGCCTTTGAGGTTCTAATGTCTGATGATTAACTGAATGTTCTGGCGAGGCTCACTTTCTGAAAAGTGAACAGACTTTAAATTTCAGGAAACTTGATTCTCATTCTTGTTTCATTTGATCTGCCAATCATCCAGTCAGAGCCCGAGCGAAGCTTTGGACTGCGTGTGCAAACTTGGTTGTTTTGGCAGTGAGGAGAGTTTAAAAAAACACAACCAAAAATGGCTACACAAACAAAACCTGACGAGTCTCCAAAGTTTTGTAGAGAAAAACGTTCTGACCAAATGTTATGCCTGAGTGGATGCTGCTTGAACAGGTCCAAATCCTGTTCTGCATCTGTGTGTGTTTACACCTGAGAAAAATCTACACATCTGTTGTTTCTTTGTCTATTTGTCCTCTCCATTCTTCTCTGACATTCTCTATCTTCGACTCTGCTCTCTCTGTTTTTCAGGGGGAAACATTTCAACATATCCAGGACATTGTGGTGTCTCTGCTGAGGATCATCAACCAGACAGTCATTACAATGGGTCGAGAGCATGCCCTTATCGTAAGTACATGCAACTTTGCAAAAGCACCGTATATGACTGACTTGCCATGGTTAAAGCATTGCAGAACCATTTCTTGTCACTTAGTTCATTCTGAAACACAAAGTATGCCAGCACATATTTGTTTAAAATACACACTTTTATTGTACGTACAAGAGGAAGAGAGGGGAATCGTGGGAGCTCACGCACTGTTATGGTTAATTAGTGTGGTGTCATCCAGGATTCTAATTGGACAACTTGTTAGCCAGAAGCAGCAGAATAAGGTTCTTGTGAGATTAGTGGTTAACCTCTAAGCTGCTGTGAACTATAACCATTGTGCGAATGGTGTGTGTGCAAAATAATCGTTTGCAACATATTTTTGCAACAGGGATAGACTCATAGAGAATTTGTACAAATTCTTGAGTTTTAATTTCTGATAGAAGATATGTCTGCCAATATATAGTTTGGTATAAAATACTGTATTCATCTACTAATTGTGTTATGATTTTACAATGACGCGCTGTTTATTGGTTAAAATCTCACTTTTAAAAGTGACAACGTGCCTTGCAGGTGTTTTTAGCAGCGATTTCTGTTGCTCTTTTGTAGCTTAATGAAGCAGCGAGCAGTGGCAGTGTGGCCTGAATGCTACAGAACAAGCTTATAAATATGGAAATGATTATCTATGGTAATTTTAATGTGAACAAAGTGATGTTTGTTTTGGAGGAATAACTTTTCAACTTTGTTTTACGTTTTCTGTTTAATGTACTTGGTAACTTACTGTATGTACTCACTGTGGAACTGCAGACAGTCACAGTTGGTGGTAAATCACATTAAACTGTTGGTGTTGGGCTCCCATATGTTCTACGACAACAGAGCAACCCTCTGCACAACTTCAGATAAACTCCAGACATACACAGTTAGTTTCACAGTAATTCATACAGAATGTATAGGTGACTTATTAGCTCAGACTTTGCAAGTATTGATAACTCTTTGAAACATGAATACAGGCCAGTAGATAACTGCAGTAATAACTGGTCTACCCCTAGTTTGCAGTGGTTCACAATGCATGTGTGTGTGTGTGTGTTGAGTACTTGATTGTGTTACAGTGGGTATATGTGTGTGTGCATGTGTTTGTTAGCGCCTGTAAGTGTATGCCTTTTGTGCATGTATTTATATGCATAGGTCTGTGTGTGTGTGTGTGTGTGTGTGTGTGTGTGTGTGTGTGTGTGTGTGTTTGTCTGAAAATCCTTGAAACAAGATTGAGCTTACATCAAAACACTTCCATTTTGGATGGTAATAAAGGAGAGAATCAATCACTCTGTCAGACAATGCTGACAGAATTTTTTAATCATCTGACACAACCTGTCAGTCTGTGATCAGTTGCCTATCACATTGTCTCTTAATGTATTCTTAACACAATCTCCACTGTGCTCTCCAAAACCCTGATATCCATCTTTTGAGTTGTCTCTTTGTCTTTCCGAGAGCTCATCAGCTTCTTTCCCACTCGTACAGTATCCTCTTATAGCTTTTCAGCTGTTGCTACATTCAAATTTTGGCTGTCAAGCCATCCAAAGACACAGTATTCCAATTAGTTGTTAAATTGCTTATCGTTCCGATTCCCTTGCTTATGGCTGTGATTTAGCCAAAGTTTTTGTGAGGATTCATTAGCAGCTGTAACGTGAATCCATCTTGGTATAAATCCGTTCATACATCTGTCCATCTGTCTAGACAGCCACTCAGCCAAGTAACAAACAAAACGCCTGCCTGTCTTAGAAGTGTCAGTGCTTCATCTCTCTGCTACCGAAATATTATGGGACAATGTTATCCCCACTTTAAGTCAAAAGTTAATCACAAATTAGCTGCTGAAGTCTGGTTTCCCCACAGAGAGAAGGTCATGGTGATCCTGTTCTTGATATCTGTCTCAGTACTAAGTAGTACTGTGGAAAAAGTGCCATTTACATAGATGCAGCTTGGAATTTTAATGACACTTAAAAACACAACACACCCACACCACACACCCATGGGAGAGATGCTTTATTCCACAACGTTGGGGCCTGTGGTCTCCTGAAACACAATCATCACCCATATGCCATGTTGGCCGGAAGGGTCGTTGTGGTTTTTCCAAATCTTAAAGCCACCAGAAACACTTTTTGCGGAGTTTCTTGACACGGGCCTTGGTTCTGGGACGGCTGGAGGAGGAAGGGGCTGGCGTGGGCTTGGTCAGAGTGGGTGCAGGCACATCATACTCCCCCTCCAGGGCCTCCATAACACCCTGGAAGCGTCCCTCCTGCTGTCGGAAATCATGCTCCACACTGGAGAGGAGATAAGAGAAAGCAGTTTTAGAGGGAGCCGACAGGGGTGAGGGAGAGGCAGCGGGAGCACAATTTAGAGGTTGGAGTAGTGTCGAATCAAGTCAGATTTATTTATATGGCTCATTTTTCACAGAATTTTTTTTATGTTGGGGTGTAGAGAGAGAGAGAGGATGAGCAGAGGGATGTGACGACAGGTGGTTGTCTACTGTGCAGAAAGAGAGATTAGAAAGAGAGGGATTGAGAAAAAGGTGAGTGAAGGAGTTTTAGTGACATTAAAATCACAAACTGCTGACAACACCCTAAAGAGAGGTTGTACTTACGCATAATGCACTTTTATATGGAGTATTAAAATCATGTTGTATTCTTAACTCAGATATATGCACCTTCAGCACGCACGCACACACACACACACACACACACACACACACACACACACACACACACACACACACACAGACACACACACACAGGCCTCAACTCAACACTCATTTCACGTCTATAGTATTCTTCTGCGCTTCATGCACCAATAGATCATAGGCTGGTGAGACGAGAGGAGTGGGAGGAGAATAAAAAAGCGAGCAGGAAAGAGAGGAGAGGAAAGGAGAGGGGCATTTGCAAAATGGTGGAGCTAAAGGAAGGAGCCAGGGAGGAACTTTTTTTCGCTCTTCTGATGTGTTCAAGGCAGACCCTCTTGGCTTTCTTGTTATATGCTTCTGTAATTCCCCAACTCTCTCTTTCTCACCATCTCTGTGAAGTGTCCACCGCTGCGCGTCATAGTGTAGTAGACTTTGAGTTTTTCTCTCCTTTTGATAACTGTGTGTGTGTGTGTGTGTGTGTGTGTGTGTGTGTGTGTGTGTGTGTGTTGAGTTGGATTATAGGGGTAGAGCTGCATAGGGCCCGGCATCTGGAGTTAATGAGCCACATAATGAGGCAAGGAGAGCAGAGACAACTACCCACCCTCCCATCCTCCAGTGTTCCAACATCCCAACACACAAACACTCACACACACATACTGTACAAACACATATGTGCTCCCCTGACACCCAACGTGTGCATCTTCCACAACAAGCCCACGGCTGAGTGAGGGGGGGAAGAGACTACACAGTCAGGGACTTACGGAATGAGAGAGGAAAGACGCTGACTCTCCTCTGGGAGATGTAGGGATGGATAAATGAAAGAAAGGCAAGCTTTAATAAAACAGGGCAGAGAGGTCATAAAGGATGGAAAGAAAAAGACAGAGGAGAGGATGAGTGCCCCGCCAGAGAGGAGGAGAGGAGGAGAGCAGAAAGGTCTCTGCTCTCCGAGAAAGAGCGATGGGATGGAGGGAGTGAGTCAACGACAGAATAGAGGAGGAAGTAAAAGCTCTGGTGGGCACAGAGGAAGGGAGTTTGGCTGCCATGAATAAATGATAAAGGAGATGTACTATGACTACACACAAACACACACACTCACACACAAAAGCCATATATTGTTCTTTTACACACAACATATATATATATATATATATATATATATATATATATATATATATATATATATATATATATATATATATATATATATATATATATATATATATATATATATATATATATTTAAGGAAAGATAAAGTGGTGCACCTGTCTCACAGTCACTCAATTTATACTCTATCTTGTTTTAGAGTGGAGGCCTTTTCTTTCTCAGGTCTCTCTTTACCCACACACTTCACTATGTTTCAACCTCCCCCTCTTCCAATCTTCTCTAACTATCTCTCTCTACCCATATCTACCTCTTTCTCACTATTGTTCATGTGATTACAGCACAGTGGGACAAGCTGCTGCTCTTAATTCAGGCTGCAAGCTGTCATCTTCAGTGTGTGCGTGACTGTGTGTTCTTGTTGCTTCCATCCTTGTGAGAACCTGTTAAATTTTTAAACCTTCACCGTTTGCTTAAGTGCGGCTGACGGTTAGTCATGTAGTGGAAAGGGTTAAAGTTTAGGTTTTGCATGAATGGATGTGGTTTATGTCTTGTATTATATCTCTTACTCCTTAGCTGTATGTATGAGTAGAAGAATACTTTTTAGGGTTCGGTGTGTAAATGTGTCTGCTCCGTGTGTGTTTGAGCTGTTTGAACTTTGGGAGAAAAACAGAGGGGCTGTCAAAAGTTCCTCTCTCTCCGTGTCTTTCATCATACAGATTAATTAGGACTGACAATGGCAAAACATCTTTAGGCAGCCAGCCCACATAAAAATCACTTTTTCCCCCACAATTTATTAGGATGGATGTTTCAGTCCCACGCTTGTGTATCTCTCTTTCCCTTTTCCCATCCTCTTTACCCAGAATCCTCTGAGGGTTTGATCAGGCTGTCCAGTCAAACAAATGGAGCTTCTGACGTTTGTGTGTGTTTGTCACAATGGGCCACTGAAAATGTTTTCTGCATATATAATGTGTGTAATTTTTCATAAGAAATTTATATGGATAGTTGAGAAGAAAAAAGATGATGACGCAGATTCTGCATATTTGTCGAAGTCATTAACATCTTTCACAAAGCGTGAAATATATAATATATTTCTTTGTTTGTCGGTATGTATGAGTGTGTGTGTGCAAGTATGCATATGAAATGTGTGTCCAATAAAAGCTAATTCCCTTTTTTGTTGGATTAATTAGCATGTATGATTATATTTGCATGTGTGCAAGAAAAACAAAGGGGAAAGTGGAGCAGAAAAGAAAATCTCTGAAACTTAGAACAGAGAAAAGAGGGAAGATAACGATGTGGGCAATACGTGCAACATAAAGCCATTGTTTATATTATAGAAATGAGCAGTAAGAATTATTCATAAAGTGGATTCAAGACAAAACACCAACAGACTATTTATAAAGTCAGGATTATTAAAACTTTGGTTTGAGAAGTGTGTGTTTGTGGTGGGGGGGTAAAACAGGGGGTCTGGGGGTCCTCCGCCAAAAACAAATCCCGATTTGAATCCCATTTCCATCATTTCTACATACATTAATATGTATGTTACTCTATAAAATTATACAAAGTCCAGGAAATAAGTTGATCATGATGATAAACCTCAAAACCCGCCAAAAGTTCTAGAATAGTGATAACCTATTTATGAGAAAAATATGTCTTACTTTCAAGACTTGAGAGAATCATTTTATAGAGTCAAACATGTTCACAATTTGAAAGTGGTGGTGGGGGGTCACAAACGGGATTTTGAAAAGTAGGGGGGACATGTCCACCCTGTCCCCAGTGGAAATTACGCTCTAGTGTACAGGGCAAATCAAGTATTACCAGTACATTTACGAAAGTTGTTTGTTTTTAGTTCAGAGGACCAAAGAAGGGAACTTCATTTGAAGCATCATTATGCACAGATTACTCTAATTAGTACACTCTTGAGATCAAGGTGGCCCCGGGCCCTTAACAATCCCTCATATTTTGTGTTACTGTTAAAGATGTCTTTGCACTGCATGTTTACTCCTAGATTAAAGATTAGGTTTATTTGGGAAATAAAATAATATTAGTAAATATAAAATAATAGCACTTTATGTACTGTAGACATTATTTTGTCTTGTCCAATTTCTTCTATACAGAATATTCAGAGCTTCTGATTTATTTTATAAAATAAAGCTTTTTTTCCTGTTTTGTTTATTTAAAATGCAGTTCCATCATATGGAAGAGCAGACTATTTGAAAAATAAAAATCTTTTTTGTGAGCAATTGTGTTGTGAATGGTTGTGTAATGCAAGTTGTACTGTAGGGCTTTCATCTTTGTGCATATGACTCTGTAAAGTGGGAAAAGGTGTGTGTGTGTGTGTGTGTGTGTGTGTGTGTGTGTGTGTGTGTGTGTGTGTGTGTGTGTGTGTGTGTGTGTGTGTGTGTGTGTGTGTGTGTGTGTGTGTGTGTGTGTGTGTGTGTGTGCGTGTGTGTGTGTGTGTGTGTGTGTGTGTGTGTGTGTGTGTGTGTTCATTGCCATCTGTGTACATATGTATGGATATATGGATGTATGAGTATGTTTCCCCTTGGAATTCATAACAACTTACTTGGCTAGGATATTGTTGTGTTAATTAAGATCAAGGGAAGGAGAGAATGGTATGAAGAGGAAGGAGTTGGAGAAGTGTGTGAAGAGATGGAGAGATTAAACAACACAAAGTGAAAATGCAGGAGGGATGCAGATATGGGCTGCTGGGAGGGGATGTATTTGAGAATTAGGGAGAACTGGAGAGATAAAGGCCCTCTAAAATATGTCTTTATCCCTTGTGACCTGCAAGGGAGATTTATAGACACATAATTGTAAACAAGCTGAATTAGCTTTAAGCATAGCTTTGGTCTGATACATGCATGCACAAAAGTTTTAGAATAAAAGTGTTAGACTACGTTTTAATGCCAAATTATTTCAGTTCTAACTAGTAAATATGTTTCTGTTCTGTTTATGTGTTCTCCAGGAAACTGTATATGTGAAACAACCCACATTTCTAGCTTGTGTGAGCAGTGCACACAGGAAGAGCAGAGTCTTGGAGGTTGGGTGGGAGTGGGGCACAGGTGATTATAGCGTTGGCATATGACAGATGGAATGAGGCAAGGATGTACAGAGGAAACCAGTTTGATTGAAAGTTAGAGATGAAAGAAAGAGGGCTTGAGCAGGCATGGGATGAAAAGATTGAATGATTTACATAATGAAAAGATAAGAATGGGATGGGGTGAAGGTGATGGGAGGATTAAACTACAGTGAGTGGAATCAGATTGTGAGGGTGCAGCTCTGTAAGTTGCAAAGGATCTAAGAATGCAATTACTTATTTAGGTCACAAGCAAGAGGGACGACTGGAACAGAAGAGACGCATCATTTAGGTGCTAAATTAATTTGCTTGTTTGCGCAGAACATTATTTTATGTTATGCTATTGTGTTTTGTTATTTTATCTGACGTAAATAACTTTCCTGGAAAGACCATCCTCGTCTAATCTTTGGAATACAACACATTCATATTAATATTGATGAGGGGGATCAATCATAGTCTCGCATTTTTCATATAATACGGATATATTGTACAATTATCACAGTGGGAGGGAAGGGCAACGGCAGCAGGATACCAGGAAGAAAGGCTGATGAAAAATTACACAAAAAACAACAAAAAAGAAAGATGTGCTGAATCAGTGATAAAACGTGGAAGAGCTGAAAAAAAACAATGTGAAATGGAACATTTTCAAGGTTGCAAAAGGCACTCGTTTTCTATGAGACGTTTCAGTGCTGTCTATTACACTGCAGCAAAGAATGAGTTGTCATTGTTGGGTTATGTAATGCAGTAAGCTCATTGTCTTGATCAGGTTACCTGTAGATGATGCAGGCTGTCTTTTGGCAGGTGGGGCAGTTGTTAATGTCCTGACCAGTTCTGTATGAGCTGCGACTACAGAAAGAACAGATGCAAAACATTCACACACACACGCACGCACACACGCACACGCAGAAGGAATTAAAGTGAACATACTTGTGCATTAAAGGTGCTGTAGGTAGGATTGTGACATTTTTTTTAACATCGACAACTTCACAGTCCCTCCCCCCCTTTCAGGTAAAGCCCAAACCAGTCTCCTAAGCCCTCCCCCCCACAAGGGAGAATGAATGTGTGTGCATGAGCAGTAATTGACATGCAGTTAGACCCCCCTTCCCCCCCCCCCCCCCCCCCGGCAGCGATTGGTGCATCTGAACAGGGAGCGGTGGATTTTTGCAAATCGCACTATGGCTGTAGGTGGTGCCAGAGGAGCTGGCTTTTTTATTTTTAAATTACCTGCTTCATGTAGTTCTACTGGAACATAGGGTCAGTTTCAGCAAATATGACAGAAAGTTAGTTTTATAAGTCTTACCTACTGCACCTTTAAGATGGCACCTACCATACTACTGATATTGTGTTGTTATTTCAGTCATAGGGCATCTTTGAAAAAGAATTGCTTGATAAACAGCTATTGATAAATATTAGGTTTTGGTATCTGCCACTGAAAGTCTTTCTAGACGTAACACTGTACACTGATGTTCAACAGCAGAGGAAGATGGTAGAAATAGCAAATTTGTCACTTACAACAGACATTTCTCTTTTTTACTGGAAAGAGTCTCGCTCTCTTGACTGCTGGTGTCCCAATTTGTATTGCTCACTCCACCTACACACACTCTATGCAGCAACATCAGGTTTGTTCTCTTGGGGCTGTCAAAGTTCACAAATTAGCTTGTGATGTTTTTTAGTGCATGTGCTGTACCCCAACAGGAGTATTCAGCACATCTCCTGAATTGTCCTGGTGGGCAGCCTGCTTGTTATTCCTGGCAGGTGAAAATAACCACCAAGCATTGTGTGCAGTGACTGTAGGTAAATTTAGTTGGGAGCCAGACATTACATGACACCAATATCAAAAGCACAGCATTAAGTGAAAATCACCTAATTGTCTTTCATTCTAGAAAATGTGCTGATAATTGGTGTACATTACAAAATAATAATGAAAATAATAATCATGCACACCATGTTATGAAGGTTGAAGAAGACTGCAGAGCAAAAAAAGTTGGAAACTAAAGTCCGATTAAAAGATCTGACAAGCTCATGCTGACTGCCATTTAATTAAAACGCTTTATTTTGCCAAGATATTTTGGCTGCCATTTCACTGAACTGTGTAGATGAGGGCGTAGCTGATTTATGTTGATAAAATAGAAATTTTAATTACATGGAGAGCAAGACCTTGTGCCTGGCATCATTTTTTTTTTTCCCTACCAGTCTTTATCAAAGACAATAACAGCAAGAGAAGACGCATATTTGCTTCGGGAGAGAAAAGAAAATAAGGAGCTAAGCACAGCGACAACCTCATAGCTCAGCTGACACTTTTATCACAGCGGCCCAGTTAAAGTGCTTTCATTTCTGGCACAGCGTCAGATACATGTGGACCCTCTTACTTACTCGCTGGTTCTCTCTGTTTCTCTCTCTCAATTGCTCTGTCTTTCTGTCTCACCCTTTCTCCTTTGTCTGCCTTTTCACCCCTTTGTACTCTATTTCTCACACACTTAGCATGAGGCATAAGCATACACACACAAACACTGAGAAATATGAATATTTACTCTTATACAGTCACTCATACACATGGGCGTAGTACAAAAGTCTGGGCCCTGTAGAAAGGCATTTTCTATGGGCCCCTGTCCACATCCACAGCTATTCATTCTAGCATATGTTTGGGCCCTCTTCACATGAGGGCCCTGGGTACTCAGTCCCCTTTTTCCTCCCAGTCTAGATGTCTCTAGATCCTCCCAGGATCTAGAGACATCTGTTAACCCTGAACACAAGGGAAGGAACATGAGTAAAGAATAAAAATATATACAGCTGTAAAGAGGAAGTTTAGGTGGAAAAAGAAAGCTAATTATAGACAAGATGATGCAAACGGGTAAGGGATTGGTTTTAGGTTGTTGAGGATGAGAAGAACCAATGTATTAGGGTAGAAAGGGGTTGAAAGTTAGGGTGGGGGAGTAAGACTAAAAGTGAAAGTGGAGAAAGGGATGAATAGTTTGAAGCGGGTTAAGGAGCCTCGGAGAAAAGGGGGATGGTGTCGATTGAAATGAAGTGAGTATAGAAAGCAAACTGGGATTCATGAAGAGGAGAGAAACAAAGGATGTGGAGCAGGGGAGGAGGATTTAAGAATACAAAATAATTAGCAGAAGAGAGAAAGAAAGAATTGTTTAGTTTGCTTCGGTGGCCAATACTATGTCTCTTAAGGTTACCGTGGGGAATACAGACCCTATAAGGTATATAAGATGAAGGGACAGAGGAAGGGTCTGCTAGTATTGACTGCAGGCTGGCAGGTATCGTAAGTCACTGCAGGATTGGATCACACACACACACACACACACACACACACACACTACAGCGATTCTCCACTGGCCTGACATTTAAAATCTATTACACGGACTTGAAAGCCTGTCGCTGTATATTGCTTTCAAATCTCAAATTACTTGTGAACTGCCTTGCCGCCCTCTCCTCTTCTAATCTTTGTCTTTCTCACTCTCACACTTACATACTTAATTGCAATAAATATCTCTACCTCTTCTTCATGTTTTTTCTGCATCTCTTATCTCTGTTTTCATCCTTATCCTCATGCTGTCTTGGTGTCTAACCCTCTTGTTTGGACTCATTTCATACAACATCCTACATTTCTTCTTTTCCTTTTCTTCTTATATCCTTACATCCCCTCTATCTCCCCTTCTCTCTTTCAATTTCTTTCCCCTGTTAAGTCCCTTCTCTCACCCTTCGCTGAGGGCCTTGCTCTTCTCCAGGTCTTGAATGACGTTGAGAAGCACCTTGATCTTCTCCTGATTGGACTGTAGGTTCTCCTCCACACTTTGCAACTGCCCCTCCAGCCCGCGTGGTGCGTTCCCTGCGGGTGCACCCAACAACCCCCCTGGAGCCCCATTACATTGTGCTTTCATATGAGTCTTACAAGGCAGAGTGTGGTCGTCAAATGATTTGCTCTTCTGTTTTACATAGTCCTTGAGTTTGACCCGTTCTGAGGATGTTTGTTTGGGAATGTTTGTGGTCTCGTCTGTGTTTTTGGTTTGCGCTACAGGTGTGGCCGGTTTGGAACGAGTGGGTTTAGGAGAGTTTTTTGGTGGGAGAGGTGGGATGTTGGTAGATTTTAAGTCACTGTGAAGGGAAGTAGCTGAATGATTAGAAGTAATACGGACTAATGTGTGTTGGTGTGTGTGTTCATCAGTGTGCTGGATTTTAGCCAAGTCATACTTGTGTTTGTCAGTCGGATAGGTCTCTGTTGCTTCTGCAGATGGTGTGTGTGGTTGTTGTGTATGTGTGGTAGTTGTGGTCCTGTCAGTGTTGTTGTGCATGTGTGTGTCTGTCGTTTGCGTGGCTGAGTCCTTACAATGAGAAAAGTCTGCAGAACGTGGCCTTGTCCACTGCTTTGGCTCTTTTGTTTTGTTCAGGGTGTGTGATGTGGGGTTGGAATGCGAGCTGTGTGTTTTTGGCATAGTGTGTGCCAGCTGTGGTATTTGAGAAGTCTGTACTGATGTGTGCATGGAGGTGTTTGCTGTGTCTGTGTTTTTTGTGCAAGGCTGAGAGTCCAGAGCAGATTCTTTTCTTGACTGCTTGGGAGCCACAGACGGTTTCCGAGGCGGATTAGGTAAAGTCTGGCTGGCTGTTATTTGATTGACAGCCTTCCTGCGACATGCACCTGTACACGGTGTAATCTGTGATCGTCTCCTCCCACATGTCCCACAAAGGCTGGGTGAGGAAGTCGCCATCGCTCGACAGGGCCGCGGTGGGGTGGTGTGCACAGTGGTACCAACGCTCCCCGTCTTTAATACCGAGCGATGGCCATCCCCACGTAGAGACTGCACCCTCCTCCTCTCTTGGGCTGGCTCCTTGCCTTCTGTGGCCTCAGTGCAAACCCCTCCCACCACATCAGAGGCTACCACACTGCCATTTGTATACCGAGCTGTCCTTTTATCTCTTGTGTCCTTGGGATTTGTCCGTGTAGTTTTGACCTGGCAGTAAACTCCGCTGCCTGACCCCTGTGACCCCATGTCGTCCTGTGTCAGGCTGTTGATCTTGTTCTGAGATGTCTCCTTGGACACTGGCAGACTGTTGCTGTCACTTCTGATAACTCCGCCTGTCTCCACTGTTGTTTTGTCTGTTGGCATGGTGAGTGGCCGATGTGTGTTGGTTGGTTGGCTGCCGTGTCGTTTGATGGAGGGGAGAGTTCGCAGTCCAGGAGATGTTTGCACTCCAACATTGCACAGTGGCCCCCATCGCCCCCCTGCCAGGGGAACCCCCAGCGCAGGCACTGGATTGGTTGGGTCAGCCACCCTCCTGCCCATACTCCTCTGCAGGTTGGCTCAGCCCCCTGAGGAGCTGAACGGGATGTAGGGCAGCATTGACATCAGCCAACGTCAGCAGGATTATATCCAATAAAAAGCGGGAATGTTTCCAGCTTTTGTTTTGTGTTTGTGAGGCAGTGTGAGAGAGTTTGTATGTAAGAGCTGGAGACAGGAATCCAATATCCAATAAGGCTTTAAACCCTCAATGTCCTTACATTAATGACCTCCTTACTAGATTAGCTACTTCTGATTGGACATCACTGTCAAGGATTTTCTCTGTCTCTAACCAATGGCCCGCAGATGATGAATTGGATGGATTCTCTGGGTATTGCGGGTTTGTTCTGGAGAGAGAACAAAAACAGAGAGGCAATGAGAGAAACGACAGACGAGAAAGACAGGGAATAAATGGTCAGATTGGCAAGAAGACACAGACATTAGAAATGTAAAGCTCCATATAAAAGATTCAACCTTGACTGAATGCAGACACTGACCAGATCGATGGAACTCTTTCAACCAACTCTATCAGAGGTACAACTCTAAATCTCATCAAGCTGTTTCTCTTGAGAGAACAGTAAAGACCAGAGATATCTTAATAATAACTTATTTATTTATACTTTTTATTAATCCCCAGTGGGGAAATTACAATTACACTCTGTTCGGTGCCTTGCTCAAGGGCACCTTGGCAGTGCCCAGGAGGTGAACTGGCATCTCTCCAGCTACCAGTTCACACTCCGTACTTCGGTCCATGCGGGGACTTGAACAAGCTACCCTCCGGTTCCCAGCCCCCTACGGACTGAGCTACTGTCACCCCCATTATATCTCTATAAAGTTGAACACACACCTCTGTATGTTAATAAATCATATAAATGTAGGACTATACATATGTTATAGTCTTTCATCACGCGATGACACAGCGTAACACATTTCAAGTCAGGTTATGTTTGCCTCCCGCCGGTATGTAAACTGATGATGCATCATGCCTCGACATCTCTCATGGAAGCAGTTTGGAAATCTGTCTGAGTTCACCATAATGTTCTGCAACATTGTTTCTGCCCATCTTCCTCTTTTACGGAGGTAGACAGACATGTTGCCTAAAGTCAGTGTTGATATGTCTACTTCGTATTTAATTGTTTGTTAGGCAGCTAAATACGTAGTTAGTTTATAATAAAATCCTTATTTGGTTTTTATGCTTGGTGAAAATGTTTGGATTATTTGGGAGGGAGCTAAATTAGCTATTTGACCTTAATCACTTAAAATCACTTGAGAATCAACTTAGAATACTTTAAAGCTGTGGTAGGCAGTGTATTTATGTCGCCGTTGGGAGCATAATGTAATTCAGTGGTCTGAAAACTATTCTTTTGCACGTCCTCTTAGCTCTGTTTCTGTTGAGAGCGTTCTAGCTGTTCTGCACATGCAGACAGAGATGGGAGCGTCAGAGAGAGCTTTTTGCTTTCTACCTACTGCAGCTTTAATGTTGCACCATGACACTATGATTAGCTGATAAAATTGGGGCAGTATGTCCGATTTTTTTCAAGGTCCAAGGACAATTGGGCCATTGCAGCAGCACATATTGGCCGGATACATCAAAGATAGATAAGAGAGTAAATGGAGGTTAGTTAAACATACATATGTAATTTATACTGTATTTAAAAGCATTAGAAATGGGCTGGAGCCATATTTGTCAGGTCAGAAATGAGTAGTCACCTAATGGAATCACACACATTTAGCTCCTCAGGGTAATTGGCAGTGCTGTGGTTTATAACACTTATACTGTAACAGTAACAGTACTTATACTTCAAAGTGTCCCTGCACAAAATATAAGCATCAATACATTTTAGACATGTGGTAGATCCAGGGCAGACATTTCAGCAAATTTCTTCTATCCAACTACGTTGAAATCAGACCAACTCGGGAAGCCAGTATGCTGTTGATTCCTGAATACTTGTAATTTGCGCATGAAATTAGGCATCAGTCAGCAGATTGATATCATCTTTATGTCTCTATCAATATTTTGTTTTCTTTTTCTCCTATCGTCATTACATTGAAGTTGTTTCGTTGCAGTCGGTGTGTGATGTGACACACACACACACACACACACACACACACACACACACACACACACACACACACAAACACACAAACACACACACAGAGAGAAAGAGATTATTTTTTTTAAGCCAGCTAGTGCAACATCATAGCACATACCTATTAGTTTAAGAACCCATGATATTACTGAAAAAAAAGTTTTTATTAGGAGGCTTGTTTCAAAAGCAAAGCCGGACATCGGATTCATGCTCAAGGTTTCCAGAAGTTTCATAAATCTGCCCGTGGCCCTGTAGCAGTTAAAAATGTGTTCTCACTAGTCGACTTATACTGACTGGAAAGAGTCTGACTGCTGCACTAATAGTTCATATGTATTCAGGATTAGAGTTATGCACACATTCACTCAAAGCAATGCTCTGTGTGACCTATACCCACTCATTATGAAGCCTGATGTCACGTGCTGTTTTGAGAGCATGAGTATATAGAAATAGAAATGGGCATTTTAGCCCTTTCATTCCTTTTTTTCCTGACGTCAAGTGTAATTAATGTTGTCAGTCTCTTTGGAATTTCCATTTTCATTTAATATTATTAAATATTAAAACTGAGTGAATACAGTTTATTATGCTGGTGGGCCTGCACATGGGCTGCAATTAGGAACAGTTTAGACTGTTTTCAGTCTGTATGCCTAGTTAATGAAATTTCTACACGTTAGCTGAGACAACAACAGTCAGTGTCACACAGTACTGTGCCATTAGTGCCCATGACAAAGCCATTCTTGGGACACAATTGTGATCGAGAGCTTCACTGACAGCCGGCAGAGCTTCGAAATCTAAGTTTTTTTCTACTTCAGTGACATATCACTGCTATTTATATGAATTTATATGTGTTTGGCTCAAGGACTGCGGAATTGCCTGAGAGCTAGCATAGGGTCACAAATAAGTAACAGTCCAGCCTGTTTATGACTGGCTACGATGGTAACTGTGGCAAAGGTCGTGACACAGACTTCACACACCCTTCCATCCTTCCAGGTTGTGTTGTTTTTGTTTTTTGTGTGTGTGTGTGTGTGTGTGTGTGTGTGTGTGTGTGTGTGTGTGTGTGTGTGTGTGTGTGTGTGTGTGTGTGTGTGTGTGTGTGTGTGTGTGTGTGTGTGTGTGTGTGTGCGTGTGCACATACGTGTGAAATCTATTTGCAAAGCAGGCTGCAGCCACCATGTGGATAACAAATGGACTGAGATGTTGTTTGCAAAAATAAATTGCAGATGATGATGACATTTTTCCTGAGAAAAACCGAGAGAGGGAGAGCAAGAATGAGAGAGCAAGCCAGTGTTTGTGTGTGCAACGGAGACAGTGAGGACTGAAGATGTGCGTGCATATGATGTGTGCAGCTCATTTCCAAATGTTTGTTTTTCCACCAGCAGCCACACCAGAGCACCTGCTGCAAACTCACTCTCTCTCTCTCTCTCTCTCGCTCTCTCTCTCTCTACCCCCCCTTCCTTGCTCTCACGGTCTATCTATGTATGTTTGTTTGAGAGTGCATGTTTGTGTGCGTGCTAGAGCCCGACCGATATATTGGTGGGCCGATATTATCAGCCCATATTAGGCATTTTCCAAACTATTGGTATCGACATTTACAATGGTCGATAAATGAATATTTAAAAAATAAAATAAAAACGGACGAAACCTCCTCCATGTTATGAGTGTTGGCGTTGCATAGTTTGTCCAACAGAGGGCACTCTACAGTGTCCCTGTTGGCAACACTGGTGTTTAACCCTTTTAAGTTTCATTTTAAGTATGTATTTTTATACATTTTATTTATCAGAACTTTAATATATTTTGATGTTCCTCTGTTCTGTTGTGACAATAAAACAAACAAGTTTATTTGTAAACTGCATTATCATATTATTTTAGTGAGGACTCATAAATAACTACAAATAACTAATGTTGGAAATCTGTTTATGTTTTGTTACGCGTTTCTGGATTATTTTTTTTAAATATATATCAGATTTTTAAATCGCCAAATATTTGTATCGATGTCGGCCTTAAAAATCCTTTATCGGTCAGGCTCTAGTGCGTGCCTACCATCTCAAGTCTCACTCTTCACCCCTGACCTGCAGGCTGTCAGGCAGAAAGTGGCACCATATCCTCAGAAGTCACTTTTACTGATTCACATCCCTGCCTCTCTTCATCTTTCTAACACTCTATAGCTCTCTCTCTCTCTCTTTGTACGTCTTATTGGTTACCACTCTCCTCTCATCACCTTCGTCTTTCATCGTTACCCTTGTTTGTTGTCGCACTTTTCCACTTATACCGCCCCCTTTTCCATCTCAGTCATGCTGTCTTTGATTTTCTGTGTTTCTCTCTCCCTTCCCTCTGTCTCTATATTTAATCTTAGTCTCTCGCCCACATCACACTTCTGGCTGAGCAAAATGAGCGAGGAGGAGATGGGGAGGTGACTGTTGACTGGGGGATGAAGGGGAGGTGACAAAAGAGGAGAACAGGGGAGACAGCAGCTCAGGGAGGTGTAGAAAGGTGGTGGAGGGTTAAGGTGTGTGTGTGTGTGTGTGTGTGTGTGTGTGTGTGTGTGTGTGTGTGTGTGTGTGTGTGTGTGTGTGTGGAAGAGATCCAAAGGCCCATTTTCTCCAAAAGTATTTGATAGAGTTGGCTGAAGAATAAAGACAGAAGCATGGCAGAGAGAGATGCGTGAAGAGACGGACATTAAAGATGAGGACAATCTGGGAAGCCACACACACACTGCTCACCAGTAATCAATATGGACTGCTTGAGCATCTGTCACCACACACACACTCTAGACAGGGTGCAGCTTTTTATAAAATCTGTTTCTACATGCAACAAGTTTAATTTACCAGTTTGTGAATTTGGGCTGTTCAAGATTTGTCTATAACTCAGTGAGACTTTGTGTGTGTGTGTGTGTGTGTGTGTGTGTGTGTGTGTGTGTGTGTGTGAATGAGTGCGAACCCACGCCATTGCAGTAGTAACAGAGCAGTGAATGCTCCAGCGAATAGAGTCCCCTGTCGTTTCAAGGTGAGCCTCATTTGTCAACTGCCGATTGACGGCCCGTGTGTGTGTTTTAGGGAGACTGAGACTCGCTTTACTGCTCTGTAATCACATTGCTTTTCTCGCTCACTGTCTCTCGGCCACTCACCGCCATAACAGCACAAACGCAGCAGTTTTTTGGCCCTTTGAGACACAGCACACAATGCATCTTGGGTAGTGTAGTCAGTTTTTTCCTCTGATGTCTGGGCTCAAAGCAACAAAAGAAACCTTTTCTATTTTAGCATTTGATTTTGATATATTGGTGAACTTTGTTTTATCTTGCTTTGCTTATACAAGCCTTTGAAACTGTACAATGTACATTTAACACTTAATTATGTCAGGGACAGAGTGCCCTTAAGAGCAGGGAATTAATCCCTGCTCTTAAGGGCACTCCACACATTTATTTGAATAAGTATGCAAGAGTGTTGCAATGTTTCGCAGTAAAAAATATATATTTCACATTTCCATAAATATAAATTATGGCACAAAAAGATAATTTCAAGACAGCTTGCACAGGTAATTGTCAATAAAACATTATAGGAAGAAGTTGGAGTGATGTCAGCACAGGTAGCCACAATGATCTGCTAAATAAGACTGTGAGCTGTTAAGTTATTAAGACGTCCCCTCTGGTTGAAAAAGAATGCCGGTGGGATCAGCAGAAGAGCTGTCAGACAGGTAAGTTGGACTGAACAGCTCATTACAGGTACGACTTATCTACTTCACTTGAACCAACATGATGCTAAAAAGGAAACTTAGCAGAATGACTGGGAATCCTTTCTCAGCTCTATAGAAATGTATGGCTGCTTGCTTTTCACCTCTAATGTGATATCAAGGTACATGTGGTGTGTGTAATAAGTGCAGCAAGGGGACTGAGAAAAGAGAGTTGTCTTTCAGTATTGGTAGCAGTAACAAATACTACTATTAGTTTAATTGATGCTTGTAAATTAATAGTGTATATCAGCAGATGTCCTATATGTGCATGCTGCATTGCAGATATACAGTATGTTTGCACTGTTAAGCAATGCTTCTTTTGTCTCCTTAATTGGTCACTGGTTTCATCTTTTCTTAAGTGTCATGGCACGCCTAACATATATCCCTGCATCTTAGACAGAGGGAAGGATCATCAAAACAACCAGGAAACTTGCTCACCTCTCTCTCTGCAGTCTGTTTTGTTGTCTGTTGCATTTTAATTGGGTTCAACTGTATTTTTCAGGGACAGTGCACTTTAATCAGCAGTTCAACTGAAAAGCCAGAAGCCACAAAGGCTAATGTTCATTTTACAAAGCCAAGTATCTCAGCCAACCCTGCATAATCCAAGTTTGGTTTCTTATTGAAGCATTGTTTGGGGCAGATTGTGTGTGCCTCGCTGATATTACGGGACTCAAGTGTCTCTTCAAGCAAGGCGACTAGCGCAAACAATGGAAACTGTTTCTGTCCGAGAAACTTGCAACGTGAGAACTTAATGTAAGTTTCCTACACACACTCACATGGCATTATTTGATGAGAAATAGAATAATATAAACTTATTGTCTCTACATCAATGGTTCCCAAACTTTTCTTTTTAGATAATTGCAATTTCTTTGTCATGGCCACCCAACCTCCAATATAACATGAATACAAAGATGCTTCTCGGTTGGATCAATAGTTGAATATCTATATATATATCTTTTTTTTTTTCTAATTTAAAATGAGCTTATATCTAAGGGCAAATAAACAAAATGAAACAAAAAAGGTTGCAGGCATTTTACTGGTACGTCTGAGCCTGCTGTTATGTGTGGAGAGAGAGAGCACAAGCTGCAGGTCTTGACTCCACTGACAGACAGACAGTCAATCTTCCAGAGCAGCCAGAACCTGTTTGTTTAGTCTGATTTTAGTCTTGTTGGTGGACTCAGACTGTGTCGAGGACTGAGAAATTTTGTTGCACCCTCAGCCTGTCCTCAGGGCACCCACATTGGGAGCCACTACTCTACCGCACACTGTGTACTATGTGTTCATGATAGATTTTCTCTCCAATCTGGCCCACCATCTTTATTATGCCTATGAGAATTTAACTTTGTTTTCAAAAAAAGATTGAGGATCAGGATTCTGAGTTTTGCCTTCATGTGTCTAGGAACCCTTGAAGCTATAAGCTGCGAGCCAACACTGTCAGTCCTTGCCCTTGGACACACTCTTCTGAGTGAATGTACTTTGTGTGTAAGTGTGTGTGGGCGCATGTTTTAATCAGTAATGCAGGAATTATACAAAGGCAGAAAATTAATTTAGCCAGAGATTACTTAATTCTTCATTAGACCTGTGAGGCAGACTAGCCTGAACTTGTCAGCCTTCGCTCTGAGGAACCCTCAGATAATGATGACATTGATATTAATTTGAAGTCATTTTAAAGGGTTTGAGTCTTTTCAGTTTTGCATCCATGAACATTAGTAGATGTTAAAAGTCGTACCTGCAAGTTTTAGGGGATGCCATTCAGTGATCATTTGAGATCAGAATATAAATGACTAACTAAAAACTAACTAATAACGTCCATGTTTATTTGCACTTCCACACATGAATTAATGATTTGATCTGAGGATGTGTTTGAACCTGTTTGAGGCTCCTTTTCCACAAATCCAACTTTCTTATAAGTTTGAATCCATTTTAGCCCCTTTTACTTGTTTATGAGGGCAAAAATAGGACATAATTCAAAGTGATATCCTGTTCCAGTCAGAGGGGCCCTCAGAGAAAAAAAATGTAATTCTGTTTGGTTTTATGGTGTTGGCTTATTTACAACCAGTTAGGTACCTGTAACAAGAAAAGGGGTGAAATATAGACAAATGGCATATTATTGACAATTTCATCTGCCGGCTTAAATAATTTGTTTTGTTGTTAGCTAGAGGAATGTGTGTTGGTTGAGCAGCAGAGCAGAGAAACCGATGTAAAACTTAATATTGATGAGATATTTGCCAACACATATTTGATAATCAGAGATAAACATGATACAGTGATAAACTAGATCCTCTACACCAAAAAGGGAAAAACAAAGTGGCTTAGTCAGATGAGATGCTGCAGATGCACCACCACACATACACATCTTGTCAGCGTGGTTAATAGTGTGATATAGTCTGTTTTGCATTTTTGCTCAAACTGCATACTGCTCTCTCACTTTTATCCTTCTCTTCCTGTCACCTCATGTTTTTATCCCTACTTTTCACCTGCCCTCATCCTCTCATTGTTCTCTCTTTTCTCTATCCTCTTCTATAATCTCATCTTTCTCTTCTCTGCCATAGCACTCATCCTGTCCACACGTCCCATCCAGTAGTCCTCTTCGCTTTCACCGCATCTGGTCTCCTTCTCATCACCTGTTCACAGTCTGTCTGGTTAGCACAGTGTCAGTGACACACAAACACACACATTTATGTGTATGGAAGTAGATATATTTTGTTTTGACTCTGTCTCGCTGTCAATCTCCCTTTAACCTTTAGCTCTCTTTCTCCCCATTGTCATTCTCAGGAGAAATGGGGTGTAATTAAAGTAAATGCAGTATAATGACATGACATATTGATTAGGTTTCCCTAGTCTGTAATTTGCATTATACCCCTTCAAATGATCTATTTCTGTGCTGCAGTTGTTTCCAGTATGTGCAGTAATCTAGACATGTAAACAACTTTTAAGCAAACTTTACACGTTTTGAAATGTTGCCAAAATTATTCATGTTTTGGTTTGTTTCTCTCAGTCGACAACACTCCTAAATATTGAAAAAGAAAACATTAAAGTAATAACAAAATCAAAATCAATAATGCACAATCTTGAGAAAATTGAAATATTTAGAGATTTGATTAGTACTGAATCAAATTCCTGCCAGCATATGTTGGCTATGCATCATTCTTTCATCCAAGGATGAAAACAGAGAAATGCACTTAGCAATATTCTGATGCATCACTAATAACCACATATCCGTAACAAGCTGCCTATATATTCAAGCATTATGACATTATTATTATTATCAACAAATGTGCTTCTATCCCTATAGGGCCAATATTTGTCAGTTTTTTAAAATATTTTTCAAGCAAACATAACAGAATTTTGATCTTCTTCTTCAACATTTCTAATGTGACTACAAGAATGATCTATCTGTAAAAATAACTCTTTGAATAGGAATACTGACGTAGATTATTTCCTTACTCTGTTTTTGGCTTAATGTGTTTATCTGTGTCAATGAAAGACAAGCGCACACATGCATATGCACAAACTGTCATTTTAAAGTATGTTCTTAACTGACTGATGTTGTAATATAATAGTACACAGCTCACATATGTCCATTTTGATCACTCTCTCTCACACACACAATCACAGATGCACAGGGACAGCATTAGTGTATAAGAAAAGGGTTATGGCAATATAATCCCATATTAGAGCTACACTAGCTGACCACTGGTTTAGAGGCTTTTAAAAATCGGGCAACAGATACAGACACACACGCACGTACGTACTGTAAATTGACAAGCATTTGTAATCCTTGTAAAAAGCAAGAGTTGTAAATAATGTTGCATGGTGAAACACAAAATAAGCAATGCGCACATATACTGTACACAAACGCCAACAAACGTAATCATATGCAGCAAATCCTACTGTGACAGATGGATAGGATTACTCACCTGCCACACACACACACACACACACACACACACACACACACACACACACACACACATACACACACAATTTATCCACACTGTGACGCTGTGATCACACTACTTTAAACAGAAATACACGCACGTACAGTTGCAAAAACAGCCTTCCTGAAGTAGAGATGTACACACTTTTGTTAAAGCTACTGAATCTGTAGGAAACAAGATGCCCAAATACTGTAAAGCCAGATACTGTGGGGTTTTTTTGGGTTCCAGAGGTTAAACCTAAGAATTTTGTCCATTAGTCCAGTTGGCTCACTGTGGCTTGCTTTCATACAATCACCAGTACCTCCAGCCAAATCCTCTCCAGTGTCATACATATTGAATGAGCTGCTTTGAAAATAAAGTACGAAACTGGAGAGATTCCTCAGAGCGTCATATTAGAGCATCTTTACCAGGAAGAAAACATTTCAGGCTTGCTTGTATGATTTCACATACACACACTTACTCTACACACTGTTATCTTTCCTAACAAAGGTCTTTCATTGCTTTCTCAGTCATTTACCTTTTCTTTTCCTCCCCTTTAGTCCGCATGCTTGTTCTCTGTGTCTCTCTCTCATCTCTGATAGTCCTTTAGTCCTCAGTAGCACTCTCCTCCGACTCTTTACCGCTCTCTATCTCTCTCACCGTTTCATTCTGTTGCTACTGATCCCCGCATGCTCGCAATGCCCAGTGATCCTCCCTCCACTCTCTCTCTTTCTCTTTTTCTCTCTCTCACTCTCTCTCTCTCTCTCGCTCTCTCTCTCTCTCTCTATCTCTCTCTCTCTCTCTCTCTCTCAGTCTCCCCCTCTTGCTGCCTTTCTCTGATTCAACATCAACCTTTTTTCCTATACCTACTGCAATTCTTACTCTTACCCTTTCTCTTAGCTCTTACCTGCTTCTCAAATACCATCACACTGTTATTAATTCCTACACCACCTCTCTCTTTCATCCTCTATGTCTATTTGCCTATTCCTGTCACTTTGCTGGTGGCTAATCCCATGCCATGTCCTTGTGTGTGTGTGTGTGTGTGTGTGTGTGTGTGTGTGTGTGTGTGTGTGTGTGTGTGTGTGTGTGTGTGTGTGTGTGTGTGTGTGTGTGTGTGTGTGTGTGTGTGTGTGTGTGTGTGTGTGTGTGTGTGTGTGTGTGTGTGTGTGTGTGTGTGTGTGTGTGTGTGTGTGTGTGCATTGACCCTGGCCTGGTGGTAGATCCAGAGAAACTTTGGCAGCCCAGAAGTGTCTGCTCCCAGGGGTCAAGCCAGGACATAAACAAACACGCTCGCACACACACACACACACACACAGAAACACACAATCTAGCTTCTATCAGTCACTTTATTTATATCTTTGCTTTTCTGTTTGAATGCAGTCTACTATCGCCTCGCTCTCTCTTTCTGTTTTGGTCTGTCGCTTTCTCCCCCTGGTAACCTCCCTGTTCTTTGCCCCACTTTAGCCTTCTCACACCGTTCTTTCCTCTTCTTTTTATCTTCGTCCCGCACACTCACCTCATCGTTTTCTTTCCCACCTGCCACCCTCTCATTCTCTTTATATCTCTGCTTCTATTCATGCCAGCTCAGGATGATGCTGCTTTCTTTCTCGAAGGCATACGAGACAAAACACGAGAGATAAATTGAATAGAATGTGAGATTAAACGCCATATGACATCAGGTTCTAATTATGCTTAATTTTGAGGGATTTGTTTTTTGTGCACTGCAGGTGTTGTGTGCTTGCAAATTAATTTCCTCATCTGTCATGCATCACGAAAGACAAGAATATTTATTTACAGGCGAGTTTAAGAGTTTTAGGCTAGGGATCACAGTTTAATTGACTTAAGGTGAGGCGGAGTTAGTGTTTGCTAAAACAAATTAAATAAATGTACACTAATGAAGCAAAGGTGCTCACAAATATAGTAAAACTGTTGTGTTCCCCATGTGTGCAAGGGCTTATGTAACTGTGTTTTGAGTTATGTGTTTGTGTGTGCATGGTCAATGATTTATTATGTGTGTCTGTGTTCCCTGAGTGGTCCCCTGATGCAGCATCCATGTACTGTAAATATCCCTCTTTACCCCACCCCCATCTGAAAATAACTGGTGATGTATGCTCTACTGCAAAGTGGTTGACTCACCTTGTGCTGTGTTTCAATTGACCTCTGATGAGGCAAGCAAAGGTGTGTGTGTGGGCGTGTGTGTGTGTGTGTGGGCGTGTGGGCGTGCGTGTGTGTGTGTGTGGGCGTGGGCCCGTGTGTGTGTGTGTGTGTGTGTGTGTGGGCGTGGATGTGTGTGTGTGCGCAGTGTGCACATTACATAAGCTGTAAGGGTAGGGGAACACATGGAGCCTTCAAATATAATACACGTGTGCACAAATACATACAAGGTGGACAAAGCATGAGACAGTTGTGCTGAAGCTCCGAGGTCTCAGTAATTTGATTTTGGAGTGGAAGATGAGAAGAGAAGCATTTCATTTTCAAGGAGGAGGAGTGCAGTGTGTGAGCTGGAGACGGTTTCTCTTCCCATCCCCTTGACCTCTATCAATCGCTTTGATATGTCTTCCTTATTTGTATCAACTGATAGTGTCTCTTTGTACTTGACTGGGAAATGAGTCTGAGGACACATTGATCTGTTTTCTGAACAGTGAACAGGCATTTGTTCACATACACACAGGCATGCAAACAACCATGCACACACATAGGCAGCCCATATTACCCCTTTCTTTTTCTCTGCCTCAGACAGACACACGGACATCACCCTGACACATACAACAACTCTAATTACACTTCCGCACAATTCATCTCTCTCTTTCACCCCCCCCCCCCCACACACACACACACTTCTCACCTCTGCCCCTAGGTGTCTGGAAAAGTGTGTGTGTGTGTGTGTGTGTGGGTGGTCAGAGATGAATGTGTCTGTAAAGGGTACAGTGAGGAATGATGCATGCTTCCAGTCAGACTGTTTTTTGTAGATGTTCTATTTAAAAAAAAAAAGATGCACGATCACAGTTGAAAGCAGCGCGATGACTTCCCACCTGGGGGGGAGACCACAAAAAGAATGACGGAAGGAAAGAGGAAGAGGAGAAGAAAAAATGAAACATGGCGAGCATAGTACAGGCAGGATATGGACCTAAATGAAGTGCTGCATCAATGGACCTGATATTGAATTATTTGAATGGATGGTTGTTAACATGTCCCCCTGAGCTTTAAAGCATTTTTTTGTGATTTCTGCAGTTTCAGAGAGCAATTCACTTCTACACCGCTGTTGTAAATAGGGACAGCTGTACACATGCATTTGTTATGATTACAGCACATTATAAATACAGCCAAACATCAAGCAAATGCTCAACACAAAACATAGCAAGTCAGCTAATATTAAATACTAGTCCAACAGCAAGAAGGCCAGCTCAGCGTCTGTCAATGCAGCCTTCTATAAATTCTAAAAGCCAATCCAAGAGGTCTCTTGTCCAGCGGCCTCTTGCTCGGTCACTCTCTCCTTTTTTTCTTCTTAGCTTCCTCCGCCTACTTTCTCTTCGGTCTCTTCGCCTCTGCCATGATGTCGACAAGGGGGTAAGCCTCTCCCCAGAACGCGTAGCTCCTATGGCGCCATTTTGATGCTACCAAGCCATCACCTCCTGTTAGTATTCCATTGACTGACATTAATTTTGGCGCCACTTTGACAGCGAATAACTTTACATCTGAAGCGTTTCAAGACTCCATTTGTCCATTGTTTATTTCTAAAGAAACACGACAATGTATAAAAGGCTTCATTACCTTGTATCTCGCGTTATGGCTCCGTAGCAGACGTTTTTGTAAAAATAGGCTAACGATTGTGTCATAACCACACGACTTACTGTCGCATAGTAGAGGAATTACCGTATAGTACAGGAGAAGCTCGCAGGCAGTTTCGACTTACATTAGCTGTTTAAGTTTAATTACTAATATTAACTAGCTTTTTATTTAGCAATAATTAGCCTGTGCCTATGTTATCTCCTTACATATACCTACGCTCTTCGTCTCTGCAATATTCGGAATGATTGAGATTTCTCTTGGCACAGCTACCAGAAGACTTACAACTTTCAGACAGGTTGCTCACGTCACATTTACGTCTTCAAGCTCAGTTGGAGGCTGCGCAGTAAAGCTCAGCCATCACCGGAAAAGTGCTTCTAATATCCTTCGCTGGTCTCCTTCCAGAGCAACGGAATCTGTTGGTCCAGTTTATATACTGTCTATGGATGTCGGTAGCGGCTGTTGAACTTGGTTCTGTTAGCCACTCGCCTGGCTTCAGTTCTGGTACACGCAACAAGTAAAGCCTTCTGTCCATCAGGAAACAGAGTCGAGGCAAAGCAGCCAGAGGACAACAGAGGTCAAACCAGAAAAACATTTTCTTTATAAAATATTATCCAGTTTTACCAAAATCAGTGATGGTGTGTGCCGTAAAGCGTTACCCACTTCTCTTGGGAGATCCGACCTGCTTGCTAAAGTTACGTAGTGCAAGAACAGGTGTTCAGGGTGCAGAGTGGGAATGACAGAGGCACCATTCTCCCTATTACAAGTCAGTGTAGCATCAAAATGATTTTAAATCCATTATTTTAAGGTAAAATAGCTACATAATGTTGGTTTAAATTGTGTTGTGTTTTGATTTTGAGAAAAGGGAGGCTTTGTCCAATGAAGATTAACAAAAGATTTAATGACAAATTGGCATGAAAAAAACAAGTCTTTACGCTGCAACGGGCTGAAAAGCTGTCTCTCCTAACAGATCCTCATTTTCAGTGTCTTTCCTTCCCTACCATGCTCACTACATTCTCCTGGAGATGTGGGCAGTTCTTTTTCCCCCCGTGCATGTCCATGCCCCTGGGCGCATCCCATTGATTTTCTTCGTCGCCCAAATGAGGAGGGTGTACTTCTAAATTGATGTGTTTGAGGTTACTCTCAGATGAAGATCTTTTCAACAGGATGCAAATTCTTTTTAAGCTACAAGAATAAACATTCTTTGTTCTAAATTAGTCGGCACGCCAGCAGGGGTCGGCTCCAAGACAAATACACAAAGGGTTTCTTCTTGCCCAGAGAGCAGACAGCCATTATTTAATTAACTTAGGAAGCTGATACAATTGTCCTGCCTAAACCCAGCTTCAGCGTATATTATGAATACATAAGGGCCCTATTTTAACGATCTGAAACGCAAGTATCAAACGCCAAACGCAAGTAGCTTTGTGGGCGGCTCTCAGGCGCTGTTGCTATTATACCAGCGGGATAAAAGACTCTTGCGCCCCACGCAAATCTAAAATGAGTTGGTCTGAAGTAGCTACATTACTCATAGATGTGGTTTGGGCGTAACGTGCAATAAACCAATCAGAGCGTTATCTCACATTCCCTTTAAAAGCAGGCGTGCTTGTTCCATGGCGGGTTGCTATTATAATGGCGGATTTTGCAATGTAGTCTAACATTAGACTGAGATTACCTCACTATAGACGATGCAGCTCTTCTGTCTCTCCTCTCCTGTGCTGCTGCTGGGGCATTTGGGTTAAGTGGCATCGGCATATACAGTTCAACATCAGATCTCCTTAAGTCCTCTAATATTTCCTCATTTATGTCATCAACACAGCCATGATTCATGGAAATTTTGTGTAAAACAAGGTCATATTTTTCCTTGTATTGATGTATGGTTTGCAAAAAATGGGAACTGCTGGGTCCATGAGATAATAGAAGCAAAGTGTATAAAAAAATAGCCTTTTTTTAGCCCTTAAAATAGCATCTGAATAACGCGCCACTGACTTTAGACTAGGTTTTTCCTGGTCTGTGGCGCAACTGTTTTCTGAAACTGCAAAATAGCACTAAGGAACGTTTGCGCCCGAACACGCCTCCTCTTTTTGCTGAACCGCCCTGGGAGCGCAAGTTCATTCCCTAATTTACCGACGTGAGTCTGTTGAGGGAAAAGTCTGCTGTGCGTCGGGTGCAAAATAGGAATGATACATGCATCGGTGTACAGAGTCAATTGCGCTGGGTGCAAAATAGGGTCCAAAAGCATATTGATATCAAAGATTATCATTTTTATAACATGTTTACACTCTACAGTTGAAACTCATTTATTAATGTATTTATGTTTGTAGTCTGTTTTGCTGCGCAACTGACTTCCTATGTGTCAATCTACTAGTCCTCAAAATAGCCTAAATGTCTTAGATATTGGCAATATAATATGTGAGAAGGAACACCAAAATTGTCCATGTGTACCTGGTGGAGTACTTGCTCCACTGTTCCACACTAGTGAGTGACAGTTGTGACTGACAATCAATTCTTTGTGTTCCTCTAACAGATGAAACCCTACCACTTTACGTATTTAAATTGGGGTTGTCAAAGTTAATGCTTTAATGCTGTCTTAATTTGAAATTAATGATATGTTAATTATATTTAATTGCATCAACCACATTTTGCTGTTTATCCCACCGGGCATCCTTTGGGGATAATGAACTTTAAACTTGGTTACATAAAGTGAGTCTATGTAATTTTGAAATAGAATTGGAACTTATGGTACCAGAAGTTAGCAAATCTCAGATAGATATTGTTAGTTTTCTGACTTTATGGCTCTTCTATATTTGTGATACCGTTACAGTATGTTGTAGCATGTCACAAACATTTCAATGGTTTTATCACCATGTTCATGGCTGTGCTTTGACAGTTTGACAGTGAAGGTTTTGTTGCTGGAACCAGAAGTTATATTTGTAATTTTTGTATGGTGCAAACAATTGAAATTTGGTAAAGCAGGTAATAATTTTCATTTTCAAAGGCATTCTATTAAGCTGAGACAGATTCCATATTCTGTGATGATTCAATGACTACACACTTTGCATCTGCATTGTTCAACCTTTTGAAGTATTTTTACAAAGCTGGTGGTAGACATTGTGTTGTATTTAGATGGTAGAGCCTACAATAGATGAGTTTGGTGGGCCAAAAGGAAGTTACCGTTGTGCTGCTGACTTTTGCATCCCTGCCAACTCGGAGAATTGCATCCACGCGGAAGGGTGTAAAGGACTTACATGAATGACTTCCGTATTTCTGTAGTGAGACATACATTTTATACATATTAGCCTATTTGGTTTATGTCTAGAACGTAACTAGTTTTTCCTCGTTATTATATTTCTTGGGAAATAGTTTGGATGTGTATTCCCGAGATTAAACCCTAGTGTGGAGTGTAATGAACATTGCAGCTTCTAGGGGTTCTGAGCTAGGTTGGGTTTAGATTAATTTCTAGTATGTCTGTATTTTCAGGTAACTGCCATTTTGATGCAACTCTGAAATTACAGCTTCTAATACATTATTAATGAGCATGTCCAGAGTGAGATGATGGATAGATAAATGATGCAAAGTGAAGGAGGAGGAGGTGGAGAAAGGGAGAGAAATCCCAGACCTCGCCAGCATCTGTGTCCTGTTTTGTCAGTAATCTCTTCACTGTTGCGTAAGGCCTTCCCCTCAACAAGCTCTGAGCCCTCTCTCTCTCTCTCTCTCTCTCTCTCTCTCTCTCGCTCGCTCTCTGTCTGTAACACACAATGTAGTTATCCGATATTAGATATCAGGCTCATATGCCTCCCATATGTCCTTGCATGTCATGTACTGCAATGTGTTGATTAAACACATTCATGTGTAAGGACACAAACAGTTGATGGTCAGATATTTTGTCCTTTGAGCATTTGTGTTTTTAGATTGCGTTCAAGGAGATTGAGAGCATAAGTCCTCAGAGAAGACCAATTACACAGAAGTAGGGCAATACAACACGTGACCTACATAAACAGATGCATGCACGCACGCACGCACACGCACACACACACAGACACACACACACACACACACAGTGAACTTGAAACCAGAAAGTACTAAACTGTAGAGTAGTTTTGGTGAGTGTGTGTGTGTGTTTTTAATCCTGTTACTGATCAACCATTACACACTAAAAAGGGCAAAGAAGGAAGAGAGCGAAGGAGTAGTTTTCTTTTCTACCTGATACTCTGTGGTTTCTGTCCATTTACTGTTGCATAATTTAAACACTTGTTTTCATGTTAGGAATACTGTCAATGACAGCATTTCTCCATGTTGAGTTTTACTTTTAATGACCACAGTTTATTTTAGTGACTTTAAGACAAAAAAAGACATTATTAAAACACAATTTAACCATATTCACTCATTTTAATAAGCAGTACTTACTTTAATGTCACACTACATTGATCTTCCAGCACTTTTAAACAAGTGATGGGAACATAAGGGGGGATTAAAGAAGAGATTGTGCTGACAGGGTCTCTGGTAGTGGAGGATGGAGGTAGCCACACACATCTGAGAAAATACAGTTCTCTTTCCCAGTTAGACATCAGAGACAGTTTTATGTCCAATGTACTGTGTCTGCCTTTTTATTTTTTCTCTAAAGCTATACATGCTAAAATTGTTTTTGGTTTGCACATGTGAATGAAAAAGTATGTTTTCTTATTAGATGCAGGCAAACACACACACACACACACACACACACACACACACACACACATTTTGAGTAGATGAAAGCTGTCACCGCATTAGATGCCATTCATCTTTCATCTTCAATTAGCCGTGCAACATCCCTCATCTCTGTCTCCTGTTTCCATATTGTGCCAACAATTCTGTGAGGATAATTTCACCCAAACTCTGCCTTCTAAGATAAGGCGGAAATACCTGCACATCTGCCATGTTTCTGAAAAAAAGGGTTTGCAAACTTCATTCCAGCAATTAACGCACAGCAGAGGGAAGGATCAGAACACATTGTAATGTAGAAGCCAAACTAATTGACAGTGACTTTAAGCAAGGCTCTCATTGGTGTGAGGGTCATGCCTGCATGTTTACAGATAAAGATGACAAAATAAAGATGGCAGATGGAAAAGAGAGAGTGTAAAAACTGAATAAGAAAAGAAGCAGGGCCACTTTATGTTTTGCAGATCATTTGTCATTTGAAATGTTCTTTTCATTTTCTCTATTTTCCAGAAACATTTTCAATTTAAAACTTTACCATGTTTCATTTTAGGCTGTCAATAGGTATTGGCTGGACAGAAAATACAAATGGCAGCAATATTCCTATTGAGCACATAGATAGAGAAAAGGAAAGTGGAAGGGACTGATGGTGAATTATGAATTTAGCTTGATGAACCAATTTAGCACTCTGAGAAATAGCATTGTATGTCTGTAAAGGTTATTTATGTTCTCTTCTGGTCAGTGCAGTTGAGTTTTTGTTCATTTCATCTCTGTTTTCTTCTCCTCTCTCGCCTGCTGCCCCTCTCAGTGTCTCCCCCATCTCAGCCTCTGGTTGTGGAAAGGTTTGCTCTAAATTGTCCATGAATCTTTTGCTTTAATCCAGCTCAAGGATTTTTTTCACGGCTTAAGTAGTTTTCACACAGTTAAAACTTGAAACTAGTTTAAAACCTTTTTTTGCTTATCCTCATCTTTCATGTCTGTCTTATTTCACAGTGATGATTGCTCCATCTGCATCCTCACTTTCGTCTTCTATATGTAATTCACCCTATTACCAGTCTCTGTGTGTTTTTGTGTACACACCTTGGGCCATATTCGGAGTTAAGTGCATCTACTGAGGAGTTAATACCTCATCAAAAACGAAAGAGTAGATTTTTTTATATCAGGAGGCTTATATGATTTATTTTGATGTGATTTTATATGATATGGTTTTTTTTATGTAATGTGTTTACCATGCCATAATATTGCACTGTGTAAACCGTGTAAAGCCCCTTTTTGTCGACCACATCTTGCATTTCACATTCTATGGACGGGACCTGAGTGTTTGTCAAAATTACCACTCTCCTTGATGTCGCTGGGATTGTCTCCTAAAGTTGTCTTCTGTTTTTCTTTACAAAGAGTAAATCAAATAACACACGTTAAAGGTGATTTTTCCTTCAGACGTTTGCACTTTTCACCATTTGTTGTTACGAGGAACTCTAAAAGCTTTCTGTTTTAAATTGTGTTATATAGCAAATCAGAATATATTTTTCAAACCTAACCTAGTGACAGAGGGGCACAATTTAAATTGTAGAATACAATTTAGAAAGTGGCTGCCAGTCCTCCTGGCAATGGTTATGTTTGTTTATAGTAATTATGGTAATTTGTGAATAACATTGTGGTAACGACTAGTTCATACAGCATCTTTAAACATAACATCACAGCGTCTAGCTCAGAGCGCTGCCCTTTTGTTTTAGGCCATGTAGGTAGTATGTGATTATGTTGAAGCTGTTTGGACTTTAGAGAGGTTTTCTTTGAAATTCACTTTAGTTTGGTGCAGCGACAAATTACTTTAAGAGATTTAAACGACTTTAGCTTTAGATGTATAGCGCTAAGTGTAAGAGCAGCTGCACTATGCCCAAATAGTAATGGTGTCTCTCTCTCTCTCTCTCTCTCTCTCTCTCTCTCTCTCTCTCTCTCTCTCTCTCTCTCTCTCTCTCTCTCTCTCTCTCTCTCTGCCACGCTCACACTTTACCTTTGTAGTCCAGGGTGGTAGCCTGCATGACAGCTATCCTCCGCCAGATGGATGATCGTCACTATAATACATACATAGAAACCTTCGCTGGAACCTCTGATCTAGTGGTAAGTACACACACACACACACACACACACACACACACACACACACACGTGCATATGTCTGTTAAATCTATATTGATGGTAAAAAATGTAAAAAAAAAAAAAACAACAAAAAAAACTTTCAAGCTGTATTGAATGAAGATATATCATATACACACATACTCCTTCTCTTGTCCCTTTCACTGCAGGACTTCCTGATGGAGTCCTTCCTACTTTTCAAAGACCTAATTGGGAAACACGTGTATCCCTCTGACTGGATGGCCATGATCATGGTACAGAACAGGTACTACAAGCATCCATCTACTTGTCCCAGGTCTGCCTCTTTAACTGAATAGGCCACAACTGCCCCAGTATGACCTGCTATTGGGACATTGAGGCTTGGTGTATGTGATTATTAAAGATTGTTGACATCCACACAAACCCGAACAGGGATACAGTATATATGTGTGTGTGTGTGTGTGTGTGTGTATATATATATTTATGTGTGTGTATATATATATATATATATATATATATATATATATATATATATATATATATATATATATATATATATATATATATATATATGTGTGTGTGTGTTTGTGATGTAAGCTAGAAGGGAGGCTGCAGCTGTGTCAGAGGGACAGAAAGGCAAATAGGCAAAAGTAAGAGTGAGGTAGAGGAGAATACAGGTTGATGAGGAGTCTGCAGACTGGGGTTAGGGAAGAGATGTGCAGGTAGAGAGAGAAAGCCCCACTGAAAAGAAAAGGGAAGGGAGAGGGAATGTCAGGTTTTCTATTTAACTTTAGAAATGCTTAAAGTCACAACTCACTGATACTCCTGCACACTTTGTGAAGTTGCTATCATGATCTATCATTGTGACAAAGGTTTTGAATCTAAAGCAATATTACAGTTTTGTCTGAAATAGCAGTTCTGTAGAAAGCTGTGGGCTTCAGCTGCTGTCAAAGATGCAGCAAACAAGTTGCATTTGTGATCACTGATGGATTCTCTTCCGTTTATTCTTAGACATGACTTTTTTTTTATTAATTCTTCATCAACAATCGAACTCCTGCATGAGGAAGTTGCTTTTGTTGCATTGATTGTCACAATTCTCTATTGGTATATTTTGTTTGTGTGTGTACAATCAATGTGTGTATTTGTGTCCATTAGAGTGTTCCTGAGAGCCATCAATACCTATGCAGACACAATGAACCAAAAGTTCCTCAATAATGACGACTTTGAAGTGCAGGTTAGTGTGTTTGTGTGTATTTACAGGCTTTGACTCATATTGACAGCTAAATATTTTTTGATGCCTGTACTTCTTTTAACAAAGATCTCTATTTTCTCTCTCTACATTCCCCCCTCCCCCCCTTCTTCGCTCTTCCTCCCCATCTAGTTGTGGAATAACTACTTCCACTTGGCGGTGGCGTTTATTACCCAGGAGTCTCTGCAGCTTCAGCATTTCTCGCCAACCAAGAGGAACAAGATTCTGGCCAAGTGAGAGAAGGGCTATATACTTTCCTTATTTACCAAACGTACTCTCCCTGCTCTAATGAAACACTCAGTGATTTGTGATCTATTTTGGAGTCTGCATTTACCATTTACACTTCCACTGCCTATTAAAACCGTGTGATTCCTGTAGATTGACAAGTTCATTTTGGGGCAGATTAGTCCAAAATTATCTTTCCCCCTGGGCTGTTCAATTTCTGAAAGTGAAAATAACAGTATTGATCAAGACATTGCTTCTAAACTAATGGGCTGATTTCTCTTTCTGTCTCTGTTTATGTGTATTTTCTCTCTCGCTCTCTATCTCTCTCGCTCTCTCTCTCTCTCGCTCTCTCTCTCTCTCTCTCGTAATTTCAGATATGGAGATATGAGAAGACTCATAGGCTTTGCTATACGCGACATCTGGTACAAACTAGGTAAGGAATTCTAGTTTATATAAGTGTTGTTGCCTTGCTGCTTCTGGTGACCAGGTGTGTTTACCCTAATATCAAGACATACCTCTGTCTGTGTGTGTGTGTGTGTGTGTGTAGGTGTGTGTGTAGGTTTTTGCACAACTCAACAAGCATCAGTGGAATTAGTTTCCGTTACAGTGTGGTAATAAGGGTTTACAATGCCGGCACCATTTTACATAGGCAGGCATCAATATAACATATCACCCTATAAATCAGAAGAAGAAGATAAGTCAGAGAAAGCTGCATGTCAGAAATGCAGGGTTATATTCTGGAGATAGGAAGCAGAGTTCAAATCTTTAATGCAGAAGGAAACACTGTTGGTGGATAGAGACCTGCGGAGCCTTCCTCTGGGCAAACGTTGAAACAAGTGGTGAGCAAGGGAAGACAGGCCAGTTATGGTTTCACTCGCCCTTTTTCATTGTGTGTGTGTGTGTGTGTGTTTAGGCAGTCATAAGATCTGTTTCATCCCTGGCATGGTGGGTCCCATCCTGGAGATGACTTTGATCCCAGAAGAAGAGCTGCGAAGGGCCACCATTCCCATCTTCTTTGACATGATCACCTGTGAATATGCACACTCTGGAAACTTCCAAAAGGTAGAAATACACACATACATTCAACTGAAATGCGTGAATGCTTATATGTGTGTTAAGGTTTTAGGAGAATAATTGATGATCACTGGAAAAAAACACGTCTTATGTGTCCAACAAAGTTGTAAAACATATTGGTATTGTAAGGCATATCTTGTCAAGAAAAAAAACCTTTTTTTCATCCCACCTGAGCATTTTCTCATGTTACGTATAGCTCTTCTTTTTTGTTTTATTTTCTTATATTCACAAATGAAGAACTAAGAACTGTATGTTTGCAGGGAGATATAAAGATATAAAAGCCAAATTCACTTTTGCACACACAAAATACAGATGGAAACACTGGCACACGCACATTGTGCACATCCATTGATTTTCTGTGACAGTGCATGAAAGTAAAAGAGACACCTTAATTATCTTTGCATAATTGATTTCTTTTCTATCCCTCTTCTCATTTGTTTTCCACTGTCCCTTTTGTCTCACCCTTTGCTCTCTCTCTCTCTCTCTCTCTCTCTCTCTCTCTCTCTCTCTCTCTCTCTCTCTCTCTCTTTCTGTAGTTTGAGAATGAGATCATTTTGAAGTTGGACCATGAGGTAGAGGGTGGAGGAGGAGACGAGCGATACATGGAATTACTGGAGACCATGTAGGCCTGAGTATTGGAATATACCACATTTACAGCAACCTTTAATGCCTGACAAGTTGTACTCCTACTGTAGATAAACAAGCACATACGAATGAGTGATAATACTGGTAAAATAACACATGGTATAACATGATACAAAAATGGTTCAAATCTTGACTGGCCTGGCTTTGCGATTGTCCTAAAAAATGACCTTAGAGTGTGGACTTGCATCTAACCCCCAACAAGTAAACTTTGGACTCATTTCACTGGTTTAACAGAAACTCAAACACTGAATATCACTTGTGAATGCTTGTCTGCAGTCTGCTGGATTGTGCTGCAGAGAAACCCACGCTGAGGCCACAGGTGCAGCACTTTGTCGCCTTGGTAAAGGGACTCCTCATTCGTCTCCTTGACTACCGCACGGTGATGAGCGATGACAGCCGCAACAACCGCATGAGCTGCACCGTCAACCTTCTGGTAAATCCAAACTTCTTTGAAATACATTATACCTTAAAAGTGCTGCAGGCTTGATCAGCTTTACAAATTCCTTCTCCAAAACGGAGGTGTTCAACTGGGCTTTCTTAAAAGGCACTAATATATTACTAATATAACCAATGTGGGTACAGGACTAAGTAGGACCTTGGTACCTTGAATTTCATCATATTGCTCTGAGCCTGTCCTCCATAAGAATTTCATAATTTTTTGTTTTCTTCATGTTTCATTGATGCTCTGCAAAGCTTTCAAAATCTCTCCCATATGTTGTGACTCTGGCATGCGTCACCATAGATTTGCATTTATTGACACACATTTTCTGATTCATGCACTGTACTTTGTAGCTGTAGTATAGAACCCCAACAGGTTCTGATCTCACACACACACACACACACACACACACACACACACACACACACACACACACACATCAATTAACGTATTAATTGAAAGATATAAAAAGAGACTAGTAAGTAAGTTTGTTCCACGCAGGCGTCAGTCAATAATCTCATCCTTACCAAAAGAGCCACACTGATTGAGGAGTTCATTATGCAACACTAATTTTATGTTTTGGCTTTCATACCAAGGTCTTGGTAGCCCTTTTCCACATTTGATTTATGTCCTGATTGATGTAAAGGAAAAGATTCATCTCTGTGTCTGGTCCCCGACTTTGTTGGCAGAGGGTTGCATCAGCTCTTGTCTGCTCCACATCCTTTCTCTCATGCGGTCTCATAATCAGATTCTACCCCAAAGTATACTCAAGTTTAGTAACGTATCCCATCTACCTACAATATGATTGTCTCCACTGCAAGTTAAATTATTACATTCCTCCTATAATCAGTTTTCCTTCTTTGATATTGGCATTTTTTCTTTGGATTTTTTCCCAGAGTTTAATTGTTGAAGACATTTCTGAGACGCTAAGGAGGATTGGTTAATGATGAATGGTTGTGTCCGTATCTTAAAATGTGTTATTTTCCCATAAGGAGTTGAAGCTTTTAGAACATTACAGAGATGTTTATTGAGTAGCCTGTGGCAGCTGCCCATTAGCTATTCTCTTTCATTATTTGCCAGCTAAAAAAACCCTTCTTCAGGCGAGCAGGCACTAGTGCACTCTCCTAACCGTGTACCCCCTCAGGCTAACTTCAATTAGGAAGTGAACACACATACACACACAGTCACAAAGGTATTTGCTATGCTTGCTCATGCAGATGCACTTTCAAATAAATACACATGTACACATTCACAAACACACACTGCTCATGCTAAAACAACCTCTGCTAACCTCGAGCTGAAGGCTTTCCGGAATAACTTTGTCTTTCCAGGGACACTTTCAGCTGCAGACAAAAGCTTGTTGGTATTGCAGAAATCGCATTCTCCATATAAGACCATATACAGATTTTTGAAAAAGCTTCCACCTGGTGTGTTGTAGGTCATGAAAGATGAATACAAGGTGATGTTGTGGATTGTGTTGTATGTTCAAAAGATCTGTCAAAGGTGACTGCTGAGAGTCAGAACAGCTGACCTTCATGTAGATAGACAACCTCCAGCAGGGAATTGGCTACTGAAGTTAAAATGCATTGATGCAAACATTGATGTACCTGACTTTGCATAAAATAAAGCAACTAGATATAAATATGCATACAGTGTGCTTTGGCTTTACAGTGAATTTTACAGTAATTGAGCTTGCATATTTGTGAATGTGTGTGTGTGTGTGTGTGTGTGTGTGTGTGTGTGTGTGGCTGGTGATGGGAGGTGGGGTTACATCAGTTCGTTCCCCTCCTCTGTTCTCTGTAGATGTCATTAAACTTCATTAGACTGGGAGTTTGTGCTGCTAAACTAATAAATGTGCACGCACACACTCCCACACATTCACAAATAGGCAATCGGAAGAAAACACATACAGACCTTTAGACAAACACTCTTCCACACAAATATAAAACTTATAGTCAGTGCAGCGCTTCGGAAAGATTTTAAATCTCTCTCTCTCTTACACACATGCACGTTGACTGACACTAACCCGACTTCTCCTTTTGATTTCGCAGAACTTTTACAAGGACATCAATCGTGAAGGGATGTATATCAGGTATTTATGTGCGGAATTTAACATAAAGACATTTAAGTGGTGCATTTGTGTGTGTGTGTGTGTGTGTGTGTGTGTGTGTGTGTGTGTGTGTGTGTGTGTGTGTGTGTGTGTGTGTGTGTGTGTGTGTGTGTGTGCATGTGGCTCTATAATCTGACAAGGGATTATATGAGTCCTGCTGAATTAATGTCAGAATCCACAGGATCAGCTCTTGGTCTGACTGGAGGGCCTGCAGAGAGAAAGAGAGACATGATTGGTGCGAGGGAGGGAGAGGTGAAGAGACAGAGAAAGACAGAATGATGGCAGGAGAGAGAGAGAGAGATGGCAGATGACAGATCCCGTCAGGTCCCGCGGTTCATTTCTGTCGATGGTTTATGGCCATAATTAGTTAACTGTATGTGTGAATGGGAGCTCAAGTCTGTGGTTGATCAGCTGCCTCCGTCTATCCTGTGGAGAATACTGTCAGCATTTGGCCGGCTTGCTAGTTAACGTTAGCAAACAAACAAACATAGTTTATTGAAAATACGTATTAAGGCATTACGTATGTGTTATATAATAATCCAGAATGTTATTTTACACAGTACTAGCTGTATTACTACAGGCCACGCGTGGATAACAAAACCTCAAACCAATTATGTTATGGCCCAGCATGTGAATTATGGACCATTACATTTGCAGCTTAATTGCTTACACTACTTATGTTGAAAATTATACTTAACAGTTAATGCTAGCATGACTGCTGAATATTCCCTGTACTGCATTAATTATATGGTGGGGTATGTCATAAATCTAATTTTCATAGTATACTTTTTTTGCAGTTAGTCTAGAAGAATTCAACTTTTTTATCTATGTTTTTCAAACATATAATATTTAAGTTTTGTGAGATGTTTGTGGAGCTGTCTTACTAGAATATACTAATTATTTTATTTTTGTACAGCCCTGAGTACCATCTACATTGCCTCTGTGTATTACAGTGTAGCACATACAGAATTAAGAGTTGTGTTAATATGTATACTGACTTCTTTGAATGTACTTCCAGTAATTTTGTCCCTTTTTTATAATGTGAACACACTACATACTGTACTCAAAAACCTTAGAATGTGGATGTAGCGTGGAATTAGGTAATAGCTTATGTGATGCTTAAAGGAGGTACAAATATTTTATTATACAGTTATGGACAAATACTTCAGCAGTGTGTCTGATGAACAATTTAAGCACACCTTGTGAAAAGATGCTGAGAGATGGAGGATGGAAGAGAGGGAAAGGTGGAGTCAGAGACGGTGAGGAAGAACAGGAAGGATGAAGAGCGAAAGTGACAAATAGACAACAGTGAAGGGTTAGTCAAGAGGTGCAGATTGACTTAACCAATAGAACAGGCAGAACATCATGTGACTCTGATTGAGTTGGTTAAAAATTAGAGGAAAAAGAAAAAGGACACGATGAGGTTAAAAAAATTAAAGAAAGCAAGACTCTTCGATATTTAGCCAGACACAATTAACAGTTTACCTGATGAAGCATACAGAGGATTGTTCATTTAAAAACTAAATCTACTGTAGAAGCCACTGCTTTCTTGCTTTGTCATCACCATTGCCTTAGCAAGGAAGTCCTCTGGCCATGTGGCAAACTGTTTTCTCCAGATATATACAGATACAGAAAAGGATATTAACTAAAGACGTTCACTAGCATCCCAATGTTCCACTTGTCCTCCTTGCCGGGCTTATACAACATTATTGGGCTACAAAACATCAGACTGTTGAAAAGACATATGTTAAAATGTCCTTTTGTCAGTTTGCATGTGTGTCCTCTTGAATGACCTTGTGTACATATTTCAGTGTATGTATAGGTGTTTGTGTGTCTGTGTGAGCATGAGACAGATTGGCAGTGACACACTAGTGATTAATGCTTAATTTGCTTAAGGTTGCCCAACAGTGGCATCTAGTGGAGTGATGTATAAGTTGCGTATTAAATGACCTCTGTGACTGTGTGTGTTTGTACACGTGTGTGCTCAGGTACCTTTACAAGTTAAGGGACCTTCATCTGGAGGGTGAAAACTACACTGAGGCAGCATACACACTGCTCCTCCACTCTCGCCTGCTCAAGGTAGGACACACACACACACACACACACACCCACAAATAGGGAGATATTTTGTCATTTTAATGCTGGAACCAGCGCCTTGCTTTGTCTAATCACTTGTCTGTCTGTTTTTATTAGTTGATAAATAGTTGCTATGTTGCTGGCCTCCGAATGATTAAGTTAGTTTATGGCATGGCATCGGCCACTGGCTGCATCACTATGGTGATTGATTCCGTGTCGTGTGTGTGTGTGTGTGTGTGTGTGTGTGTGTGTGTGTGTGTGTGTGTGTGTGTGTGTGTGTGTGTGTGTGTGTGTGTGTGTGTGTGTGTGTGTGTGTGTAGGTGGGTGGGGGTGGTTGTGTGTGTCGGGGGGGGAGGGGGGGGGGGTTGTGTGAGTGAGGTTTTTGTGTGAGTATCAGCACACACATTTGTCTGAGTGTCTATGACCTCTTTTGTCCCTTCTTCTCTTTTATGCACACATAGAGGCATAGAGGCTCACAGAGGAACTTTCACCGTCTAATATCATTACATCAAAGCCGTTGAACTCTATAAAAAATGTTATAATCTCCATTCATCTCCAGTGTCAGTCCTGTCATACCTGCTTCACATTATTGGAGAGAGCAGGCTGTATTGGACAGCATGCTTCTTCCCCACTCTCCTAAGCAGATAGAACTGTTCCAATAATATAAGTTAGTGGTGGAGATCATTGTGCACTTTCTGTTTGGTTTCTAAGTGAATTTCTGTTTAATTCATATTATGGAAGATTAGCTATTGTCTCATTTTGATAAAAAATTTGCATTGTGCTGCTTGTTTTTGTGCACACGCTGCTTATGACTAATATTGATTTATTACAACAAAGAACCTCTGAGCTTTAAGTTGTTCTCCCCACTTATTTCAACATCATGATAAATGGGACAATTAAAAACAAAGTTGGTCTGACTATTTTTTTTATATCGTTTAAGGATTAAAAAATGATACATCCTGTATCATACCTTTTGTCTTGTCCTCCATGTTTTTATCTTCCATCCTGTCATTCCAGTGGTTAGATGAGACATGCAATCCCCAGTTTGAATCCCACGGCTCCCAAACCCAGCGGCAGCTCAAAGAAACTCTCTACGACACCATCATCGACTACTTTGACAAGGGCAAGGTCAGCATGCTTCACTTTCTTAACTCCACCTTCATAGAGTAATGTGAGGATTTGAAAAATGTTAATCAATGCTCCAAGATCAATTAAAGTAAGGCTTTTCACTCTGGACAACATTTTTAGCAGGACAGTTGGAAATTACCATAACTTTCTGAGTTCTTTTCACAAAACGATAAAGAATCACAATACTCAGCATACACATTTGGGGGGGTGGGGGGTAAGCAAAGCAAAAGCCCATAAAATCAGAATTCAATGCACAGAGATTTCTTTTGGAAAATGTTCCTTTCCTGTATCAAACATTCAGTATCTTTTAAGGATGAAACAGTGTTGCACTCATGCAGTCATAGCTTTATGTTGGTGTCACATTCACTTTGCATTCCCTATGAGTGTGTTATGTTTTCTGAAGCCATGAAAGAGACATTTTCTTCCACTCTCCAGAGACCTGAAAACAGATTTTCTCGAACCACGACAGCTGCTGCTGCCGATTTATTAGCAGATGGTGTAATGAAGGACACTTCTTTCTTTCCTTGTGTGTGTGTGTGTGTGTGTGTGTGTGTGTGTGTGTGTGTGTGTGTGTGTGTGTGTGTGTGTGTGTGTAGATGTGGGAAGAGGCCATCACTCTGTGTAAGGAACTAGCTGAACAGTACGAAAACGAGATCTTTGATTACGAGTTACTCAGCAAGAGACTGGTAATACATGACTATCTCAAACATTCATGTTTTATCTTTTGCACATTAATCATGATCTCACTTTTTTTTCTGTATTTCATCTGTATTTCTCTGAGCCTTCTGCACTAAATTCCCTTTATAGATGTTAGAGATGTTCTTAGGTGTAAGACGGTATTTGAAGGAGGAGAGACTTCAGGCAATTTATTCAAGTTTGATAGCAGCAGGAACATACAGTAGCTCACTTCCAGTGCACTTAGTGTGTAACTGGCCCTTGTTAAATGAAATATGTGAGTAATGGAAATAAAATATGTACATTGGTCAAATAGTTGTCTGTGGCCTTTATACCATAAAACTAAATCTATGCAAATTGACCGGCAGCCAGTGTGTAAATTATAAATTGCATACAGTTTACTTAACCTCTGAAAATATTGTTCCAAATCAGCAGTTTCCAGACTAAATTAGTCATCTGCACTCTTACATATTACCAACCATTCAGCACAACCATTCATCCATGTTTAAAAATGAATACTTACTTGACACTTGAAGTCCTCCTTTTAAATTAATCTTTTTCTGAAGAACTCTGGTTTGATCTTCCACAATTACCATATGACCCCAAAAGTGTGATTCCTCAATGCCAATCATCAGCGATATCAAACCCCTCCGATTTGATATCAATCACTCTTCTGTTTTTTACATCGCTTGCTTTGACACCACAGCAGAAGTGATTCCCTCCATGCCCAAATCCATCACCACCCTTTCCTCTATCTCCCCTTCACCCTTCCCCACTGAGAATTACACTTTTTCAAACAATGGAAAACTCTGTTTCTTTCTTTATACCACTGCAGCAGTGGCCTCTCTTAGCTAATGCCAAATGTATGTGGTTATATAAATGGCAGATATTGCCCTTGGTTGCCGTGCACGTTTTTCTACATCTATCACCATCAAAGTCCTAGCATTCTGCTGAGGGTAGCTTTGTCATTGGCACAGGCTGATAAAACTGCAATGGCTGCACATGGTACATATTTCTGAAACTCTCCTCTGAACACATCCTCTGTCTCTCTTTCTCTCGCTCGCACGATCTGATGTAAGTAATTAACAGGCCAGGATCAATGACAAAGTTGTTTGCCCTGGATTAACATTACAACCAACCAATCAGTGGCACGTTTTGATTGTGATGTCATTAATAGTGCGACGTGAAAGTAAATAAAAAAATAAAATAAAAAATGGCCACCAAGCCATCGCAGATAAGTGTTTTAATCCAGGGCAAACAACTTCGTCATTGATCCTTGCCTGATAATTACTTGGTGATATCAGATCATCGCCTCTCTCTCTCTCTCTCTCTCTCTCTCTCTCTCTCTCTCTCTCTCTCTCTCTCTTGAATTCAATTACTTTATTGGCATGAATGTCAGAAAAACAATATTGCCAAAGCATCAAGGATAATAAGATGAGAAAAAAAAACATACATACAATTCATTTAGGTGAACTAAAATATATAAATTTAAAAAGAAGAACAAGAAAACAACAACAGTATATTCATATAAAATCCTAAGAGTAAACTGTGAGGAGATGAACTACAGATGTTATGTGTTGTTGTGCTGTTTGTCTCTGAGGCTGTGCTATGCACTCACATATCTCACTGCTTCTACAGCGCTGACAGTTTTTTCTCCAAGTAGATGTTGCATTTCTGTCTGGTCAGAGAGTGTAAGTTTACATTACATTTTCTCTCTCTCTCTCTCTCTCTCTCTCTCTCTCTCTCTCTAGGAGAAACAAGCCAAGTTCTATGAAAACATTATGAAGATCTTGAGGCCTAAGCCGGACTACTTTGCAGTGGGCTACTATGGACAGGGCTACCCTCCATTCCTCAGGGTTTGTGTTTATCACTGTTTGGTGGGAATAAAAACAATATTACAAAAAGAAAGTTCTCACTTTTCGTTGAGGAGAAGCACACCGATTCACTAAGGTATCACTGACTCCTTTCCTTACTGTACATACGGGTCATAATAACTTTTTCTCTCCATTATCAGCACTGAAGCTAAGCTGTTAAAATTGTAACAGTGGACAAGTTTCTAAACACACCAGCAAGATGGTTAACAGAATGGGACATAAGTACATTCTGTGAACATTGTGGATCTGTGGATTTCAGCAAACGAAATAAGATATTCCATTGTTTTAAGCTCCTACAGTATATTCATTATATGCGTTTATCTGCTGTGGTAAGGAATATTATAAAGTCTCATTCTCAGTGACTCAGTTTTTATAGGATCAGGGCAGTAAAAGGAGACCAGGCATAGGTCCACTTTGAGAAATGCAGTGTCCTATTGAACAAAGTCCAAATCAGAAAAATAGAATTTCCCTGTGTTGATCACAGAAGAAATAAGGGCTTAATCATTATCATTAGTAACACCAGTGCATTTCCTATGGCTTCAGAACAAGGTGTTTATCCACCGTGGCAAGGAGTACGAACGCAGAGAGGACTTTCAGAACCAGCTGATGAGCCAGTTCCCCAGCGCCGTGCGCCTCAACATAACCACCATGCCAGGAGACGACATCAAGAACTCTCCTCTGCAGTGTATCCTTCTGGCAGCAAATACAAAGTATTTGGGTTGCTGATCTAAGATCCTGTTTTTTTTCCAAAAGAAAATATCATGGCACCTTTTACCTAGAAACACTATAAAAACATACCCAGACATCTTTGTGTATTAGATCTATTCATCTAGACAATTTTGGTCTGGATCTCAATAAAATCTTTGTTGACTTTGTTTGTACGTTTTGCTTTACCACCTACCAGCTGCTGGAGGTCTGATGCATCCCTCAACTCTGTTTGTACATTCTGACACAGAGATGTAGACACCCTCCAACATGTATTTTATTCCTGAGTGAGCTGAACCAGATATCCAGTGTTTCACAGTGCAGCCAGTCCTCGAGATTCCTCCTCGCCTGAAGAACAAACCTGTTCCCGACCAGATTATCAAGTCAGTGAAAGAGCATTTTCAAATCTTCATATTTCCATTAACCCTTGTGTTGTCTTTGCATTGACCATGAACTTGTTGTTGGCACTTTTCCAGATGTTTTTGTCCCGTTTTTCCGAAGCTTTTGGCGCTTTTTAAAAACGTTTTAGTCACTTTTCTAAACATTTTTTTTTCTTCAAATTTTTTTTGTTAGTTAAGACCAGAGGATGTTGAGTGGATCACAGACTGTCAAAGTTTAGTCAGGACACGGTTTTGTAACCATTTAAACATTTTTGTAAATGCTATGAAATTGAATAAAACACCCAAATTTTATGTAAATAATCTTTTTTTTTTAAATGTTGTATGGGTTCTATACAACGTACAGCCATGTTATTTTGGAGCAATTTGGTTGAAAGAAACCCATATTTCTGATATTAAAAACTTTGAAAATGGGTCAAATTTGACCCAAAGAAAACACAAGGGTTAAGAAAAATGTGATGGTCTGTGAAATGACATGCTCTGAAAAAGAATAGGCAGTTCTAATGATGTCACATTTCCCTCTTTGTAAATTATTTCTTTTCTTTCCTTTGTTTGACTTTAACCTCTCTCCCTCTCTCTCTCTCTCCCTCTTCTTACACCCTGTGCAGCTTCTACAAGTCCAACTACGTGCAGCGTTTTCACTATTCCAGACCGGTGAGGAAAGGACCTGTGGACCCAAACAATGAGTTTGTTGTGAGTTTTGTTCTTTTGTTTGTTTTTTTTATGAAAAGACTCATGTACTTGCATTGTTATCAGTCTGAAAAAAACAAGTTCCTGTTCTATAAAATAATAGGATTTTATTCAACAGCAGAGTGTGGCGTAATTATACGATAAGACATCAGATTATGTTGTAAGATTTCAGATGAGCACTTTAAGTGCCACTTAAGATTCAGGTAATACTGTAGTGTAACAAAAGTAAAGAACAAAAAAGAAGGGAAACACTGAGATAAAAAAAAAAGAAATAGGCCTATGCAGGACCGGTGGGAAGAAGTAGGGATGTGATTAGCTCTCCCAGGAATGATTTTTTTTGTCTCCTGATACTAAGAGAGATATTTATTCTTGTAGGGATCTGATTTACTCTCCTTACACCAATGGGAATTACTTGCATCTTCTGAGTAGAATGTTGATTTAAAGAATTGAAGTGGACAAAAGTAACTGGAAACGCAAGACAGAAAATAGGAAGTTATTGGAAAGTTATTTTAGTAGAAGGTCCAGAGAATGCCTTTAACGGTCCTGTAGAGTATGTGTACAGTAGTTGGTGCCAAGAGTATACAATGTGTTGCAACCTAACACAAAAAAAGAAAAGCCCCGTCCTTTCATACCTGCTAATGACCTTTATAACTACAAGTAATGACGTTGGGTGCCTGGGTAGCTCACCTGGTAGAGCAGGCACCCATATATAGAGGTTTACTCCTCGACGCAGCGGACACAGGTTCGATTCCGCCCTGCGCCCCTTTGCTGCATGTCATGTCTTCAGCTGTCCTATATAAATAAAGGCCTACAATATCTTAAAAATGTAATGACTTTCTCATGGATGTAAATATGTAAATAACTGAGTCCACAATGGCTCCCACATCTCTGTACCTGAGCAAAGGGGGAATGTGTCAAATAATGCTAAAAGACTGCTATGTTAAAAAAACACGTAAGGGTGACACATTCTTTCTTTCCCCCCCCCCCCACCCCCCCCCCCCCCACGTAGTCTTTTTAAAGCAAAAGGGTGATAATTTGTCAATGTTGGATATGGATATTCTATTCTTCAACGTTTACCACGTTACTCCACTACAGCAAACATCTGAACAGGACTTTAAGTGTCTCGAAAAAGTTCAGACTTCAATACAAGATATCTTGTTATTGAATATTGTTATGAAGTGGAAAAAGGCACATCTAATTGGTTTCTTCTTTGTTCTCCTTTCCATTTCTGTGTTTTAGTCTATGTGGATTGAACGCACAACCTTCACCACTGTGTATAAGCTGCCAGGGATCCTGCGCTGGTTTGAGGCTACTGATTTGAAACCTGTAAGTCTGTGGGGGTTTTCTACTCCATGTTTGACTTGTATGTTTGCTGTCGGAAATTGCCTGATTCCTGATATTTTCACCACGGATTACATTCCTTTTCTTTCTATTTTTTTTTTTTTTTGTTCCACTGAATTTTGTATTCTCTATCTCCCACATCCCACCCTCAAAACCTGCCTCCCTTTCTTCCTTCCCTCATTTTTTCATTTATCTCTCCTCCTTCTCTCTGCTCTTTCCACCACTTTGTTTCTCTGTCCAGACTACCTTGTCTCCATTGGAGAACGCCATAGAGACCATGGAGTCCACCAATGAGAAGATTCTGACCATGATTAACCAATACCAGGCTGACTGGACCCTTCCCATCAACCCCCTCTCCATGCTGCTCAATGGCATTGTGGACCCAGCTGTCATGGGTGGCTTTGCCAAGTATGAAAAGGTAAACTGTAAAGAATAAGTCCAATAATCCTCCCCAATTTATAACCCCTCGCAAATACACTGCTCTGTGTTAGTTAATTAGTTTAACACCTTTACGTTGATTTTGGCTCGTTTTTCTCATAGTGACCTTTCTTCTATCTAAACAAGTACTGATATATTGTGACTGTGTAGAATTGTAACTAAGATTCCCCATCTCAGTACTGCTTTTTTATTTTCATATGAAGACTATCTGAGCTTCAGAAACAACAATCTGTATCACCTCCTCAGGCTGAATTACATTAAATTTACAAATGACATTACATGTAAGGAACTTAGAATATGGTGCATCCATAACTATAAATACTGTTAGTATTCAATCTCAAACACCATTCAGTGTTATAATATCCTGCATAGGATAAGATCAGTGGGCCTATAAAGTGCACATGTGGGTGGAAAAGTCAGTTATTAATCTACAGACTGCCTGGGCATTTGAAACGTATAGCCACATTTCTTTGAATTCAATTTTTAATATTTCCTCTTTTATCAGGCATTCTTTACCGAAGAGTACAATCAGCAGCACCCAGAGGACAGAGATAAACTGCTACGCCTCAAAGACCTCATCGCGTGGCAGGTACTGAACACGCTAGCACACATTCTCCAATACATGTACACACCACGTATAGTTGTTGTGTTGTTTTTATGTGGAAGTTCTGTTGACACCTAATGTTTGTATTTATAGATCCCATTACTGGGTGGAGGGATCTCTCTCCATGGGAAGAGAGTGATGGATGACCTGCGTCCTTTCCACGAGCGCATGGAGGAGTGTTTCAAACAGCTGAAGAAGAAAGTGGAGAAGGAGTACGGAGTGAGAGAGCTGGTAAGAACTGCAGGATAAAGGATAGACAAAAAGTGGGGAGAGACTTACTAAAACATGTTTCTCTGTAGTCCAAAACATTTTCTTTTTTTAAGGCTTGACGCAGAGTTACTGTGGTAGAGCCGCGCTAATGATGCCGCAAATGAGCTGACCCAGTCCAATTTTAATGATCAAAGTACTCAAAAGCCTCTGAGTGTAGTGTTGATATGGGATTTGTACCTTTTAAATTTCTCTACAACCAGAACATATTTTGGATGTTCTGACTGGGGCTAAGTATGGTCATTAACTTGTAAATTGGCTCTGGCCTTCAGGAGAGATTAAACTAATGATGAGTGGAGTGTGATGTGCTGTTTTTAAATTCACTTGCTTTTGCTTTTATTGCATTTTCTAGTGATGTACTTCTGCTTTGTTTTACTGTCACTATCTATGAAAAGTGCTATCCTAGTAGTCTTGTCTGTTTATCTGGATATTATATATATAATATTGTTCAACTCTATTTCCAGCCGGACTTGGATGAGAGGAAGTCCACTCGTCCTCGCTCCATGCTGCGCTCCATTCGTCAGTCCATCATCTCCATCTCCTCCCTGCAGGGATCGGAATGTGGGACTCCAACCAAGCTCCATGCAGACAGGTATCATACACACATATGTGTTGACATATTCATTTATACAGTGACCTTAGAGTGTGAGGAGAACCCCAACATTCATTACTAGAATGATACTCATTTACTATTTTGCAATAAAATGGCTGCCAATGTGTTCTAATGAATGGCATGAGTTCAACCATACATCTTATCTAAAACTGCAAAGATGCATTATTTATGGAATATTCACTCCAGAACAACATGGATATGAAAAACCAACATTTTACCCATTTCATTTACTACCCTTCCTGCCTCCTCCCAGGGACCTCACCCCTGAGTCACCCACCTCCTGGACCTCCACCCTGCCACGCTCCAGCGGCAGCTTGAGTGCAAGTGCAGTGGAGGGGGTGGTGCTGATGGGCGAAGCAGAGGTCAAACTGAGGAAGAGTAAGAAGAAGAAGAAGAGGAGCAGCATGATCTTCATCACAGAGGAAAGAGAAAAGATGAATACACTGGACTGCAAACGGGTGAGATTGATCTTCAGTGGGAGGTAGATCATGGGATGAGAGAGGAGAAAATATGAGGAAGGGAAGAAATGATGTTTAAGTAATAGAGCTGAGTATCTGTGGAAGTGCTGTTGCTGAGTTTTGTGTGATCTCTGTCTCCCTCTAGCTGTCCAAGAAACAGGAGTTCCGCAGTGACACCAACTTGTCTGAGCCGAATGAAGGAAATGTGTTGCTGACCAATGCCAACTCCAGATCCCTGCCAGCCATCACAGGTGACTAACGTGCACAAATTAACATGGTGCTGCATAGTGTGCTGTAATTATGTTACACCTGTAAACCAAGGGCCTGCAAAGTCCAAATGTAAAGTCCTAACCTAAGAAGAAGTACTGTTTTTTTTTCCTGACTGAAGGGAAACCCCAGTGTGTATGTGTTTTTTTTTTTTTAAATTGGCAAACTGGGGAATGTAGCAGTAACAGCCTGACCTAACACAAACTCTGATGTAAGGTGGAAAATTGGTGAATCAGTCATGTCAGTTGTAATATTTTCAGAACTGGGCAGCAGTTTAATCTAGTTCATATTTCATTGTTTAAGTTACACAACCCTGCTCCTAAAACTAGTGCATCAAACCCCAAATCACTGATGTTTCTCTGGCATCCTGCCCTGTTGGACAAGGCCAGCTAAGCCAGCATTGACTGTGGTGTTAAAACACCACCTCTGTTTAGCACCGCTGGCTACAAGCTGTACAGCCGGTGTTGCCAGAGCACACAGTTCAACAGTAGAACAGCTGCAAGAGCACAATTAGTCATTTTAAATGGTCTGGCTGCAGAAGGAGGCAGAGATATTCATTGTAAGCTCATTATCAGTGAGACACAAACGCTAACTCCTCAGTTGTTTCCATGTGTAGGCCTGTCCTTGGCGGTGGTGGGGGGAGCAGAGGAGGTGGACTCTGCCAGAGTCAGGAGGGACAGTAAGAGCATTTCAGTCTGTGTGACCTCTGATCGAACAGCGGACAGACGCTCAAGGGGCGTCATTAACCTCCTCTTCAAGTCCAAGGTGAGCCCAACAGGTTTAATGCGGCCTCATAGAGAAACATCAGGTTATAATTCAAGAATGCAAGCTACAGTTTTGGTACAGATTGGTTACATTTTGGGCAATACACTGATTCGCTTTCTTGCCGAGACTGAGGAGGGAAGATACCACTCTGACGTATGTAATGTAAATATAAAGCTACAGCCAGGTGATGGTCAGCTTAGCATTAAGTGTGGAAACAGGAGGAAACAGTTTGCCTGGCTGTGTCCAATAGTAAACAATACTATGCTGTGGTCATGTATGCTAAGAAAGCTGGCTGGCTTCATATTTATTGTACAGAGGAGCAGTGGTATCAATCATTTCATCTAACTCTTGGCAAGACAGCAAATACGCATTTTCCCCCAACATCTTATCTAGATTATTCCAAACAGTGTTGAAATGTAAACCAATATGTATTATTTTAACATTTGCACACCAACACAATATTCCAAATTAAAGCCATGGACTGTTTTCAGTCATTTTTACCCTTAACTAACTTAGTAAAACCTTGTGTTTACATTATGGTTGTTTGCTTGTTTCAACAGAGCTCCAAATCAGACGATGTGAAGCCCAGTGATTCAGCCAAAGACAGTGCCAATCATTTCTGAAATCCATTTTCTTATTTTTTATTTTCTGTTTTCTTTACTTATCTAGTTCACATAAACTCACTCACTCACTCACTCACTCTGTCTGTCTGTCTCAGTATTGCTGTTACCTTAACATGATTGATTTAGCCTGTCAATAAAGACTATTTTTGTGGCGTGACCTTTTTCCTGGTAATTTAAATGATTTCCAGTGAAGCTGGAAAATGCCATTTTACAGCTTTTAAATCAATTCTGCTTCTACCAGAATGAACAAACACAAACCATCCCGCCAACGTGCTTGATTAAAAAGCTTTTTATTATACGGTTTTCAGCATTGTATTGACTGCCTGAAGTTAATGGGAAAATAATCATTTGATGAAGCACAACGGTTACTGCGTCCTTCCAAAGGATTTTAAACAGGACAGGCTGCCAAAAAGCTTTGGCGCTGATACAACAAAAGAAAAGAAAGTTAGAAATTCAAACATAAATAATAATAGGGAGCTACAAACTGTAGAGCCCACTGTTACTGCTACAGCATTTGCTGTGTGCACACAGAGAGGAGAAACTGTTGAGTATTTATTTTCTCCAATCATATTGTATATGGTGCATGCGTTGGAAGAACTATTTACTTTTATTTAAAAGTCTGAATCAATCTTAAATTAATAGTTTGACATTTTTTGCAAATCACCTCCTGGCTCTAGTTATAGTATATATCTCTGCAGTGTCATCACAAAAATATAGCTTTTTCTCAACAATTTACTAAAAAATGTCACTCAAGTACATTTACTGAGTAAATGTAACTCGTTACTACCCACCTCTGCTCTTGACAAGAAAGCATATACGCCTTATTCCTGAAATGTTGAGCTGTTGCTTTAAACTAAACGACCAGTATATTTCTCAAGATGCGTGAAACTTGCTACTCACACCCTTGCAAACTTGCAACAAACTCAGAGTGTGATGAGCTGATTTCCCCTATTCTCCTGCAACAGAAGAAATAAT
>CM042323.1:20340739-20475739 GCA_023566125.1 Zingel zingel | reverse complement strand
TATAGAACTGATGATATATGATGCATACTGTTCACAGGCTTCTTCTCTCTTAACCTTCACCGTGAAATGCACTTCCTCCTGTTGGCCACTGAACCCTTAAACATCTGACAACACACTCTCAGGGGATGATTGTGCAACACAAGTTATGGATGGGCTTAACACCTGAATTGTTCTTCAAGTTCAGAAGAGAACAAAGAGTATTATGAGCTATCTTTAGTCTTCCATCTTGAAATTAAATGGTTACAATTAGGTCTAAAATATTGGATTTTCGCCCTTTCAAAGTTACATTAATGAACAAGGACATTTTTCTCATTCCCTCAGCTCTCAGTTTGCCTTTGGTCAGCAGTGATTTGATGTATGCTTCCCTGCTTCCAGCCAAGGTCTTGAATTGCAATCCAGTAGTCTTCAGTCTTTGTGTTTGTGCAGATAAAGGATAATTGAGGTTAGGCAACACTATGAATATTTGTCACATCAGTAAGTTTGTCTTTGGTGTCTGGTAATAATATCAGAGAGTGGGAACAGTGCACAAGAAGCACAGCCATTGTACTAGAAAATATTCTTCTGTCTCCTCCTGTCTTTAGCTTTCTCTGTGTTTATAACTAAACACTGACTTGACTTTTCTTATATGGTTATGTTAATTACCGGCTAGTTAGTCCCAACAGGATGGGTAAGATTATTTTTGTGTGAGTTTGTGTTGAACCTTGTTTCTTTCTATACCAAGTTTCACACAGGACAGTGGCTGTCTAAACTGCTCCATAACACAACTGATGCCCCTGGTGTTACATGTTGACAAAAAGTGTCAATGAGTAGAAACAGCAGACACGTAACCGAAATCACGGTGGCTTTAAGAGCTGCTTTTTTGTTGAAATTCCCACTCCAGCCTGTAGAATGCAGTGTTGAAATGTGCCAGCAGTGAGCTCTTCCACTCTGGCTGATGGGTGAAGCTGATGTGTTAAGAATGAAGGCTGTTGAATAGCCGAGACAACTCTGTAAATCAAGTCTGATAACGGTACGGTTATCAGCCGTCCTCTCTTCCCACCCTCTACTCTTCTACTGTCACTTCACTACCCTATCCATGCCTTCTTGTAATTGCTTTGCTCTTGCTTTGCCAACAATTCCTCCCTCTACTCCTCACTCTTTCCAGCCCATTTTACCCTCCCTCTAAAACTCTTGAAACACTCTCCATCTCTCTGACAGGTTTCACAAACAGCTGATGGGGGAGCAGAAAGTGGAACAGTGCTGCTGTGAGTTTTAATGGGGCTCCTTGGTAATCCTTAATCTGACAGCTCATCAAAGCAGATCATGCATGTTCACCAGGATGCATGTGAGTGTAATGTACCACATGTTATCTGTGCCTGCAGGCTTGTGAGTATGGGTTATGTATAATATACTGTAGCAGCACATATGCTGTATAATATATGTGGTTCAGCGTAAAATTGCAGATGAATTGTAGTATTCCAGTATTTGCAGAACTAATGACCAATTTCAATGCACAATTTAATCTCAGAATTACTTTATTACTTTTTTATTAATGACAAGACCGTACACATCAAATGTCTGCTTTCTCATAATTCACTGTATTTTTTTTCTCCATTTGTATATAGAGAATATAGAAACAGAGATGTATTTGGTGCAAAGCTCTGTTGCAAAATTGAAATTTCACACCAGTAAAAGGGAGATCAGGAAGAGATCAACGCAAACCCCCAGAACTTCATAACGCAGTCCGATGCCAACTACGGTGCAGCATGTGTACCGGTGGAGCATCCACTACATGAGCCAGTCAATATCCCACATGCTGTGTGTGAAGTGAGACAACATGCAACACTACCAACTTTTGAATCTGATGTGATCTTTGTAGGACACTTGTCAATGTGTTCGCCAGGCACCAGCTGCACTACTTTAGCAGAAAAGCCAAGACATATGTACAGTAGAGGGGAAACCAAATAATCTGTGGTGTGAGCATGGTATTTTAGATTAATGGTCAGAGTCTGCCAGTCTGTGTACTTTTACACTTGTTTGTATCCTAGCATTCCTCCCTCCTGGTATGCAGAAGTAAGCTAATTGCAAATTGTAATCCGCATGATTCAGCACCTTTAATCAGTCATAACAGCAGTACAGCCCATTAGTTTGTGAGTAATCAGGATTTGTGTCAAACTACATGCTGTGTAATGGTTGAGGATTCAGAATTACATTTTAAAAGGGGAAATTCACTTTTTGTCAACAGTTAGATGAGAAGACTGGACAGCATGAAGACTGGAAACAGGAAGAAATAGCTATCCTGGCTCTGTCCATTCAAATCAAATCTGCCCACCAGCACCTTAAACGTAGTGACATTTTTTTTTACTAATCCTGTAAAATATTTCAACATTTACTGGATGAATTCGGTACAGATATACATGGTGACTTTAAATATAGTGCCATCAGCAGGACAAATGTTCTTTTGTCCAATACTTCGGTTAACAACAAATAAAGTTGAGCTGGAAATGCACAGATACTACAGTATTGCATGTGAAATATTGAAGTGACAAAATGTCTGTTTAAAAAATAAGCTGGTGCTGAGCTGAATTAAGGCATGCATATCCATGACTAAGACCATACAAATTGTAACAGATCTCATGGCTCAACCTTCTCGGGCTGTGACACTGCAGGCAGACATTTGATTTCCACCAGACAGGAGCAGTGAAGGCAGCAGCTCTATCTCAGTTTGATCGGATGCATCATCGGTGGCTGGAATTAAAGTTTGGTAAGCGGGATCCATGTCATCCTGCAACAGACTTTATAGAAGTGAGACTAACAAGTGTGATATTCACAGGTAGCAGAAGGGCAGGCATCAGAAGAGAATGACCACCTAATTGGTGATGGCCATACTCAAGGCTATGTAAGCTCAGCGCCTGCAATGTGAGGATATCTCTTGGCCTAATGACAGTCTGTGCACGCCATGGCTGCACACAATGGCTGCAGAGAGGAGGAAATGGAGAGGAAGTAAGCTTGAGGGAGACCGAAATGAGAGGATATTATCTGTCGGTGGAAGAAAGAAATGAGGTGAGCCAGCGAGGGAGGTGCTTTGTGTTGAGAATTTTGAACTGAGATTACATTTTGATAAAAACAATGCAAGAAAAATTAATTTATACTTCATCTTGCTTTAGTCAGCATGCTTAGACGTTGTGTACATACAAAAAAAGCTTCCTGGATCAAAACATTGAATGTTGAGTCATATGACACACACACACACACACACACACACACACACACACACACACTCACATGTAAAATTGTTTTTCCATGATACTGTATAGTTTGCATCTCATAGCAGTGTTGACCCCAGTAGGGGGATCTGGTTGCTGCTTATTTGACAAATTGCCTGTCACTCAAGGCTGTGACCTCTAAGCTACCCTCTGGCAGGAAAATGGTTACCACAGCTACCAGCCTGCAGTTATGATTAGGATCCTTTACCAAATAAAAATCCCTCAAGGGCCTAAGTGGTGCTGAAGCTGACAGGTCACTCAAATGCCTTAGTGTGACTTAGTTCATGTTTGCATTCTTTAATCTAAGCTTATAGTACTTAACGCTTCTCTTAATCGTCTACGCTGTCAGCTAATTGGAATCCGTCCATGTTTTACTCCCCAGAGCAGACAGACTTCCTGGTTTCCACCAATCACAGGCCTCTATGATCCTTTGACTCATTTCAAGGAGATTATTTGATTTCTATTGGACTGTACCCTAGGAATTATGTAAGTTTTACAGCACAAAGAAAAATGGTAAAACAGGATTGCGTTACCTTAGACAATGAGGATGCCATTTGACAAATCCACTTTTTTAGCCAAATTGTAGCTTATATATACAGTAAATGAAAAACAAAAACAAAAAATGAAGTCTGCTTTCATATTAAGCAGTTTAAATTCCATGTTTTGTCCAAGTTATTAAGCAAACAAAGTTAAAATGTATTCTTATCAATAAACATGCACAATAGGATAATAAAAAAGTAATAATAGAATAAAAAAACACAACAATAATAGTTTAATACTACTATACTATATTTGGCAAGGCATTATTTATACATTTTGAGGTTTTGAGGAGTTTATTGGGTGAAGCTCCATTGGTGTAGTTTGTAAATCAAATTAAATTACCAGTATCAAGTGTTAAACACAAACTTTTGACTGTGAACACATGTTCTTACCCAGCATATTAAAAGAATCTGAAGTCCAGCAGGCATCATGTTGGACTTAAGCTTGTGTTAAACAAAGTGTGCATACAGTACGATCAGCAGACTTTGTCAGGACTTAAATATTAGTGTGTGAAAAGTCACACACCTTTAAGTCATTAATGCAAAATACCTTCCAGTGATCCACAGGGGAAATGAGCACTAGTCTCTGGGGAATCACCCTGGGTATCTGACTATCCACCCACTGATTACTGTAGGCAGTTGTCACCAGAGGCCTGGTTGCCAAGGTAACTGCCTTCTGTCACCTCCCGTTCTTATTGCTTCCTGCTGCTCTCCACTCTCTGCTGCGCTCTCACTCTCTCCTTGTCTTTTTCTTTTCAAAGGGCAAGTGCTCACAAACTTCTTGCGTGTGTGTGTGTTTATTCATGTACACGTCTGTATGCGTATGTCTGTGGGTGTGTATAACTATATGCCTGTTGTGTTTGTGTGTGTGTTTTTCTTTTCAAAGCGCAAGTGCTCACAAACTTCTTGCGCATACATCTGTGTGTGTGTGTGTGTGTGTGTGTGTGTGTGTGTGTGTGTGTGTGTGTCAGTAACAGCATGTCTGTGTTATCAGTCACACAGAGTGGCCACTGTCTCCCCTGGTGATGGACTGTGGTGCCAGTCTGTTGCAACAGCTCACGACACGTTTGTCAGTACTGAGCTGGAAAGTAAGAAAGAGTTGTGTTGTTGTTTATTTACCCTTCCCTTTCCCCACCTTCCTTCTTTCCTACCTTATTTTTTTTTCCTTCTTCCAATCGTTGTTTCCTCTTTCCTCTACCCCCTTCCTGTGTAACTGTGTTTTTTATTCAATTTTCCATCCATTTTTCGCTTTCCTTTTTCCCTATTCCTCACTTATTTTCTTTTCTCTCGAGTTCTTTCCTTCCTTTGCTTCTCTGGTGCTCTCTTCTTTCCATTAACCTTTTCCTCCCTCCTTGTTTTTGTACCTACATGTTTTTCCTCCTTTCTCCGTCTTTCCTTCCTTGCTTCGGTGAGTCCAACCTGGTTTTATGTTCTTACTTTAATCATCTTCCATTGCCTTTCACATTTCCTTCCACCCCTCTTCCATCTCCCTGCCTATCTTGTGCACTTTGTATTGTCTTTTCTTCCTTTTCCTCTTCCTTACTACACCGTTCTCTATCTTTTCTCTTTTTTATTTCTACTCATCTGTAGGGGAAACAAATGTTGCTGGGAATTGCAGAGGTATGAAAGAAATGAACAATAATTGTGTTGAAATGGAAGACCACATTCCTGCAGTGAAAAAGAGGAAGATCATCCTCAGGTGCAAATAAGAGAGGAGACACACCAGCCCGATAATCGGCCGTCGGACTGTCTGGCGAGGTCGGTGACTCGAGTCTGTTCAGTGTGTACCGTGCCGTCGGCCTTCATTTGGGCCGACCCAACCGGGGACTCGCCCGGAAATGGGGAGCGGATGAGCCGCTCAAAATCTGACGAAAATCTTTTAAACTGACCTTTGTCAATCTGAAATGAAGACAGATTCAGAAACTGCATGTATTAAAATGTATTCAGAAACACGTTTCAGTGAACTATTTTAGTACAACATGAGATCGTATTCTGAAAAAGCTGCCATGACAGTCTGGCTGTGAATTTCAGGAGAAAAAAGAACCACGTGACGCGTTCGTCCAATCAACTGCCGGTTTTCATTTTCTGGGAAATAATCAGACTGTTAATGAAAACAATACAGAGCAGCGGCGCCTGCTGCTATGGAGACGTATTACGTCTCGCGCACATGCAGAGCGTATGCTCAAGTCAGCGTCTCTTCAGTGTGTTCTGAGGCACTTTTTGGACCTCGGGGACCTGACTGATCAGTCCGACTGCCTTTTCTGCCGACGGTCGGCCCGTCTGGTTGGTGTGTCAGGGCCTTAAGGCATATTGGAAATTAATTTTGTTCTGGTATTTTCCATAAACTAAAGCAAAAATAGTAATAAAAGTGTGAGATAGTGGCTGCAGTTGTCTTAACCACAGCCTCTTTAGTTTAGTTATACTGTAGAAATTTAGCAAAATATTTCACACATAGTACCTTATATTCTGAGATAAATTATACCAGAGAAACAAAAACAAAACGTTGTGGACCATGACACAGATATTTGACCTGCATATCTGCAGATGAGAATGTGATTGCTTTTGGGAGAGTGAGACACACTACAGATAGTAATTGCAACCTGGCAATAGATGGGGAATAAAGAGAGAGAGAAGGAGTCATGGTTTAAGGTCAGAGTCACACATTTATAAAAAGCTCCAGGACATTCAGATCCAGGAGTGATGGTCCCTGAGCCTCGGAACCCCTCCCCCTCCCCCATCCATCTGTGTGTGCTTGGCTGGCAGATGGATGCTGAGCACTGCCTGGCCCGTATCGGAGCAATACGGACCTCAACCCACAGCTACCCTCCTGGAACTGTGTGCATTGCAGAATATATGCCTCCCCTCTGTCGTCCCACTGGTTGCTCTTTTTTAATATTCATTCTTGCATTCTCAGTGTTCGTTTGGCTTATTACCATATTCAAATTATTTGTAATGCTTGCAATTTGAATTTGCAAATGTGATCAGAGAAGAAAATATAGGAAAAGTAATTTTAAATTTGAGTTGTAAATGCAAAGTACACTATCTGCTCTGCCTACTTAGCCACTGGGACACCCAAGGCCTGCCAAACACTTTGCCTTTTACTGCTCTTTATGGTTCCTGTTCTCTTTGTCCATTTGTGTGTTCTTCTATCAGCAGAATTGTAGTTGGTGTAAGAGTTTATGGAGGACAGGCAGTGTCCCTCAGGACGGCCAGTCCTCTGTGTGAGTCTAATTAAACACTGTTTTCTCATTCTTCTGATCCCTCTTTCTTCCTCTCTTCCCTCTTACATCCCTGTGATGCACAGTGGGCTCGTTAATTACTCTGGAGTTTCCAGATCAGCATGCTCTGTCTAAACGTCATTCAGTGTAGGAACATCCTGTAAAAGCACTTATGGAACTGTATACAGTAGCACTGACGCTCTGTTTGCATTATTATTAAGGAAAGGCTGCTGACTGAGCTGTTGCACATGTTTGTTTTTTACTCTAGCCAGATGGTTCTCTTGCATTTTCCTATAAGGGAGCGTGAGTGTGTACCACTTTGATGTTAAGTGTGTATCACAAAGGTGCAGTCACCATTCCCTGTTCTTCTCTTAGATCGAGATAAAAGGGCACAGCATCTCTCATCTCAGACTGATATCTGACAACTAAAAAGAATAAAGACATTGCATGATGTTACATGATGGTATACAAGCATGATGTTGTAACTATGTCATGTAAGATGTGTTTTGCCATTATGTGCGATCTTGGGATAGGTCAGTGACCTTATGCAAGCAGTATAAAGAACAAATCCTTTCCCATAAGAAACCATTGATTCTCTCTTCAGTGAGAGAGAGGAGGACAATTTAACTCAGGTATACTCTCTCCATAATATACTGTATACTTTTTTTCTTTGTGTGTTTGCAGGCAATTTCCACCACACTGTACAGCCAGGAACTGGCTCAGGAGCAGTGAGCTCTTGAAGAGATTGATGGTGAAGCCTGGTAGTGTGATGTGTCTGATCACCAAGTCCATGTTCTGTTTGTTGTGTAAGTAAGATTAAAATTCTCACCCTTTTTTTCTCTGAGTGGGTGCAGCACCATCTCTATGTATTTACTGTAGAGAATGTCCACAGTACCAGGGGAGATGGCAATACAGAAACATTCTTCTCTAGAAGGTAAAAGTTATTTTCTGTAGAGGATTTGGATGTAGAAATATGAGGCTGCATGATGGCTGCATCAGACAAATTCTATAAGTTGTTATGTGCAACCGGGATGTCGGTTCACTACAGAGGTCCAGGACTGGCCTTATATCTCCTCACATTGTTGAAACAAGGAAACAGGAAAAATAGAAGGCTCTGTATATTTGCCATCCTGATGATGCATCACTGAAGATTCTTCATTCTCTTCATTTATTGATCTATGCATCAGTGTGTCGAGTGAGAAAGGGAGCAAAACTGTAGTCTCAATGTTTTATAGGGTAAACTACCACTTGATTTGATCTGTGCACCAATGCAGAGTTTCAAATGAGGTAACCAATATGAATAAAATAATAAAAAAAGTATTTTATAATTTGGTTCATGGTTACAGCTATGGGATGAAAATAATCTGCTCACAATGTCAAAATAATAAAATCTTTGAACAAATATCCTACTGAGAACGCATGTATTACTTAAGAGAAACCACTGTGTGAGAATTGATATTAATGCTTTAAATATAAAGCAGTTGGTTGGTTAAATCAGGAGTTAAGAGGAATAAAAAGGAAGGCTCAGGGGAGCTTAAATGTCGGGATCAGCAGGGGACTTCCCCAGAGACTCCAGTCTCTTGCCAGAGGTGAAGTTGTGTGAAAAGTCCTGCTGAGCGGAGGTGGTAATATCAAAGCGGAGGTGGTAATATCAGAGCGGAGGGCTGTTTTTACACTAATGCAAGGGAGAGGAATCTGATAACAAAGTTAACCTGTTCCATTTTAGCCTCCAACCATGCTTTTGCAGTGATAAAAACAATCACACAGACACTTTAGCATGGCAGTAATTATTTTGTTGTGTGTAGTATGACACAGGGCTGAACAATTATTTGAAATCGCGATATGGACTGTTGCAATATCCAAATTGCAGGAGGCACAATATATGTGAATGAAAATGAGAATAATTATGTGAACATGATCATTCCCTCCAGAATCATATCACAATTGCAATATCGGTAAAAACAATCACAATTAGATTTTTTTTTCTCCAAATTGTTCAGCCCTAGTAAGACAGCCACAACTGGTAAAAGAATTGCTTACAACTTGTCAAAATATGAAAATCATTGTAGATTGACGGCATCAGGACAGCAGCACCAGAATATCATCAGAATAGCACAGGTGTAATTATTAACCTTAATGACCTTAACTCTCATTAATATCATTTGTTACACCTGTAACTTTCTTGCTATGATGATAAGTCAACATGTCTGCTGTGAAAAAGGGCTGACACATAAAGCTGCGCAAATAATGTTCTTCACTGACCACGGGAGATGGTAAGGGGATAAAGAAAAGTCTAGAGCATGTGTAAAAGTAAGTCATCAATTTTAAAATGTGGGAAGAAACTGAAAGGGTGAGGGAGAGACAAGACAGAAATGTGTGTCTCTGTGCCTGGGAACGAGGCGGTGGGTAGAGGGGATCAAAGGATGACACTGAGGTGAAAAATAATATAAAAAAGGTAGATGACAGAGAGAAACTGTGAACAAAATACAGAAGGTTTTTGAGAGAAAATGTTGAGTCACAATGAACCAGGCGGGGAGAGAGAGAGAGAGATAATGATTGTGTGTGGTGAGAAGGAGAGTAAAAGTGAAACAGGAGAATGGCCTCTTTGAAATCAATTTTCCTTGGAGCAGGTGTCGTCAGATTTGCTGGCCCTTGCCAGCACATTTCAGGAACAGGGGATCAAATCTGTGATCTGGCGATGTACTTCAACTTCAGGCCCCAATAAATAAAATAATACCACTACCACAAAATATGAATAAGGCTAGAATCAGGAGTAATGAGAGCAGGTGGTGGAGTGCCCTCTGGTCATCCGAAAGGAGAGCAGAAAGCTTTTTAGCCAGCAGTCAAGATCTAGTGAGGAAAGAACCCACAGAGAATGAACACTGAAGTCATATGAGAATTTTTAAAATATCCAAGTTTTAAAAAGAGACAAAGCCATATGCTGCAAAGACATGCGTTATTTAATTTCTAGATTTGTTTTTAAAAGTTTGGTTGTTTGATATTTGACTAGACTGTATACATATTCAACAGTAGCCTATATGTTTCCTTCGAAAAGAGAAAGTCATTAATTTAATTTAAAATTATCCAAGCGTCTTTGACGTCGTGTGACATACATTCCTCTCATAGGTGAGCTGGTGAGCTAACACGTTAGCAAGCCAGGAACATGCTATCGCTAGCTACTTCATCTTGCATTTTGTTCTCAGGAGAGCTATTCGCTAACATTAGCTCTCACCCTCACTGGTACAACACATGGATGGAATATGGGTGCAACAAAGCTAACAGGTGAGTTAGTGAGCTGTCAATTAAGCACAGTCTGTGAAAAGAGGTCTAATTGTTACTTGTTTTGCTGCTACAGTGAAGATGAATTGATTACGTGTGAAATGAATGTGACTGTTAGCGCGTTCATGCCACCTCGGAATGACAGGGACCGCCCCCGTGAATACGTTGTTTTTCCGACTACCAGCGTTCACATGTCGGATCATAGACAGTATATAAGAATGGACCAACAGATCCCGTTGCTTTGGACGCAGACCAGTGAAGGCTTTTAGAAGCACTTTTCCGCTGAGCGTTACTGCGCAGCCTCCAACTGAGAGAGACCACGTAAATGTGACGTGAGCAACCTGTCTGAAAGTTGGAAGTCTTCTGGTAGCTGTGCCAAGAGAAATCTAAATCATTCCCAATCTTGCAGAGACGGAGAACGTAGGTATATGTAAGGAGATAACATAGGCACAGGCTAATTATTGCTAACTAAAATGCTAGTTAATATAAGTAATTAAACTTAAACAGCGAATGTAAGTCGAAATTGCCTGCGAGCTTCTCCTGTACTATACGGTAATTCCTCTACTATGCGACAGAAAGTCGCGTGGTTATGAAACACTCTTTAGCCTATTTTTACAAAAACGTCTGCTACGGAGCCATGACGTGAGGTACAAGGTAATGGAGCCTTTTATACATTGTCGTGTTTCTTTATAAATAAACAATGGACAAATAAAGTCTTTAAACGCTTCAGATGTAAAGTTATTCGCGGTCAAAGTGACGTCAAAATGACGTCAAATTGAATGGCAGTCAATGGAATGCTAACGGGAGATGATGGCATTGTAGCATCAAAATGGTGCCATAGGAGGTTCGCGGTCCGAGGAGAAGCTTACCCCCTTGGTTGTGAGGAGACCCTTGGCCCAGAGCAACGGGATCTGTTGGTCCATTCTTATATACAGTCTATGGTCGGGATGCGTGTTCTTCTTCTTCTTCTGTTATATTGTCGTTTGGCATAACAACTTGTTGCATGACTGCCACCAACTGTCGAGCGTAGCCTAGAGCATCAGGTGTGTGAAAACCTGGTGAAAACATGGAGGCCACAATCATTTGCTGCTGTTTTCTTATGCGAGCATACAAACGGCACATCGTCAGGCTTTTGTGTTATCTGCAGGACAACGAACGGGAAAGGACACGGATAAGGTGTTGGTTTTTTTTTATACATAGGCCTATTTATGAATAATTTGAAACATTTTATGTCTGTTTCTCAGCAGAGGCGTTTGTCCACAATAAATACGTTTATTGTCATTGAAATATGTTCAGTGAACCAAATTCGCTTACATCAAACGTCAGTTGTCAACAATGCGTCACCAACTGGGAAACTCGGTTAGCAAAATCTGGCCCGAGTTTCCCACCTCTGATTCCCACAGGAAGGGACGTGGATGATGACGTTTTCACTCGGAAAAACGTTTTTTCGTCCATGTACGCACGGAGAATCTTCAAGAAACGTCACAGACTGTCAGATGATGGTAAGTCCAAAAAACAGTCTTGCTAACATTAAGTATAGAAAATAATGTAACAGGAATGTAGGAGTTACATGAAGGAAAAACAGAAAGAAGGTGTTATTAAGCTTACTGTAACTTCACAGCTGAAATCACTGGTTAATGGTGATTGTCTGAGACTTAAAATGTATAAAAGGCATGTAGGCTATTCACTTGTCAATTTAACTCTATTAGTAATTAACTACCAGTAAATAAAAAAAAATGGCATTATGGTGGTGCAGTGATTGAAGTCTTTATCCAAAAATACATGTTGCAAAAGTTTTTTGAAGTAATGAGGGAAAATTTAATCTTTTTTTTTTTTTCTCTCTCTTTGTAAAATTATTTTCTGACGACAAACATGCGCCATGCTAGTGGCTGTCATGTGTCTGGATATGACAACTAGATTTCAGTTTTTGAATTGAAATGAGACAAATGTTGCCAATAGTGTTCAAATCTTTCGAATAATTCACCTGTGGTTCAGGTATTGTAATGACAGAATGAAGCAGATTCAGATCAAGCATATGTCTAAGTTTTGTATGAAAGTAATGATGATTATCCCTTGTGTTGACTTCCGGCCAAATTGACCCGTTTTCAATATTTGTTTAATATCAGAAAATATGGGACGTAGAAATAAGCGCTGAAAATGTGTAGAAGAAAAATTTAACAATTTAAAACGTTGGAAAAAGCAAAAACAAACGGCGTCAAAAACGTCGAAAAAAATGTTTTTTTTTTTCAAGGTTGACGGGAAGACAACACAAGGGTTAAATGATATTATATGATTTTATTGAAGAATTTGCTTTTGTGTGTTTGTCGCGCAAAATGCATCATTTAAGCTGTTTCACACAAAACATTGGGCTCCTTTTGAGATAGACAGGATCAATGGTTGAAAAGCATATCCGCATAATAAGGTCAATAACTAATCAGGTCTGGAACAGCACATCCCTGCCTTTGGATGAGAACAGTTTGTCTTGGTGTCTTGAAAATGCCTACAGAAATCCGTGACAGGAACACCATTAAGTGTATTTTGCTTAGGTTTCATGCACCCTAGGATACACAATTAGCTCAAATTGATCAATGTATATCTTTAATTTAAGTTTAAAGATTAACCAAAACCTGAACCATTTAACCTGTTAAATTCTTAAACGCTTGAAAGAATTTCATTGACCACCATTACTAGATAGATAGATAGATAGATAGATAGATACTATATCATCCCTAGGGAAATGTTAGGCATCCAGTAGCTTAGACAACCATAACACATATATCTCACATACATAAGAATCACTCACAGAAATTTAAAGAGTTAACAATTTGTGAAGTGATTACAAAGGTCTAGTATGGACTGACCATGTGATGCAATGACCATCCTCACTGAACCTTTCATTATTAGAAATACTCAGGATAAGCGAGTGAATATTATCAGCATCTGTAGATGAGACACTGCATCCTCTGTAGATCACAGATACCAGCCATGCTGTACTGCACATCAATGGCGCTGACGTTCATAACCTCTAGTAGAGCAGGACTGCTGCGATAGTGGGAGGAGATGGAGACAGATTGCGTCGGTCCCTCTCCCAGCTCCTATCTTCTTATCACAACAGCCACGCTTATCTACTCCCAGTGGAATGATGTCATTAGAAGCCTAAGTGAGCGGCAGGAAGATAGACAAATGACTGGAAATGCAACAAAAAGACAAAACTGGAGCTGGATAGATACAGTGTGTTCCAAATTATTGTGCAAATGATATTTTACACTGATTTTCCTAAATAGTCGATTTGGAACACAGTGTACAAGTTTAGAGCCAAAGTGATGACTCAGGGATTAAGTGCTCTTAGTGGGGGAGAATACAGTAAACTGTAGACTGGCAGTGCCATCAATAGCAGATTTGTCAAATAAATCAATCATGGAGACCAAAGGGAGACATAAATCCTATCAGCATTCCTACTGTAAAAGTACCAACCGTACTGTAGGTGGGGGGGAAACATGTCTCCCATAACAAAGGAGAGGCCTACCTATCAGAGACACAGACTGAACAAAGGAAACTCCAGACTTTTGCAGGTTTAACCTTCTCACCTACTTTTAGGTTTGAGTGCAGATCCTGTCTTCCCATTGGAGGAGACTCACGGTCCGACGCAGGTTACCCCACCTTTGTCTTTCCATTGAGGCTGCAGAAGCTGCATCAGAAGACGGACACCAGTCAAACTTTTGGACATTTAGCCTAGGTTAGCAGTTCTTCACCTCGCTGGACGAGTAGCAGGCTGTCTTTGTGGTTATTGCAATCGTTGTGAAATGAGCCATTTCACCTAACCTGCAGAAGGGAGAAATTCAGCTGTTTCCTTTGCTGCCACTCAAAGGACGAGGTTGCCGTTAAACTCTGACAGACTAAACACACCTAAATGGCTACGGGAAATCAATCTTGAGTAAGGTTCTGGTAAGCTCTGTTACTGTGTAAGCCCTACTGTATCAATGTGAAAATCAGGCCGCTGCATCCTTGTTTATTGCTGTGTTAAAGTGCCTTAATCACGGTGTTTGCTGCTTGTTTATCAATGCCTAATACGCTGCATTAATTGTGTTGTCCCATGCTGCCTGGACCGCTTTGTCTGTCTGTTACTGTGCGTGCCATAGTGAATAATTTAATAAGCTCTCCTTTTGTCGTTTAAACGACCAGAGCTTTAGCGACACACTCCAGAGTCCTTGGTTAATGAAAGGATTGTTTATTGTCTTGCCGCAGGCAGTTATAATTTAATCTCTTTTGCTTTGTGTGCTTCCCTCTCTCCCTTTTACTAAACACACACACATACACACACACACACATAGGCACACATACATACATACATACATATCTACATATCTACCAACCCAGTCTCACGGCAGTTCGTGAAATGGTCACGTTATTTAATCTATTGATTTGTGTTCACAGGGACGTTTTTCTCGTTTTTTTCGTGGTGGCCAGCACGAAAATGTAAAGTAATGGGAAGCATATTTCGTGATCACAGCACGAATACGGTAGGGAGTAGTATGAAAAGCCGAAAATCCGCGTAGGGAGGTTAGTCGAGATGGTGGATGTGTCAAACAATACAGGACTTCCACCCAGGAGACTGGGGATCGCGTCCCGCATGTGGTGTTTTGTTTCCCCGTTGTCTTCCTAATCACAACCGTCCCGTTATTGTCACGCGTCCCCCGCGGCCGTCTCCCGGCGTGTGAGGCGTCCTTTCCCCATTGTTTTTTTTTCCTGAACCCAACCTCCGCTATCCCGTTATTGTCATGCGTCCCCCGCGGCCGTCTCCCGGCGTGTGAGGCGTCCTTTCCCCATTGTTTTTTTTTCCTAAACCCAACCTCTGAATAGATGGTTCCCATTTTGTGCTGGCCGCCACAAAAAAACCCGAGATAAACGTGTTGTTGTTGTACACGAATCAATAGATTAAAAATAATGTGACAATTACACGAACTGCCGTGAGACAGTGTTGCATCTACATGCCCTTACTGGCATTTATACACACTTTTAAATGCACAGATAGCGTATTAGCGTTACTGACTTTAGCGCCACGCCATCTTGCACTATGTCCACCATTTTGTTCTTCATATCCGCGACCTATGCTTAGTTCCCTCAAAGATTCTCAACTCTCACGGTTTGCCCGCCATCGTGAACTCTAGTGTGATGCAGCCGCTTACATGGTCACGCCGCCATCGTGCTCAATCTCCCTATTACCCCCCACACCCCCCCCCCCCCCCCCCCTCCACACACACACACACACACACACACACACACACCAAGTGCTACACGCTTGCCTTGCTTGTTTGCCTGTATGCTTGTAGTTGGAGATAATGGATGTTTGTTGATTGAAGTATTATTGATTATTAATCGGTAATGTTAAAGTTAAATAAACTCTAGTGTACCTTTACCTTTTGCTTCTTTAAAGAGCAGTTGTATGTGATTATTTGTGTATATTTATTGTAATAACAGCTGGTTCAGTGCTTGGATTCACTCCTACTGTTTACCTTATAAATGTGAGATGGGCAGTAAATATCAGAATTCTTTTAGCCCCCTGTTGAGACTGTATCCACAGTTCAGTTATTGGTCCCTGAGACCAGGGTGGTACCTTGTTTATTATTTATTCATATTAATAATTGTATCAATATCCATAGTTTTATTAATGATTTAAAATATCTTGATAATTGCTAGAAACTGAACATGTTTCTCCCAAATTCCATCATTCATAATCACATACAGATATGTTCTTTCACCTAAATGCATATTCTGTGTAAAAACTGCTTTTTCTGTTCAAAATTATCTTGCATGTTTCTGCTTGGATTTAAAAGTTTTGTTGAGCCAAATTCTCTCGACTTACCCTTACTGTGACGTAATAGACAATACTCTATCCTACAGTTGTTGGTCCCTCACTCTTATGTTGCATTATTTAAATATACTGGAGGGAGAGTTCTAGTAGAATTTGAGGGTGAAAGTTGCAGCACTGTATAATTTTTTTGCTCCTGACTTTTAGTCCAGCAGAGGACTGAAGCAGTGCACATGTAACTTCTGTATTTCAAATTATTTTTCTCTGGTACTAAAAAAGTTTGTATGTGTGTGTGTGAAATGGTGTGTATGTGAGAATGTGAAGAGATGGACACAACATCCCAGTTGTTGATGCAAATTAAATGAATCCAAAGTGAAGAAATAATAAAGTGAAACAGTGGAACTGCACAGAAGCTGCCAAGTCAAATTTGAAAGTGTGTTTGTGTGCATGTGTGTGTTTCCCTGAATTACTTTATTCCTGCTGATGCCGAAGGCATGAGTCGAGGTACACAGCAGAGTAGTGCGTTCATGTTTCTTGCTGTCAGGTTGTTAAAAGAGTGGGAGGGTTGTGACAATGGAGGTCTCATCAATCTAACAAAAACAACACCCCCTTTACAGTATCTCATTTATCCCCACAAAGGCACGCAAAGGACACAATTCAGTGTCCTAAGGGGGTGTTTGTATTTCTATCCCTATGAAGGTTGGGAAGGTGAAGAAACTCCCTGAGAAGTGAGGACATGTTGCTGGTGTTCAGATTAGATTGAGTTGTAGGACCAAAGAACAAGAACGTTCAAATAATATATGTACAGCTACACACACGCTTCCTCTGTTAAGTCATTAATGTTGTTGAGCATCATGACCATAGCGGTGGTTTCCAATTGATGCTTTGATTAGGGCTGCATGGGTTTGGGACCTCAATCCTTTTTAGTACCAACCGAGATGCTTCTGTAGCACTTTTAAGTGCGAAATTTGGCTTTGAATGTCCGATCAGATTCATAATTTTTGTCTACTTATTCTTTGATCAAATAACTCATAATTGGGATAACAATTAACATTGTTTGTTTAATTAGTATGGAATAAAATTTGATCAAAAAACTCATAACTTGGATAACAATTAGCACATTGTTATTTGTTTGATTAATTAGTATGGAAGAGGATTAGAGCCACATGTGAACAATTTGTTAGAGTTCTGAGTTTAAAGTCAGAATTCTGTCTTTAATCACCTTCTCAGAACTCATAATTCTGAGAATAACGACTAACAATAATGACTGACAAAATGACGATGGTTAGTTGCAGGAGTGCAGGCAGAAGGAGCTCGGGAGACGTTCTCTGGAGCGGCGGGGATGAGGAGGAGGGACAGTTAGACCCAGCGGCAGCAGGTCAGCAGAGCTTAAGACCCGCTGTTCGGCGTGCCCATTAATCAGTACACAAACCAAAATGTTAAAAGAGTTGTGGTTTTGCCCGGTTGCTGGTCACTAGGAAACAGTTCAGCATGTTAACTCCCTATAAAATTAGAACTTCTCATAATTACATTTTGGTTTGTGTACAGATTAAACAAATAAGAATACATGTTAATGGATGAGCTTTAGAAGTGCTTTTAAGAAGAGTGCTTTTTAGGAGATTTACTTTGCACAGCGCCAGGCTTCCAGTGTTTTTGCTAAGGTTCAGAAACCCTGTTTACACTTGGTTTTAAAATGCATCTGGGGCAATGGGATCACAAGTGGGCAGCGCTAAATACAAGTCTAAACGACCACTAACAACCATTGTGGTCCAATCACTTAAACACATTTGACCACTTTTGTATTGCTAATGTGTCCAGATGCATCCCCCATCATTTAACCCTATAAAAGGAGATGGGTTGGATTCTGCTGACAGCGCTCTCCAGCTGTACCGACACAACCGCTAACGTGACTAGCGGGAGTGTGGACATAATAATTGAAAAAATAAGGTCTGTCTAGTATTAATTGCTCTCGGCCTTGAAGTCACTATCCAGGAGATCATGTTAATGCACAGAATGATTTGCCTCTTAATAACAACCTGACACTAATACACTGTAATACCTTTTAATGTTTGTTTTATTAAGCTGATATTGGTATGAGAGAGTGAGGAAGTGTGTGTGTGTGTGTGTGTGTGTGTGTGTGTGTGTGTGTGTGTGTGTGTGTGTGTGTGTGTGTGTGTGTGTGTGTGTGTGTGTGTGTGTGTGTGTGTGTGTGTGTGTGTGTGTGTGTGTGTGTGTGTGTGTGTGTGTGTGTGTGTGTGTGTTTTACCTGACAGTGATAATAGCTGTCATAACTTACCGTTAGGTCTTCATAGGATCAGATAGCTGTTTAATCAGCTTTTATTTTCATCCCCAGGGGGTTTATGAACACTTGCAAATTTGTGTGTGTGCATATACTGTGTAACTTTTCTATAATGCATGGTAATGACTGTATTATGTTTCTAAATAGGAGCACAGTACCTGCTAACCTTTTACTGTAAATCCTGTGGCATGTGTAATGTCTCAATTTCTTAATGTCCTTTTTAATTAGTTCCTGGTTACATTTCCTTTCATTTGGCTGTTTTCCCTCCATTTTCCTGCAAGTGAATGATGACCCAATCTTGCTCTCTCTGTTACACAGGCAGGCTGTTTTTGATGTTACTTATTCATGACTAGCCATATGGATCATGTAAGTCTACTATAAACACATCAGTGTGCCAGAAGGATTTAGTATTGGATATTAGATATTATATTGTGTAATCAATGTCCCTTCTCCACATCCAAGTACTGTAATCTAGTTCACTGTGCACGTCATATCACTGGTCTCTTCCTGTTTGTATATGCATACATGTATATGGTATCAATGTATGTATACAGTATAATGCCTTGACCATAGTTACTCTATGTATAAAGGGTTCATGTGGTCCTATTAGAAAAACATGTTTATATTATCTTGGTGCTCTGTATGAATCCCTTCCTTCTTGCACTTTCTCAGCTGTTCATGCTTTGCGTGTTTATCCATTTGTTTTCGCCCCCATGAATGCGAACATGTTGGAAACGGCACAATAAAATGTGGCAATCAAGACAACCCTCTGTTATGCACAAGCTCCAAAGTACTCCAGTGACACATTGCCAGCAACTGCCAACACACCTGTGGGAAATATAAATACAGAGAGAGAACAAAAGTGAGATTTGAAAGGGATATTTGGGGACGAAACCACGACGAAGAAAGTAAAAGCAAGAGACATAGTTACAGAAGCATACAGTATTATTATTTATTTTCTATGTGTGAGTTTATGTTTCTGATTTTTGCATATATTTACAATGTGCACGCTGTGAGTCAAAATGAGACAGGCTTTATGTGTCTGCAGTAAACTAATGAGCAGTCAGCCTAGCAGCAGCTATTGCACTCTAACCAGAGCTGAGCTGGCATTTTGTCTGTGTCACATAATCAGTTGATAGCTTACCAATACTTTGCTTTCATATTTCTTTCTCAGAGAAAATAAGTCATTATGGTAGCTTACTCTGGGGAAGTACAGCTTGTAGTTATCAAATATTTAGTTATACACACATATGGACATAGGAGTGTGCAGGTGAATATGCACAACATGATACTAACATGCAAAGACACTGACACATGCAAACACATGCATATAATTGTCTGTATAAAGATTAATTATTATACATTTATATATCATTTTTAGACTGAGCACTTTCAAATATACAAAAATAATCCAACTCATTAAACATAAAGTGTGTGCCTGTACACACACATTCACACAGGCAACACATTCATCTTCATTAGAAGCTGTGATTAAGAAGAGACCTGGGTCCGTTATTGGTAATGCTTCCCTTTGATGTATTTCACTCTGTGTCTCATTCAAATCAGAAGATATATCACTTTCATCTTTTCTGCTAAACTATATCTGTTCCTTGTGTCTTATGTCTAAGTTATACTAAAATTACATAAATCCCAGCTGCCATAGACCAGACAGACCAAAGCTCTGAGATCACTGTGAGAAATATGTGAGGCTTATTCATCTTAGGAAAACACTTCCCATTGTGTTTTATGCTGGTTTTAATGTGAAGCAGATGGCTAAAGATGAACTCTGAATGTGTCTGTACGAATGTCGCCATTACAGAAGCAAATGTTACCAGCGGGGTTGTAATCAGGTAGATTATGACCACCAGTACCATTTTGGGCTGATTACTGTGGACAAAATACAGCCTTTCTGCAGCCTGAGCAGATAGAGCCGGATGCTCACAGGCTCTCCCTCAAATATGCATACTAAATAAATACTCACACTCATATTTTTACATTTCTTTATATGTTTATTTGCTTTATTGCCGAGATCAATACCACACTTGCGTGTGTGTGTGTGTGTGTGTGTGTGTATATATATATATATATATATATATATATATATATATATATGCTAAATATGTAGCCAGGAGCCAGTTAGCTTAGCTTGGAAAGGGGGCAAAACAGCTATCCTTGCTCTGTCCAAACGTAAAATAAATCTTCCTACCAGCACACAAATTAACACGTTGCCATTTGTTGAATTTGTGCAAAACCCGTGCAAAAAAAACAATTCATGGTTATATACTGGACTATTTCTTGGCCGAGTGCTGTGACTTCCTGGAGTTATAACTTGAAGATATAACATTGTAATGTCTGCACTCTATGAGATATGAGAGTGCCAAGTGAACTGTATAATATGTGAACTGTTCCAATTCTACAGTAGGGGGTGAATTAGTGGCGGACACCAGATATCTGACTTCTGACAATTTCTTAATTGGTGTGGTTCTACTGTGACTCCTTTTGGATGTTAAGGGAAATGTTTTGTCTTTGTATTTCTTTAAATGAGTAAGGGGTGGGGAAAAAACCCTTTGTGAGTGTAGATTTAACCATGGTTTGGTTATCCTGGAGGCAGGGTGTCTTCAATGAAATGTGTGCTAGGCTCACAGGGTAGCTATGGAGATTTGGGCAACAGATTTTATTTAATGCAGAAGTCTGGCAAGCACACTTATCTGTTTCAAATGAAGGTGAATTCCACACAGATAGAAACACATGCATGCATGAATACAGAAATGGACAGTAACTATGGCCACCAGTTTTACTGCACATGATGATTCCTCCCCTTGTTAATCCCTCTCTGGCTGCCATCTATAAACACTGCTGCTTTGTTGGTACAACCCTTCCCAATTTCCCATTCATATTTGATCACTCTTCATGCTTTAAATGATAAAGGTAATTGTGGCTGCCAGCTGTCTTTGGCTTTGGTTCAGCAGCACAACTGGAGCTGCCTGCAGCAAACACTCTTCTACTAATCAGAAATGGGATATAGCATGTTCTACCCATTGGAGCTGTAGCAGTTTTGCTGTGTTTGCTTTTGGGGTTTGATTCAGCGTATTATCTTTGTTGTAAATGAAATGCTCAGGCTTCAAGTTCAACTGATGTCAAGGTCTGTTCAGGGGTCTAGTTTAGTACTGTACTGTACTATGTCCCTGTATACTGCTCACCAATTATAAAAAAGCAGCATGCAGATAATTAAAATTTTTTATTGACATCCATGAACCAATATGGTAAATGTATATGTGGATTGGAGAGGGCAGAGCAATTCAATAATTGATGCACTGATACAGCCTACCAAAATCTGCACACATTAGTCTATTCCTGCATTCAATCATGCATTTTTTAAATGTTATATTGTACGTTGATGTATGCGTAATAAGAGTGATGATTTAGGCTAATGTTTGATTTGAAAATATCATCTTTTTAAATATAAGCCTACACTGAAATAAAGCAGAAATGGAATATATTCAATTTACTTTATAGAGATTATACAATGTCATGCTCTTGCAAGTATAATTAAGCTTATCAGACAGTGTCAGCTAAGATATTAAGATATAAGAATAAATAATGATACACGCTTTCTTAATACCGTTTGTCTTTGCTGGACTAACTGGTACAAAAAAATGATAGGGAGATGAAGCAAAATCCCCACACAGGGATTTCCTTTGAATTGTGTTATCATAAGCGTAGATACAAATAATCAGTCAGTTCTCAAATGTATGTATGACCTAAGTCTTACTCCAATAGCCTCGGTGCTTTTTCAATATCCATATGTGCCTTGAGCTCTCTGGTCGGATCAGATACTTCCTGATGCATGCTTACCTGTGTGCTCGTCCTCTACAGGTATTAACATTGAGATGATTTGTTGTTGCTTTTTTCTTCCAAACTTGTTCCCTGAAATTAGCTGATGGATTAAACCAAGCAAGTTCTTGAATTCTTCGCTTTTCATGTGTTTCCTGTCTCACTTGTTTAGATGGTTTCCCAACTACTTCCACTCAAAGTGATGGTTCTATATATAGTATACACTGCAGCCACTTGTATCTTGTCCATTCTCACCTAATGTGCTCTTGTGTGTGAAAACGAACTATAAACTGACACATCTCTACTTATTTAAATTTGGCTGGAGCTTGAAAGAGGAGAGACTGTGTGTGTGTGTGTGTGTGTGTGTGTGTGTGTGTGTGTGTGTGTGTGTGTGTGTGATGAGTGAATTTGAGTGGAAAAGCGGGAAGGACAGGGTGTGAGTGTCTGCGAATCATAAGTCTGTGATGAGCGCTAATGAAAAATAATTAAGATTGGACAGGAGACCAGACACTGCATGCGCCTGTCTTATCCTCTCCCTCCTTTGTCATTGCTCCCTCGTTCTCCTCTCACTTCCTTCCTTCCATTATCATGAAGTCCTTCCATTTCTGTATTCCTCTCTCTCTGTTTGAAGGCCAGAACAAGATAAGGGGGGAAGTAGAGGCAAGCAAGAAATTAGGCTTTCCTCATACCCCAGAATTTGCTATTATATTTATCAGGCCTGGAAACCAAGCTTGACAAATGTAATTAGCTGTGAGGAAAACCGTTTCAATTACTCAGTACAGTATAACTACCTTAGGGGGGGTGGGTGTGTGTATTTCTTAAACAGTAATCAATGCATCTTGTAGGATTACAGAACTAATGTTGCAATACCAAAGTCGTATTGTAAATGTAATGTATGTCCCAACAGACGGGATCTTTTTGAAAACTGCAAAGGAAGAGACGAAATGGCCACAGGGATGCATCTGGATATATAGTGGGATGTCGACATCACATGATGGAGCTGTGAGTGATTGATGGCCTGTCTAAACGATTTTAGTAGCTTGACAAAACTTATGGTAACTTTTAAACATATCTCATAGTCTTTATCAGCAGATGGAGTTTGCTCAGTTTGGAACTTCTGTCATGTTATGGTCATATATACCTGTTATCACATGAACATACTAACACTATATGCAGATGAAAGAGAAGGCTAGGGAGTGGTAGTTTTTTGTCAAATTAATTTTTCCCCATGTCAATGGTGAAAGTTTAAACTCAACATATTTGTTTTTAGCTTCTTACAATAACAAGTATTTTTTTCAAAGGGAGCATGTTTGTCTTTTTTTACATTATACAGAATCCTGAGAAAACCTTATGCTGGCTTTTGTAGTGTAAGTGCAGTAACACATAATGTACTCGTAACAACAATAGTGTAAATCAGCCCACTGAGGAAACACTTTTAAAGGCTACAATCCCTGCACAAAGATAGATGACACATGGTACTGTCCTCCTGCTGTATTTACAGGAGAAGCTAAGTCAGGTCATGTAGTTCCCAGTGTTCAAGCAAATAGACATAAGAGACAATTCATTATCTTTTATGTACTCTGTGATTCTGGATCACCTGGTGCACTCGTTTACATCCTGGATCCAATTCAAGACAGATCCAATGAGCGAAGTGTAATTTTCACATATGCTTCTTGTCACCTTGGTTTGAGAGATCATAAAGATAAAGAACATCTGTTGATCCTCCTGCAAGATTTAGTGCTGCATGTATATCCCAGGGCGTTTTTATGTAACTCTAAACTATGGGGAGTTAATTTCTGTGTTGTTCAGAGTGAGAAACAAGATGCAGAGGATTAGATATTGTATTGACTCTCCGTCTCGGCCCAATGTTGGATAAGGCTGTAACACTGAGCAATATAATGTGTGAACTTGACTAAGAGAAGACAAAAGAGGAAGTGGTAAAATAGTTTAATTTCCAGCTCGGTAGGGGCAGCCCAAGTTAATTAAACTTTGTGACTTGTTTAACACAGTTTAAATAAAGTATTAAGGCTGAGAGAGAGAGAGAGAGAGAGAGAGAGAGAGAGAGAGAGAGAGAGAGAGAGAGAGAGAGGAGGAAACAACTACTTTAATTTAATTATCCTGGGAGTCATTTGTTTTCTTTTTAATTGCTTACAATCAAAAGCAAAGCCTGTAACTGTAACAAGGAACAAGTGAGTGATCCTCTGAACTCACAGACAAATGTAATGTCTCTTTAGGGGAGTGTATGATCGATTTTTGTTCTTTGGAGGTTAACAGATATTAGGGAACCTGCTCATTTAGTTTGAGGCTTGGTACAGTTATTGATATGCAAACATACCTTTGACTTCAAAAGGAGCTGTTGCATTCTGACATCATACCAGTGCTTCAATATATAAATTAAATTATCTATTGGTGCATAATTGAATGCAATAACGTTTTGGCTTTATAAACGTGACCTCAAATTGTTCAAAATGTCCTTTTTAATAACCAAGTATATCTTTTACAAAGAAAGATATCTTTGACATATTGATTAGTAGGTTTTACAGTAGGCCTATGTATATATAATTTGCATTTGTATGTAATGTTTTTGGAGGCTAGGCACAGTCTGTCCTCGATGCATGCTGCAGTGCAGTACAGAGGATTAAATAATCTCTCTTCTGTCAGAGAAAAGACTGCCTGGCCTTCATGCCTGAATGTGTGTGTTTTTGGTTACACTCTGTTTATCTGAGAACAAAGCTTTTCTCTCATAAAATGTCAAAAGTTTGACGCCTGACATCACCAACCTCTTAAAGCATTATTACTTGGCTACTGCCTTCTCTGTCCATCAATACAACCTTTTGGAAATAATCATAATCAATTTATAACCCACAGCCATGTAGCTCTCCTTTGACCTGCTGTCGCTCTCTGCCAGAGTGTTGCTTGTGCTAACTGTCTGATGAAGAGAGGTGAAAAAATGTAATTTGAAGGTCAGTTTGAGGTCAAAATGTGACATTTGTCTCAAGAGGAATTATGTAACATATTCATGTCAGCTCGTAGAATGGGGTTTTGTTTTGGTGCAATTCCTTTTACTTGTGTATGAGAAATTGATTGCAAGCTTGATGTTAGCCCTCCCAGTGGCGTTACTAATGTTTAGATGCTGTGTTGTTTAGTGTGCATGTGTAGGCCTGCATGATAGCTCCAGGTTGAATGGCAGCCATGTTTCCTGAAAATGTACTGACTTCCTGGTGATGTTGAGTAACACGGAGAAAGTAATTAGTTTTAGCCACACCAACCAACCTCTCAGACAAATATTCAGCTATGCACACCAAATACACCCACTTTTCTTCCTTCCTTCCTTCCTCAGTTTAATTTGCAAATGATGTCACTGAAAGATAAGCAACAGTAGGATGCATAGTAGTACCAAGTAGAAGACGGACAGAGAGACACAAGTGAAGGCTCTGTGCCATGATAGATAAGACCGGCAATTCTCTGGCAGCTCCTCATATCTCCTGTTACGCTTGATTGTAGGGACAGTATAACCTTTCAGGAACCCCCTTCCCATCCCCCCCTCTCCATCATTATTTTCAGCTTCTAATTTAAACTTCAATGGCGAATCTTTCAATATGCTGGAGCTGGATTTTAATCCTCAAACCTTAGTCCTGCTCTCTGATGATATTCCACTGTGTGATGTCATTGTCAGGAAATTTGGGGATATGTGATTGTGCCAGCGAGGTGGTGGCAGAGAGAGAGAGAGAGAGAGAGAGAGAGAGAGAGAGAGAGAGAGAATAAATGAGGGGATGAGTTTTTGTGATTCATTACAGAAGCATTTTCTACCATGAGTAAGTTGGCGTAATTTGCTCCTCCCCTGTTGCAAAAAAGGATTGAGTGGAGGGAAGATGAACGGAGAAAAGTAAATTGGATGTGATTTCATTTGGGAAACCCCCCCCCCCCCCCTTTAGTTACTGTTTCAAGAGATTAACAGTTATCAATGTAATCAATATGTTTTTCGTTCTTATACCCTTGTGTTTTCAAAAGGGGAGTTTTACAGCTTAGTTTTGCACTACCTGTTTGTGCACCTTTACATTATTTTCCTCATTTATGTTTTCCTTTACTTTCCGTATCCCTTCTTTCACCGACCGACTCTGACTCAGCCAAAAGACTCCTGTATTTCACAGTATGTCTGCTGCAAGACACAAGTCTCACATTTTTAGGTTATTCTCTCCCTCTTTCTTTTCCTCCCTCTCCACCTGCCCCCTGTCTCGTGTCAGAGCACAAATAGTCTAAACCTTCACATCTCATCCATATTTTACACATCACCCTGCCTTTCTCCACCGCTGTCTTTTTCACCCTCCAAACTCTCTCCTTTCTCCTTTCCTTTCTGATGAGAAAATACCTTGTACATGCCTTGTAAATGTAATAGACAGAGGACGGTTAGAGGAAAGCACAATGTAAGCTGGAGAAGGAGGTAAAGTGATTGAGAAAAGGAGCAGAGGCAGAAGAGTTGAAAGGCATGGAAGCTAAATGCAAATTGTGTGTGTGTATGTGTGTGTGTGTGTGTGTGTGTGTGTGTGTGTGTGTGTGTGTGTGTGTGTGTGTGTGTGTGTGTGTGTGTGTGTGTGTGTGTGTGTGTGTGTGTGTGTGTGTGTGTGTGTGTGTGTGTGTACATGTGAGTGGAAAGAAAAGTCCTGCCCCAGTCTATGGATTAACACCTGAGCCCATGCACATGCTGTCATGTCGTGTTTGCCTTTCTTTCTTACTCTCTGAAAGTCTAAAGAGTAGCTGAGAATAACCATGTATCAGTCTATACCTGACCTGCTCAATAAGGTCGGTATCTGCAAGTCACATGCTCCTTTACTGGTTGAGAAAAGTCTTGTAATCTCAAAACTAGGGTTTTCATCTGACAGCGGCAATTTGTTAGTTGGTGTCAGCTTTTGTCTTTTGCCCCATTGGTACACCTACAGTACAGAAACACACACGCACACACACACACACACACACACACACACACACACACACACACACACACACACACACACACACAGAAACCCACTTTGTCCTGTTTAATGAGCAGGAAGTTGACAGGATAAACGATGCTCACCATTTTTGTGGGAGATGTTTACTTTGGTATAACACATTGCACACAGTGTGCCCATACTGTGCTCTCCCTCCCTCAGACAGAGGAGTCTTCATCATTAACTCTCACACTGGGAGACACACTGTGTCTCATAAAATAAGATGTGTGCACAGTACAAGTTGGAGTACACCTCTTCAGGTATAGACTGAATTCCGCCCGTTTCTCCTCGTCTTCTCCTGTCACTCACATTGTAGCTGACATTCAAATCCATGGCAGTAGTTTGCTGTGCAAAAACGCCTAACTGTGTATAGTATTTATTTGTTTAAGATAGCTACTTGATATACATGATAAACATAAAAAGTCTCAAAGTTGTCAAAATAATAATAATAAGGGATAAGGTTGCTGTTAAGTGAAACTCCTACATCTCCAAATTGTTACCACTTGGGAATGTAAGAGCATATGACTTACTGTACGGATATGTTTGTCCAAAGGGGATTTAAAAGGTTCATGAAGTTAATAACACATGCACGAGTATGTAGTTCTTTAATATAACTTTAAACCATTGACACTGAAGCTACAGTACTTTAATAGTTAACATACTGTAGCTACAGTACTGTCCTTTGTGTATATATATATGGAGAATTGCATTGAGGCAGAGCAATAAAGTCCTGCTTGCCTCAGCTCATTTATTCAGATTTCTTGAGAGCTCCCTCAAAGAGCAGCAGCCTTTTCTGCCAAATCTAACTGTATAAAAAAATATTTAAGGCATACTTTTATATTTTTTTACGTATTACTTTAAATCTTATGTTAACTTGTAGGCTACTTGTATTTTGTATTAGTTGTTTCTTTTGTTCGGTGTGGTTTAGGTGTGTACTGCTTATCTGTCTGTCTGTCTGTCTGTCTGTATAATATCCATCCATCCATCAAATAATTGTTTCCAAAAACATAAATGTCTCTGACTGAGCTACAGTAAATTGCTGAAGATTTAAGTAAAATCATACATGTCTAGCATCAAACAATAATTGGACATACAGTTATATTTGTACACATGTACAGATGTTTAGTTATATTAGGCAGAAAAGTCAAAAATCTAAGAAGCATACCAAAGGATACTGCTGGGAGCATTAAATCCCCCATTGTATTCGCATAGTAAACGTATAAATCTATTAAATGTAGGATTCAGATAACTTTATGACATCATAGCGTAAGCCAGACAAGTGTAGAAATGTTTGAACAAAATACCAGGAGAAGAGTTGGATGATTGAGGGAGTTGAAGCTATCACACTGCTGTTTGCAGAAAGATTAGAGGAGTTAAGCTGCAGCTGTGAATAACATTTGAGGCCAGCTTCTGTACATACTGTAGGTTTGAATGCTATTGGTTTTTCCTTGTCAGTTTATAGCAGATGCTGATGTGGCACAGAATCTACTGATGGCAGTAAGCTGAAGAAGCATGAATGCAGCTACCTGTCAATGAATATCAGCGTTGTGTTGGTTCTGTTGTAAGCGGTGTTAGGGGTAGTAAGTGCTCAAGTGGCAGTTGTGGGGGAGGTGGATGAGTTCCCTTCTTCTTCCCAGATTCCCCTGGCAGTGTGAGGATTCACATTGGTGACCTGTTTGTTCATATGTCCTGTTTAAGAGTTGATTCTTGATCATGTCAGCAAGGCATGGAGAGTTAAAGCTAAACATGGTGCACACAGAAACGTGTTTGTAATACAGTACAATATGCCCCATGGTCTCAGTGTTTGCATGTATCAGTTCATTATCAAGCATAGCCCTTCACTCTCTTTCATTTAAATGCCTCGGGCTACTTGGCATGATCATTAGCTGACAATGACGGACAGTATTTCATCTCAGTTAAGTGCCTGAGTAAAACTAGACATCTCATTTGAATTTCAGCAGTCACTGCAAGTTAGTTTCTCACTACCACTAGGCATCTGTATGTGGAACCGTTATTTAAGCTCATGCTATTAATAATGCGGTCTTCTCCTGATAGTATTGGCCCGGCAGACTCTTGTCACAGACTTGATGTGTTTACATTAGTTTGGCTGTATGCAGTAATTGCTTAAAATGTGGTGGAATTTGAATCTATATGCATTTTAGTTGTAAACCTCTGTTAAGATTGAAATGATTCAGGTTGATTTGATTGTGTATCCGTGTATGACTTTTCAGTGGATGCCTTGAGTAAATTATTGTCATGCATGACTGAGAATTATGGTGATATGTTGTTCTTGCTTTAATTAAGCAGCTTTAAATTCAAAGTCAGCACAGATAAAGCATACTAAGGTAGGCTAACTTAGGCTAACTGAAATAAAACCATGCCAATCTCTAGATATGGTGAAGGGTATGTGATGATGTGGGGCTATTTTAATTCCAAAGGCCAAGGGAACTTTATCAGGATGCATAGTATCCTGGATCCATGAAATAACTGGCCTTTAAAAATAAAAATCTGCCTTCCTCTATGGGAATGGAACATAGGGGTATGTATAATTATGGCCCCTGTATTTTAAGGAAGAACATTTATTTATTTATAATACATTATTAATTCACAAAAACAATTGGTCCTTAAAAGGTCGGATTTTTCCTCATTTTTTTAAATTAAGGCATTAAGATCAATTTCCAAAAGATGATTTTTTTTTATTCCTCTTTTTAGTCAACTTTAGCATGGGTATGAATACTTATGAGCAGCACTGTAAATGCTAAAGTTTTACATATAGGAAACAGTACAGCATTAGGGTTGTGGATGGAAAAAAAGCTTGTTGCAAAAAAAGGCACAACGTTGTGGCACAAAATATATTTCTACTGACTAATGAAATCAAGAGACAGTCATAAGATCTACCTTTTTCATTTTAGAAGGAACTTATCTAATTGTGTTGAATGATAGCTTTTCAGTAGATCCAATCTTGCTGAAGATATTATTCCACTCAAAGCGAGGGAGCTGGAATCTATTACAAGTGACGCTCTGTGCAGTTTCCTGACAATATGTACAGTATGCTGAAGCCCATAATAAGTAAGTAAATGTCAGCAAGCACAGGGCAGTTAGAGACTGGAGATTGATTGTTTCCTCTTGTTTTCATGTACCAGAGGCCCATTTTTTTAACTTAAGGGCAAGTTGAGTATAATCTTTGATTCATTTCATTTCACTGAATGCAGCCCAAAGTGGGGCGTCTTGTTGGTTGAGTTAAGATGCACAACATGTATCTGCAACTATACTTTTGTCATATATCATCAGTCCTCCCTGTGTTGCCCGTCTATCTACTTAAATACTATAAGTTTTAAAGCCCAGTTTAAATAGATATTTTCACCTGCAAATCACCACGCTTAGCAAGCTTTATTGCTGTCAGTTGTTTTTAAACAGTCGTGATCAGTGAAATCGTCATGGATTTTATGTATGTTTCGGGAAATGCTCATGATCTTTCCAAAGCCTCTTAACATAGGTGCCAGTTGTACGGCTTGTGTGGGTTCAAAACCACGCTAAAGGCGGATGTATTGTGGAGTCATTTTATATTGTGGGTAAACACAGAACCTTAGTGTGGTCTGCTAGTGATAATCCACCCCAAATCTAACTGTTCAAATCTATCAATAATGATTTGTAAATTGGATTTTCATTCAAGTAGTACACAGGTGGTTTGTGTACTGTACTTAATAGGGTGCCTCTCACTCAATGTCTCTGTGACTTTAAGGTGATTCTCGCCCATATACATCCAGAGCTGTTTAGCTGAGGGAGCAGCCTTAGTGCCAGTGTTGATCCTCTCAGCATAAGCCACTGGTGAGGATAATTGATGGCAGGTATTACTCCAATGATCTGCTGTGCAAGGAGGAATGAAACCGCATTTCCCACTTCACATGGACTACTACGCTCACCCCCAGAGCGCAAATCAGCTGCACTCTCTAATTGTCCGCAAGAGATTCGCCAATGTGCATTTAGTTAGGCAAAACTGGTTGTTTTAGACTCACCATTTCTCAACTGAATGTCAACATAGTGAATGTCTTACGGAGCACATCTGAGCACATTGTTATATAAGTTTAATCAGAGGAATAATGTCAGTAATTATGTAGTTTTTTGGCCCTCCGAACAAAGGAAATTCAAACAACAAGCATCAACTGTCACTTTGGCAATGAGAAGGCTTAGATTCATTAGTCTAGTTTTCTCCCTTTGCCCTTAAAGGGACAGATATATCACAAATATATATTTTTCCTCTTGCTGTTTATCAATCCACATGGTTTTGGTGTTGAGATATCGGCCGTAGAGATGTCTGCCTTCTCTCCAATATAAAAGAACTAGATGGCACTCTAGCGATACAGTTGGCGGGTGTAGTTCAGTAGAAAAAAAAATAGTTCCTACATGAAACTGCTCAAGGTCTGTGGATTATCTTGAGTAACTGGGTCATGATTTCTGGAAAGAGACATTGCTGTTTGGTTTTTCAGATGTAGTTTTTGACGCTTTTTCCATAATGACTTAGATTCATGTGTCAAGGCGGGGATGTATTAACTGCACCAAAGCAAGGAGAGAGTTTTTCTTTTTTTTTTTTTTAAATACATAAATGTATAATATTAGTAATGCTCATTAGGTTATAAATACATTTATATATGTCAGCTAGATGTGTTTGGACTGCATGTTGATACTGCAGGGAGTTTGTATGCTGCACACTCACTGAGGCCCCCGTGAATCTGAGTGTGTTTATATGTGAATTAATGGCATTGACTGTACACTGTATGGGGAATTTGAGCAATTTATGCCATTCAAAATGTTTTTGTTCCACTAGAATAATAATATATTAATGTAAAAACAGAAACAGACGAAGAGAGACTTTTTCCCAGAGCATTTATTTGCATGATATTGCATGGTGTGGGTATGTGTATGTAATAGCACTGGTATGGGTCTGGGGTTCAGAAACCTGCACACAACTAAACACAAAGTGTCTGATATCTTTATTAAAGGCTAGTTTGCAGAATACCTCATTAAATGCTCTGTCACAAGTCATTCATCAAATCTTGGCAAGCAGACATAATAAAAGTGTTTAAACACTTCAGTGTCTCCCCCGTTGCTCTGTACCAATACAATATGCATAGAGTATTTATTGACTCCAATATTTGCCTGCTATTTCAGTCTGAGCTGTGAAGGATCTTACTGGTTAGAGTAGGAGAGAGAGAAAGAGAAAAGAGTGAAGATACAGAGTCATCTAAAAGACAAATCTGTAGGGAAGCATCACTGCTTCCTGTCCTCAGGGGACTGCTGCCCCCATTGATGGCATGACATGTCATTGATCAAGTGACCAATAAAATGACCATGAGGTCGATGGAGGTTGTGAGTGATTGGCTTTCGTGGCCTTCCTCTTCTTACACACATTAACAGGGATAGGCCTGTTGAGGTCAATGGACCTTTTTCACGGCAGACATTTTGACTTGTCATAGTAGGAAAAGCACAGCTGAAATTGATAACCTTAACGACGGCTCAATTCCATCAAGTGTCACAGTAAGCTATTTCAGTGAGTCAGCATGCACAATACCAGGGCCTCTCCTAAGTGGAATGCAGCCATCATTAATGGTTTTGAATACACCTGTGTCAACATGCCTGCCGTGATAAAGGTCTATTGGACAGGAAGCACTGGGTTTGCATATTCTGGTTTTCAGAGAATCCAAAAGCGGCTCCACAATAATAAAACCATTTTAAGTGAAATATACTGTTTTTCTAATCCATACAGGTGATGAAAACACAGTAAATCCTATGAAGTATTTTATGTTTTGTCCCAGAAGACGTGTGCCTCCAGACCTGATGGAATAGTGCTAGGAACTGTGACTAGACAAAATGAGCTTAGTATGACACGTTTGACAGCAAAGGAATAAATAGAGGACAGGGTGTGAAAAAGAGGGGGACAGATGCAGGGATGAAAATAATAATAGCAAAAATACACTGGGGTCCATTGGATGATTGGTTTTTGTCTTTCTACCATCTGTCATTTCTATGTTGAATTATTTTCACAACATTTGCATAAGCAAATATGTTTTGCAAAAGAGGTAATGCCAACTAAATTAAACTTTTTATCAACATGACATGGAAACGTTTGCATTCAATAAATCATACTTATGTTTAGGGAACATGACTGCTCTCCAGTGTCAGAGTCATGTGCTTTGAAAAAATTTAATAATTTATGATGTGTGTAACTGTCAAATTATTTTCATAGCATGACTTGTTAATAGATTATTATGTATTTATTTTTCAGAGCAGTTGGTAGATAAATGACAGAGATTAGGCCGTCAATTGTTGGAGAATTAGAATATAGGGACTTTCTGTGGTCAGACTATCAATGGTGCAGGCCTGCTGTAAGGACAGCCGGTAATGACGAGTAGGCGACCATGCTGGGACAGCAGGGTTGCAGCTTTCCTTCTTCTGCCAACACAATAAACAGCTTAGGGCTTCCTGGACTGTCAGCTCTTTCTGGTGGACTTTCTGTCTGGATGCCATCGCTTTGCTGAGGCAAACACCTGTGGAATGTGGAGCCAGGACTGTGAACCTTCAAGCTATAACTCTTGATCCTCCAGTGTAAGAGGAGATGAGAAATGAGATGATGCCACAGATGAGGGAGGACACTGAGTCCCCTCTGTAAAAAGTCGAAAGCAGGGCTTGCGAAGAGAAAGAGGCTGTGCTGTCACACCAAACCTTAGCCAAGGTCTATTTGAATTGGCAGCGGATGTGTGAGTTATCGGTTTGTCCCCTCGTCTGGTCCTAAGGGAGAAGCTAAAGGGAATCAGAGATGGTATCTCCAGAGCTGTTTGTCTGCATGTTTCAATATGTACAGTGAGAGCCAGAGGGGATTCAAGTGGTGTTGTGGTTGTACTTGACGTTTGTTCTGTTGCAATATGTAATTCAATCAAACGCTCCATGTATGTCTTCCTGATGACAGACAAGTAATGCTTGGTATGCTACAAACTCGTACATTATTAAGAAGTTGCTGTATGTGCTTTGAAACCATAATTTCACAATGAATCACAGGACAGAAAAAGTGCTGCTGCACTTCTCTCTATTGATTGAGACAAGAATGTAGTTTTTCTGAACACCTTCAATCAGTGATTTTACCAGCAGGGCTTCTGTCTGTGACAGACAATTGAAAACTCCTGCTGTGACACCTGTGATTGGAGTGACGCTAGACAATTTCAACCCACAGAGAGACCCCCACATTATCCAATACTGATTTACCCTTTTCAACGGCCACATGAGTACTTTCACTCTTTTCAATATGGATTCTTAATTTAATTTCTAATTTGGACAAATAGAGTACTACTTAATTGTTATAGTTTCTCATTAAGACACAGGCTCCCCTCTTGAATATTGTGCTTCTTACAATGGCACTTTATATGCTGTATAAGCTTGGCTGGTTATCATAGCAAAAATAGTCTGATAAAGCTTGCGTGTGTGTGTCTGTGTCTGTGTGTGTGTCTGTGTCTGTGTGTGTCTGTGTGTGTGTGTGTGTGTTAGGTGCATAAATACAATGAGAGATCAAAGAGCTGGGTTAGTACTGGTTATTGTCTGTGTGGGGGGTGCAGGAAGTCTCTATCATGACTAATGGTCTCTGCTTCTAATTAGAGAACTACACACAAACACACGCCACAAGGATACACAAACATTCAAACACTATTATTTTCATCTTCATATCTGAAGACAGAGACCTTAAAAGGTTGTGTGTTCAGGTTAGTATAAACTTACCAAAGAGCAAGCAAGGACTTAATGTATCCTAAACCTACCACTGAGGTTAGATGTTGGCTATTTTAAGTATTAATTGCTTGTTCTCTGCAGCAATAACAAGATTATGTCAGTACCCTTAATTGGCATACAACAGGTGGGCATGTTAACCCCTCCCCAACCAACGTCCAGCTCTCTGGATTCTCTCTCCGTACTCTCTTTACCTCTCTCACCCCTCCCCTTTTTTGAAACTTATGTAAATGTACTATTACCACACTGAAAGAATACGCTGCTATTAAGTACAAGTCCTGCATTTAGAACCTTACTTAATTAAAAGTATGCAAGTATTTTCAGCAAAATGTACCTAAAGTATGAAAAGTATTCATTCTGCAGTACAATGTTCCCTGTCAGGATTAATATTACTGCTGCATTAATGTGTATGTTTCATTTTACTGCTGTAGATTTCAAATGCTTATTTAATTTCCTTCATATACTGTTGGGTAGTTTAATCTACAGCAATGCATGATATTCTGTAAGATCATCATTGTTTGTAGCAATGCTAAGAACCACATATCTCTAAAAAGGTGACCTGTTCATGAGCTCAGAAAGACAGCCTTTTTCAGTTTTGTGATGATGCATTTCCAGCCGATCCAAGAGGCTTTTTTAATAGTTTATTTAACTTTAAGAAGTTGGACATTTTCACATTCAGGAACACTTCAAACTTCCGTTTATCAGAAAGGTCAAAATCAATAGGCTACATTTGGTTTTTCACTGGACAGGAAGGGTATGACAAATTCTAATATGAAAAGTAACTAAAGCTGTCAGACAAATGGCTTATAGTGGAGTAAAAAGTACAATATTTCCCTCTGAGATGTAGATGAGAAACAGTATAAAGTTATATAAAATTGAAATACTTAAGTACAGTACTTGAGTAAATGTAATCAGTTATACTCCACCACTGGTGGACAGTAAAAAACAATTGAGTTACCTGGCATGTAGGCTACTGTATGTTAGCTTGCTTGAACAACGCAGTGAAACATGTGTTGTATAGGCATTTTCTAAATATTTAAGTATATCAACTATTTCTCGAGAGTAGCCCAAATGTAAGGATAACGTCTAATCGTTTTTGTAGGCCAATGCAACGTGTAAGTTAAGCTATTTTGTGGTGTTGCCACTTGATGTTAGTCTATGGTAGTCATGGTGGCTATCACCAGACCAAGCTCAGTCTTTTAAGATGATAGCTGCAGGGCGAAATCAAATCGCCGGCAGATCGGGCTGGGTTTACCCAGTCTAACTTCATGGCACTTCCATTTTGGAGAGTGCGCGCTCGCTGCGCGCGCACTCTAGATGCTCTCTAATTAGTGCGCGTGCTCTTGTGTAAAGGTGGAGGCTCGGCTCGTCGCTGCTGAGCGGCTCAGAAGAAACTTGTGCGGTTGAAACTTTGACAAACATCGTTAAATGTCTGCCACATAGCCAGGCATATTTAAAGTATATGCTGCTCAAGAACTCTCCCAATGTCTGACGAAGGAGAGGAAACCGACAACGGCGAGAGAGCCCATCTCTCTGAGTCTCCCTCGCCGTCTCTGTCTGTCCGTCTTCCCCGAGGATCACCTTCCTCACCGCAGCCCCTGCAGCTCTTCTCCTCCGCCTCTCCGCTGCTGGGGGACACAGACCTGCCTTACCTCGCCGCTCCGGAGTGTCTTCACCCGTCTCCAGATTATCGGGAACCCGGGGACTCCCCGCACTTTACAACGCCAAAGTTTTGCCAGAGCACCGGGGACACCGGCTCTCCGTTTCATTCGCGGCAGGATGTGCGCATAGATGCGGTGTACGACCGCTGCGATGACCTGTTTCCCAAGTGGAGAGGACGAGGCGCAGCTAACGCTGAGCGCTTACAGCACCACGGACAGAGACTCCACCGGGCTCCGGAGCTCCCGGACCACGGGAACCACTCTCTCGAGCACATCGACACCGAGTTCGACTCCGAAACCAGGCAAACGTGAGTCATCCTGTTATATTTACCCACAACTTTTGTTCATCCACCAGAGACACAAGTATATAATACGTAAAGTAACCAATTTCGTGGCCTTGTCCCATGCAGCATATTTATAAACTCTGCAATGTGCAATTATGCAAATAGGCTGCCGACCAATAGTTTAGAAATGGCTCAGCTCTTCTGGGTTGAGAGTATTTAATCAGCAGCAACTAATCCACCTGGGATGTCAACAAGTAGAGGTCAGTGTTGGAGAGAGTAGAGTAAAGCAGCCAGAATTTTCTCTGAGCAAACTGATTCACCTGTCAATGCAGCTATGGACCAATGATAGACTCTCAGCTGTGCCTTACAGTTCCATAATGGATTGCATCAATGTAACTGGACTGTGATATACAATAGATCACTATATTACAAGAAGCTCATCATATATTTTGCTGCCATGCATTGCTTACATTGCAATGTCCCTTCTTAAATGGAACATTTGCAGTACATGCACTACATTTGTGTTGACTGAGTCATAAACTTTTAAGCTTGTGCCTAAATATGGTGTTTATAGGGTGTGTGAGTTTGAATGAATGAATGTGTCTTTATGGATTTGCCACTACAGCCCTGTGTTGAGAGAGAGCATCTTGATTGGGTCCACCTCACAAATGCATAAGCAGCAGTCAACAGGGTGTGTGTGTGTGTGTGTGTGTGTGTGTGTGTGTGTGTGTGTGTGTGTGTGTGTGTGTGTGTGTGTGTGTGTGTGTGTGTGTGTGTGTGTGTGTGAGAGCAAGTAAGAGAGACAACGGGGTAAACCATGTGTCACTAAGCAGACTACAGAAAGTGGCTTGCACAGTACATCCCCACAATGTCACACTCATCTCGCACACAAAACATGCCCATGCACACTCAGAAAACCCTGATTGGAAAACCTCTCTACATGTCCTATATAATTACCTCAGTTGTCCTATATGTTTAACTACTTTACTGTGAGATAAGTGCTCAGTTGGTAAATACAGTCCATTGATTTCATGCAGGAAACATCTGCAGGCACAAATGGGACATACTGTAAATTATGACACTTAATGGATATTCATGTAGCAATGCCAGCTTAGTTATGACTATCAGATATTGAGAATGGCAGGCCTCAGAGTCATCTCTTTGATCTTCCCTGGTCTGTCCCTTTGATACACCAGTGTTCAACTTAAAAGGCCTTGCATGGAAAAGAAACATGTATGCTCTCACAGATGCCTGGCTAGGATAAGTGTTGGACGCCTTTGTGTGTGTCTGCCTGTGTGTGAAAGAGAGTGCCATAGAGGGTGAACATACATGCCTGTTTCTCATTACCAGTGAAATGTGGTGGGCAACTCAACTTTGATCTTGAAAATTGGCAATTTACTGCATGAAAGAGTGTCCATGTGTGTGTATTTGATAAAGAAACTGAAAGTGAGGGCGAGACAGCTGTGTAACTTTTCTCAGATATTCTGCTCATGTCTGTGCACTGATAAAGTGCTAACTCATTAGTCCGTTCTGTAAATATTCCTGCCGAGTTTTTCACTCATTACCTTCAATATTAGATTTCAAGCCTGATTCATCTTCTGTTCTTCCTTTCTTTCTCTCCAGTTCACTGGTAAATGACACAACCTACTTGACTGCTTAAACTGAAAATAATGAACTTGATGGCCTTAAAGTTTAGCTCTAGAAAAAAGGAAAACTGAGTTCAGAAGAGCACACAGTCACAAATATTTTATGAGATTTTCATTGTATGCTGAAGATGTACCTCCACATTTTTCAGTGTTTTTCACGCCATCCTCACATCACCAAAATGTATTGATTTTTACAACAAGTTAAATGGCACCTTAAAGACCACTAGACCACTTTCTGACTGTCAGCTAAAATGTGGGCATAATAGGTGTGACTGTGGTTGTTGCATGCATTTAAATAGCTGCTTCTTGGCAAAAAAAACTACAGCTATACTGGATAAGGGGATTTCTACGGAGCCCCCCGGTCCCATTTTGTCAAAAAAATTAATTATAACTATCTCGTGGCCTCAAGATAGTAACTCGTGGCCTCGAGATACTATCTCGTGGCCTCAAGATAAGTGTATATAAAAGGAGAATGCACAATGGAGCAGCTTTTTACAAGTATATACATGTAAAAAGTATAAATATAGGCTATAAAATATGAAGAAGAATTATAAAGGACTATGGATATGCAGTAGAGCCCTGCGCGGGACTGTTTTCTTCATCCCGCTCCCGGCGAATTTCTGACCATTACCGCCCGCACCCGCAGCATGTGTGTTACACTCCCGCCCGCTCCCGCAATGTGTACGTCCACTCCCGCCTGGACCCGCAAAACTCAATAGAGATGCATTGATGTTGTTTCTTCTCCCGTCCCACATGAGAAAACACGTAATTTTATAGGTTAATAGGGAGAAGATGCAGGCAAAGAAGGCAGGTGCTTGCTGCTGTTAGACGGGGAGGAAGGAGCAGAGGATGAGGGAGAGAGGAGAGGGAGAGAGGGGGAGGAAGGAGCCGAGGATGAGGGAGCGGGCGGACGGTGGACGGAGCCTTGGCTCGGAGCTCCCCCGTCCTGGGAGGCTCAGACACGCTGATGTCTGCTCATAGATGGGCTATACAGTATATACTCAGTCAGTATATATGTATATCTATGGTTTCTGCTGGCGTTGGGGGATTCCAGGCTACATCCCGATCCCGCAGTGTTTTTTTTAGCCGCCAGCAAAGTTAAAACCGCCCGCTCCCGTGAGATTTGCGTTGGGACCCGGCGGGACTCAATCCCAATGCAGCCCTCTAATATGCAGCCTACAAGATTTACATTACTCTATTAACAGAATTGTGATGAACAGTACTAGTAAATAAATAGAAGCAGAACTGCACACTGAATATTAAAACAGAGAATATTGCACAGAATGTGAAGTATTGCACTACACTACAGGGTCCAGTTTAATGACAAAGGGTCCATGTGTCAGACACTTTACTATCTTGAGGCCACGAGATAGTATTTTGAGGCCACGAGTTACTATTTTGAGGCCACGAGTTACTATTTTGAGGCCACGAGTTACTATCTTGAGGCCACGAGATAGTATCTTGAGGCCACGAGATAGTATCTTGAGGCCACGAGATAGTATCTTGAGGCCACGAGTTACTATCTTGAGGCCACGAGATAGTATCTTGAGGCCACGAGATAGTATCTTGAGGCCACGAGTTACTATCTTGAGGCCACGAGTTACTATCTTGAGGCCACAAGATAGTTATGATTAATTTTTTTTACAAAGTGGGACCAGGAGGGCTCTGTAGATTTATGTAATGGTGTGTTGAAATATAGTTGAAATCAGCAGTAGCAGTGGTGCAAGACAGTTTCTCCCTTTTCTGACAGTTTTGTTGTTAATAGGAGAGGGAGCCGCTTGCTTGGACAGGGACTCTGAGTGATGTGCAGCAGCCTCTGCCTTGGATGCAGCATCAAAATCAGAGCTGTGCTGACTCAGTAACACATTGAATTGTTGCAGTGTTAAAAATGTTGCCATATAATTGTAATTAACACTCAATCAAATGAAATGGGGAAAGGATTTTTCTTTTATCTCAGGTGTTTGTGAACCAAAGCAGGCACTAAAGGTGGCTGAATATTGGACTTAAATTCAACAGGTAGGCAGATAGACAACTAGTGGGATGAGATGGCGTACAGTGTCGGTGTATTTGATATTTAGTACATATTAATAACAGGCTGCATTTGAGCATTGAACATTCGAATATTATTTGAATATAAAAACAGAAAAGAAATTTGAATGGTATAGAGGAAGATTGACAGCTCTAATGTGTGAGGGAGGGAGTGATATCCTCCGTCTCACCCCTCCTTCCCCTCACATTCCCCCCTCCGTGCCCCAGCCCAAGTAGCCCCTCCTGAGATATTATTACTACCTACAACTGTCCCCCTCCTCATGTTCCTTCATTCTGCCCTTCATCGAACATGCCCTGTCAGATAGCTAAAGTCACACACACAAACACACCCACACACACACACACACACACACACACACACACACACACACACACACACACACACACACACACACACACACACACACACACACACACACACACACGTTTGTTTCACTATCTTTGTGGGGACCCGTCATTGACATAATGCATTCCCTAGCCCCTTACCTTAACCTTCACAACTAAATGCTTAACCTTAACCCTTACCCTCACCCTAACCATAACCTAATTCTAACCCTAATCCTAAAACCAAGTCTTAACCCTCAAACAGCCCTTTAACCTTGTGGGGTCCAGCATTTTGGGCCCCACAAGGCTGTGCAGACCCCACAAATATACTGTATTCCCTGGTTTTTAGACCCCACGAATATAGTAAAACAAGCACACACACTCACACACACACACACACACACACACACACACACACACACACACACACACACACACACACACACTTTCTATCCATCTCCATTATGTCTGCCTCCTTCTGTCTTTGTGATTATAATTCTGTACAGAAATGATGCAGGTACGTTCTATTTCAGATCAGAATCACAAACAGTCAGAGATGGATGGAGAGGAAGATGGAGAGGGAGGGAAAATGGTCATTCATTACCTGACTATAAGGTTATCTAAATGGGCTGGCAGCCAGACTGTCCCATTGTGTATTAGGGATCCTCCCAATGCTTACAAATATATGTATGAGTGTGTTTGTGTGGAGGTGGGGTTTAGAGGAGATATTACGTACACCTGACCTTACAGAATAATGCATTGTAATACATTTACACAATGGCCTTAAAAAATACATTTCAATTATTATTGTTTGTCCATGGATGCAATTTATATCCACATTTGTATCCTTGTGCGTGTTAATGTGTGAGATAGTCTGCATTTGTGCGTATGTGTGTGTGAGAGAGAAAGAGAGAGGATTGGTTGCCATCTTGATTGGCAGCCTAAGGCATGCACAGCAGATTGTGTAATTCAAAAATCAAGAGTTGGAGACCTTTTTATATAGGGATGCACCGATCCGACTTTTTCAGTCCTGATACCGATACCGATGCCAGGGCTTTGTGTATCTGTCGATACCCGATACTGATCCGATACTGTTGTTGAATTAATAATAAACTGTATACCTTTTCCACCTTATACCTTCCTTCCACCATGTGGAAGAGACTAAAGGCACCAGACTTTCCTAACTAAACATTACTTTCCTAACTAAGACAAAATAACATAGATGTAATGTATTGAATTCTTATTTATTTGTTATTTAAAAAAACAATTGTGCATTCAAATCGAAAATATAATGTTATCAAACTTCTTAAAATAAATTTAAATAAATAACAATAATGGGCCTTTATATAGGTTTATAATGGCTAGAATATAGAATATCACAAAAAAAATTTAATGTCATTATGTTTACTAAAAGCTTTGATTACTAAAGGGTTTGCTTGGCTCATCAACATTATACAATAACGTTATATGAAGGAGAATCCATCAAACAGTTACAGAATCTAAACTATTTTTTTTTCTGCAAACTGCAAAGTAGTAAAATAAACTAAAATCTAATAAATACACATATAAACAACTTTAACATTGTTTCCCTTTCAAAACAAAATAGTTGTAAGCTAGTTGTATAAACACTACCACAGGTAAGTTAGGTTGTAGTGTGGTTGTAGTGGCGACTGAACGTAGCTCCGCTGTCAGCCTCCTTCGCTGTTTGAATAATGTTAGTAGGTTGGCGGACGTATTTCAGCGAGGCAAGGCATCTTAAATCCAGTGTTTTAATCATTGCTCTGAACCAGTCTTTCTCAACGGTCTGTAGCGGGACCGTAGCTGGATTGCGTTCATAATGTTGCTGCACTGCATGCTTGAAGTGACAAGTCTTTCACGTTAGCACGGTAAAGTTAGCACAGCCGAGTAACATTAGAGCGACGGGCAACAACAGTGGCTAAATTATGTCAGATTTTTTAGAAACAAAAAACCTTGCAACAACAGAGGCTCCTCTCTTGAGCATACGTTGTTCTGGTGTATTTCCGGTCTTTCTTCATCCTCTAACTTTCTTCTCTGTTCTTGAATGTGCAGTAGTGACCGGAGCCTCTCCCAGCTTAACAGACTGTTATGCTACCTGGCTAGCTAGCAGCTATAATGTTACCCAACATGCCGTTCAGCGGTGTAGCTACATTTGTAAATGTAAAATTATTAGTGTTAGAAACTGTTTAAGTCACAAATTGTTATGTGCTGTGGTGTTTTATCCTTTTAAAGAAAGTTAGTTGTGGGTTATTAATTGTTGTGTTATAAAGTTACTACCATGAGTGAGAAGGGTACGCACTTCACCGGGGTCCCAGTGCTGCGACGGAGGAAGAAAAACAAAACAAACTATTTTGTCAATATCGGGGCCGATATCCGATCTTTTGGTGCACCCCTACTTTTATACTCTTAAATCGCACATGGACAAACTCTCTCTCTCTCTCTCTCTCTCTCTCTCTCTCTCTCTCTCTCTCTCTCTCTCTCTCTTTTCTTTTTCTCTCTCTCTCTCTTTTTCTTTTTCTCTCTCGCTCTCACTCACACACACGCGCACACACATGCACACACACACACACACACACTCACACTCTCCCACAGTGATTTGTATTGGTGAGCTCTATTCGTCTTCTCAGTTCCACATCCTTTGACACCCTCAGGGAATGTTTTCACCATGAATAGGTTTCCATTTGCACCTTTTCCTTCACTGCCCATTCCCCCCCCCACCCCCCACTGACCATCCCCCCGCCCCCGCCCACCTCCCCCCCCCCCCCCCCCCCCCCCACACACACACACACACACACACACACAAATGGGAATTACAAATAACCTAAATTATAAAAGTGAGGCGAGTCAAGCAGAAAAAAATGCCAATAGTGTGAGTTTGTCATGCCAGCGCCAATTAACATGAGAGCTTCATCTCTCTCTTGCCAATCAGAGCTGTTGACCTTAGATGGCCCCACAGTGAGCTTTGACCCTGGTAGAGGTTCATTGATTTGACCTGAGACAGATATATTACAGATGTGTTGGTGGGGCTTTCTCTGGGATTTCTCTGGGGTTAGGAGAAAAGACAGTGTTAACGGCTGATCGGGTTTGACCAGTCCTTGGACATCGACATGGGGAGACAGTAATAACTTTGTTTGCCTTGTTACATCATAGTCAGTTTGATGTAACTAATGATTCTGTCTATTGCTCTTGCCTCCCTCATTTGCTCTCTTGCTCTCCACTTTTCTTTCCCTCACCCTCCATCACTGCATCATTTGTTCCTCTGATTCGTTCTTTGTCTCCTTGGATCCATCCTTGGATTCGCCTCACTGTTTGCTCTCTTCTTTACTGTCTTCAGGGTAGAGGCCATGCATCGCCGGCACACCACACTGCGAGAGAAGGGGCGTCGCCAGGCAGTGCGGGGCCCGGCCTACATGTTCAACGAACGTGGCTCAGCCCTCACTGCAGAGGAGGAGCGTTTTCTGGATGCTGCAGAATACGGAAACATTCCTGTAGTCCGTAAAATGCTGGAAGAGTCCAAAACGCTTAACTATAATTGTGTGGACTACATGGGCCAGAATGCTTTGCAGCTGGCAGTGGGCAATGAGCACCTAGAAGTGACCGAGCTGCTTCTAAAGAAGGATGGTTTGGCTAGGATCGGGGATGGCCTGCTTTTGGCTATCTCCAAGGGTTATGTTCGAATCGTTGAAGCCATTCTCGCCCACCCTGCTTTTGGCGGAGGACTCCGACTTGCTTTGAGTCCTCTTGAGCAGGAGATGCGAGATGACGACTTTTACGCTTATGACGAGGATGGAACGCGTTTTTCACATGATGTCACACCCATCATCCTGGCTGCTCACTGCCTGGAGTACGAGATTGTCCACATCCTTTTGACGAAGGGGGCCCGCATAGAAAGGCCACATGACTACTTCTGTAAGTGTTCAGAATGTATCGAGAAACAGAAGCAAGACTCGTTCAGTCACTCACGCTCCAGGATGAATGCATATAAGGGCCTGGCCAGTGCAGCTTACCTGTCACTCAGCAGTGAAGACCCTGTGCTGACCGCCCTCGAGCTCAGCAATGAACTGGCAAGACTGGCCAACATCGAGACAGAGTTTAAGGTAAGGTGTTTTTATTATTATTTTCTCAAGATCTATGATTGATTTTTTCTTTTTTTCAGCAGTATTTAATTTATTTATTTTTTTCTGTCCCCTTGCTTTTTTAATGCCCAAACAGTAACAAACATACTACTTCATATGGATTGACAAAGGGTTGACAGAAGATTTGGCAGAGTGGCGTAGGGAACAGGGCCGGAGTGGGACACATTTTCAGCCCTGGAGTTTTATACCTATGACCGGCTCATTTTACTTTATGACTGACTATCTTAAAATAATGTAATTTAAACCTTAGTAGGCCTATATAAGTCTGCAATAGCGCACTGTTCTCTACAGTCTTGTAATTCAGTGTATTTTTGTAAAATATAATTTCCAATTCAGTGCAAATACAGTGTTGCTTCACAATGTAGATTTATTAGAAAAGTTAACAACAGTATTCTTTACAACAACACAATGTAATGTTCAACAATATCAGAATCTGTTTTCTGTGCAAGTGTTCACAGATATCCAAACTTTGAAATTAAATAAAGAATAAATTAAAAAAATAAAATAAAAAGAAATAAAGAATTAAATACACTTTATTGCACTTTCTAATGACACCATGATATATTTTTTCCTTTGTATATTATCCATCCATCCATCTTTGTCCGCTTATCTGGTATCGGGTCGCGGGGGTAGCAGCTCCAGCAGGGGACCCCAAACTTCCCTTTCCCGAGCCACATTAACCAGCTCTGACTGGGGGATCCCGAGGCGTTCCCAGGCCAGGTTGGAGATATAATCCCTCCACCTAGTCCTGGGTCTTCCCCGAGGCCTCCTCCCAGCTGGACGTGCCTGGAACACCTCCCTAGGGAGGCGCCCAGGGGGCATCCTTACCAGATGCCCAAACCACCTCAACTGGCTCCTTTCGACGCGAAGGAGTAGCGGCTCTACTCCGAGCTCCTCACGGATGACTGAGCTTCTCACCCTATCTCAAAGGGAGACGCCAGCCACCCTCCTGAGGAAACCCATTTCGGCCGCTTGTACCCTGGATCTTGTTCTTTCGGTCATGACCCAGCCTTCATGACCATAGGTGAGGGTAGGAACGAAAACTGACTGGTAGATTGAGAGCTTTGCCTTCTGGCTCAGCTCTCTTTTCATCACAACGGTGCGATAAATTGAATGTAATACCACACCCGCTGTGCCGATTCTCTGTGGTGTTGTTTAACTACCTCAGCGACTTCCACCAGGGAAATTGACGACAATCCCCCATCATCCTCCAGCTCTGCCTCTACCATAGAGGGTGTATTAGCTGGATTTAGGAGTTCCTCAAAGTGCTCCTTCCACCGCCCTATTACCTCCTCAGTTGAGGTCAACAGTGTCCTTACTGTACACAGCTTGGATGGTTCCCCGCTTCCCCCTCCTGAGGTGGCGAACGGTTTTCCAGAAGCACCTTGGTGCCGACCAAAAGTCCTTCTCCATGTCTTCTCCGAACTTCTCCCACACCCGCTGCTTTGCCTCTTTCACGGCAGAGGCTTCGGGCCCTTCGGTACCTTGCAACTGCCTCCAGAGTCCTCTGGGGTAACATATCCCATGCAGCCTCCACAGGGATGCACGAAAAGCTCCGCCGGAGGTGTGAGTTGAAAGTCTGTCAGACAGGGGCCTCTTCCAGACGTTCCCAATTTACCCGCACTACCCGTTTGGGCTTACCAGGTCTGTCCAGAGTCTTCCACCATCCCTTGACCCAACTCACCACCAGATGGTGATCGGTTGACAGCTCCGCCCCTCTCTTCACCCGAGTGTCCAAAACATACAGCCTCAGATCAGATGAAACGATTATAAAATCGATCATTACCCTTTTGTATATTATATTTCATATAACTTTCTATTCCCTTTCAGTCGTGGGCTTTGTATATTTACTATCCTACATGTAATTTCGATGTAACATTTGGGCATAGAAAGTGCCCAAATGTGGTGCAACAGCTTAGATGTGCCTTCCACACTGACAGCAGCTATCCCTTGCACACTACTGGCTCTGCTTTGGACACTGAATCAAATGTTAAAAGTTGTCAAAATTCTCAGCACAAATCTCCACTTATTACAAAGCTTTCTGATAAAGTGAAGTCCATTTTGTTCATGCAGTGCCAAATCATCTGGTGTCATTATTATCTCAAGTCATTTTTCAGTAAGAGCAGGTCTACGCCATACTCTTCATTAATGTTAATTCAAGTTCAATCATAGTATTCACTCAATGGGCAGTCCTACCTGCCAACTCTGGAGTTCTGGGCTCATGGCTGCTGCTTGGTACTGGCTCTTCATTGTCACCATTAGCAGCAAACTGGACTAGTGGCTGCTGCCAAGGAGCAAGAAAAACAGTGGTTTACGGGCAACGTTGTATTATGTTTTGCACAACGGCTGGCATCTTGCACTGCTCCTAACTAGCTTAGCTTTCGTTACTCATCTCATCGTCTTCATTTGCTTAGTTAAGCACAGCTGGCCATGTCACTTTCTAGAGCTTTACTTTTTTAATTGTCTCCTTTTCAGCACAGTTTTTTTGTTTTTAGCAAGGTACCACCGTTGTAGGAGTCAAAACATAAATATGTCATCATTAACCAGACTGCACTCTGCGACTGGACTGCATGAATGTAGAGAACAGTGGGCTGCAAGACCAAAATAATAAAATAAAAAGAGTGGGCTGCTAGTACAGGCAGCCTAGAGACAGCATTTATGATTTTCAACTATGATTTCAACTGAACACCGGCGCTTGCAACCAAAGAAACAGACTGGCCCACCAGGAATTCTCCTGGTGCTCCCAAATAGCCAATCTTGGCCTGGTAGGGAAGGAAGGTGAAAAAGAATAGAAGACGCACAGAATCAATTTAATTTAATTATTATAGAATCATAAAACAGATATACTGTAAATGTATCACCTTAAAGGGATATTACACCATTGGAAAGACAAATATATCTTTAAATTGGGTCACTTATGTAGTAGAGTTAGTTAGTTAGTTAATTATGTTTTATTTCTGTGTCATGCCAAACATTTTGGCCCATCCCACATGGAATTACAAGACCACAAAATTACTTATTTAACAAACATCTTCCTGTCGCATATACAAATCATTCGGAGGAATACATGAATACAAATATATACATATACACACACACATACACATACATATATGTATATACATACATATATATACACATACACACCCACACACACCACACACAAACAACAAATTCTCATCCACAATTCATCTCGATAAAGAGCTTTTTTCCTCTTCTCCCAAGCTTTATCTAGGTAATTGGCTAATTTATATGTTTCATATGTGAACAGCCATGTCAGTCTTTGAGCATCATCCATCATCCATATTCACCAAGTCAATCTCTTTTATCCTATGAAACAAAAAATCACACTGTTCACAATAAAAAGGACAATAGAAAACAAAATGGAACTCATTTTCTGTATCATTCAAACAACACATGGCACAGATCCGTTTTTCCTCTTCTAAATTAACATATCGTCCTGTTTCAGTAGTCAAAGGCAAAACACCAGATCTCACTTGAGCACATAAAGATCTTTGCCTTTTTGACAAATTATATACAACATAATTCTCAGTGCCATATTCTGGTTTTATCATTACAAAAATACGCAATTTTGGCTTAGCCCATATATCGTCGGCCCACTGCTTTTTGTCTTTAGCAAACACAGATTCTTTCAACAAACCAATATTCAGCTTTTCATTATTAAGAAACAACTCACCAAAACCATAATTACAAAACAATTTGCATATGTCGTTAGACCAAGGACCAAGAATGTGTTTATCCCAGAGAAATATTTTCCTTGTCAACCTATTTGCGTCCATATCTAATAGACGATTCCATAACTGGGCCACACATATCTTCCAGCGAGCCTCACATGATTCCCATCCTATGTCGGCCACTATCGCCAATGTAGGGGTATATTTATGCACACCCAGAAAATATCTTATGGCACTATTTTGCACTAATTCACAATTAGATATATTCCTAAGTCCTCTAACACCCACAATATAATCAAGTATAGGGCAAACACAGGCTTGAAACAATTTAGAATAAGTTTGAAAACTTATATCTTTCAGATTCTTGCTTTCACCAATGATTCCTCCCAAAGCTCTACGTGCTGAATCAGCAAGAACCTTAACACCATTTCTGAAATTCATATATTCATCAATATAGAAACCTAGATATTTATATGGGTCTACAAAGTTCAGCTTGTGTGACCCAATTTTAAACTCATAAGTGCTGCGAGCAGTTAAAGGTTTTCTAAAGGGAATTATTTCTGTTTTCTTTCTATTGATAAACAATCTCCTCTAGTAGAAACGTGAATTTCTTTTAGAGGGAGGGAAGCACGGTCATTCGAAAATACTACCGGATTTCTATCGGTGAAGTATCCCTTTAAGTATGGTAGCGGTCCTTGCATTCTCATGTTGAATGGCATTTTTGTGATTTCTTTATTTTTCATGAGATTAAGGCAGAATAGGGACATGGTGCTGAATGGAAATTTGTAAATCTATCAATCCATTCCTGCAAATGTTTCAGCTTAGACATTCTGATATTGACTACATTTCTCAGTACACTACCATCTTTTTATTACTTTTCTGATCTACCTATTACCAACGCAATCTCTCCTGAGGTTGTGGTGAAATAAGAATTGTAGGTGGAACAATTTATTGTTTGATGGAAAATATGAGAGATTTTCTGTGTGCCTTTACTGATAAAGAGAAGATTGCATACTAAATACTGCAGTTTCCAAAACGAACCTCACTTCCAGAATGAGGCTGGTGATGGGAAAATACTAGCACACACACACACACACACACACACACACACACACACACACACACACACACACACACACACACACACACACACACACACACACACACACACACACACACACACACACCTACCTCTTTGTCTCTGTAACTTAAGCCTGAAATTGTACCCCTTAAAAGTCAAAATATTTTGTAACCAGGAATCAAACCTGCCTGGATGTGCTATCATCTGTCCTGAGGCAGGTTGATTGGCTCAGGCCGGGGGTTCAACATGCCCATTCACTTACACTGTGTGGTAGGTTTGGGAAAGCTTTAAGTAGTGGTTTGAGATGGAAAAGGAAATGATTCCCTCCTTGGCCAGCTGGTACACCAGTCCCGAATCAGTTGGCTTGGCATATCAAGACCAGCACACTCACCGACAAATGAGAGTGACTCACAGAGAAAAAAGGAGCAAACCACATTTTAGACGTAGTTGGTCAAAAAGTATACCGTCACCAATTGCCCAGTAAAGAAAAAAAAAAAAAAAAACTAGTCAACGCAGTAGGAATCGTTATTACCTGTTAAAAGCCATTTTGCTGGCTCTATGGCATTGGTCATTTTTGACAATGTGAGAAAAGCACACCATGTCTCTGCTTATCTGTCTTCCTTTGTCTGTCCATGTGTTGCTGCATTTTTTTCCCCCACTCTCTGTTTATTTCTGTCCTTATTCATCCATTCCTCAATCTTTCTGCCCACCTTTGTTTTTGTCAGCCAGCCTTTCTGATTGTCATTCTGTTCCCCGTCTCCAGACAACTTAATGAGAAGGGCTCACCTAAGGGACCAGAGTTGTGTTGGAACTCATCTGTCTCACTTACATCTCATTATCACCCCTCTGTCTTCTCTCTTTGTCTCCCTGTCGCTCTTCACATCATCCTCTTATTACGTTCAGATATCACATATTTAAGTGTCAATCGCCTGAGATAGTCCTGTTTCATCTGAGGAAACCAAGCCCATAGTGAATAAAAGCTAGGTCATAGATTACATTATCAATTATGACACCAATGTTTGCTTCTTGTTGTTTTCTGGGTTTGATGTTCTAACAACATAGAATGAAAACATTACTCAGCACTCAACTTTAAGACGTTGGAGATTTTCACAAGCACATACAGTAAATACATGATACACAGTCAGCCACATAAAGCAACCTATGGTATTCTGTTTTTATAGATTGTAATTTTCTTACCGCAACTCCTAATACTGTGGGTCATGCCTCCAGATAGAGGAATCATATCCGAGCAGGAAGTACTTGGTCCAGGCATTCTCTTGTGCTTTGTGTGCTAATGTTGTGACACATGAGCAGCCTCTAAGAATAGCAGTTGCCTCAGCCCATCTTTCTGTTGGTTCAACACTTTGGATAGTTTACTATTCAATTTGGTACAGAATTCACTGTCCTTGAGAAGATAAACAATTTAAATGTTATGATCGGTGAATGTTTTCTCTATTATGTATCCATCTCCTCTTCTCATCTCTCCATCTTACATCTCCCTCCCTCCCTCCCTCCCTCCCTCCTTCCCTCCATGTTTGAGGCTTGGCTTGTGTCCCCCTATGTTCACTCATCTGTAACCATTCTCACTCTGCTTCACACTGCTCTGTCTCCATTTTCAATCTCACAACATCATTCCCTTTCTTTTATCTCAGCCCCCCAAGGCACATACCCTGAATTGTGATTGGATTTTCACATATACTGCATGCGTGTGGGCGCCATAAATGCTTGCTGCAATTGCTTGATTCCCAGAATTTACTTTTTAATTTGCAGATAGTGATAAGCCTTTTGACCAACCCTATATAACATGCCATTCAGTTTATTTATTTTTTCTATGATAAAGCCAAGCCTGAAGAGCCAGATTTTAAAATGTATGACATATACAGCTGTTTTGAAAGAATTGAAAGAATGAAAGAATGCAAATGATGTTCAGAGTCAGTAGGTGCACCAAAATACAGTACATACTGTCTGCTTACAGAGTGTGCCCTAAAAGAAGGTGAAGGTAGAACGGGCAATTCCCCACCGTGTTAAATTGATTGCTGGATTCCTGATTTTGCTGGGGATACCTGTGTAAAAGTCTGGATGAAAGTGGGCATTATCGACACGCTGTAACGGTATGATTGAACACAGAGCAAACACGGCGGTGAATGCATAATGAGAATCACTCCCAAGGGACTCTTAGCCTACCAGAAGCTCCAATCTTCTGACTGCTTAGCTGCTCAACCAAATGGTGACGAACAAGCCAGGTGGGCGAGGGGAGGTAGTGTAAGAAAAACAGGTGAGAAGAAGTGAACTGTGGAGGCCACAAGACAGAGGGGCAAAGGGTTGAAACTAGAAGGATTTGTGAAGGAACAAGATGAGAGCGGGTTGAAAGACATGACAGGAATTGTGAATTGTCGTGAAGTGGGAAAGTTATATTCATTCCAGGGTTCCAGAAGTACATGTAAAAGCCCCATTACATTTTGGCATTTGATAATGGTAATTGCCACTTTGAGCAATTTCCAACACTTGGATGAGAAGTACACAAAGTCACAAAAGATAATATTTTTGGGGTCATCCCTACGTTCCCAGGGTCCTATGTTCTTGATATAAAGAGATTATAAAGATTTTAAGAGATTGGTAAGGGCTATCTTCACAGTTCAAATTCAGCAAATGGAGATGGGCAGAGCAGCAGCAGGATTATAGGCTTACAATATAGGTGTATCTCGCTGAGCTATTGGATAAATGAGATCAGCTGATGGGACCAGTTGATGACAACAGCTGATAACATAATTGACAGTTCCAGACAGGGAAGTCAAAAGTATTGTCTTCCTGACTGAACTTGTGCTATTGCTTTGTGACAATAGGACACACAAAGAGGGTTTTGTTGAGGCATAATGTGAGAACATCTGAGGTGCAGAGAAGATGTGTAAAACAAAAGAGAAAAAGACGGAGAGAACTAGAGGACGGTGAGATAAGGCAGAGCTGACAGCAAAGGAGGCACAATTTGATGAATCTTTCATGTTGCGTACATTTATATATTTGAATGATGCTGCGTTGTCTGAAACCAGTCGTTGACATGATTTACTCAAAGTTTAAATTCTGTTTAAAGTCTAAAGTTTCTCCCGCCTCCTGTCCTTTATTCCATCTTTCCTCTCTCCCTGTCAGAATGACTACCGTAAGCTGTCCATGCAGTGTAAGGACTTTGTGGTGGGTGTGTTGGACCTTTGTCGGAACACAGAAGAAGTGGAGGCCATATTGAACGGTGACGTGGACCAGTGCCCTCCAAGCGCCTACAACCGACCCTGCCTCAGCCGTGTCATACTGGCCATCAAGTACGAAGTCAAGAAGGTAAGATGACCAACAAATAATCAAATAATCAACTATCTACTGTATGTAAAGGACTAGTGGTAGTTTCAGTTGCATTTATACAGTAGTGGAAGTGATTTTGTGACATTTTTTATAGTGCAGCAAATCATAAGAGACAAGTGACAATGTGTCTATGATAGTCTTTTTCGTGCGTGTGGCCTCAAAGGGCCCCATGTAAACAAAAAGCTGGCCTCTATTTCACTGAGCTAATCCAGAGGTGTTTTTACTTAATGCCCTTTCCCCATTTCTCCTTACCATACCACACTGTCTCACACACGTGCCTATTTGACCTTGATGTGCTGCATGTTTTCTCTAATCAGGTAAATCCCTTGCGTGTGTGCGCGTGTGTGTGTGTGTACAGCCTGTTCGAGCTGTGTTTTTATCCTGTACAAGAGAGCATGACCAATACTCAGGGAGCTAATTACACAGAAGGCAGGAAGAGAGGTAGGGATAGATTACCATGGCAACCAGGTGAAGCATGGCTGTGTGTAGCGAATGTGGCTGGACGCAGGCAGGGTTTATGTCATGGGTCATTGGATTAATAGACTGGTCACCGGACACCAGTGGGGAATTATGTTGACTACGATTCAGTGTGCTGGGGGGAGTGTTATGGCTGTGTGTGGTTTCCTTCTGAATGTAGAAATGATTGAGTGCACATACACACATTGTACGTGTGTGAGTTTCGATCGGCGGATGGGAGCAGAGGCTGTCAATCGTCAGCTTAGATTAATGCTCCCTGAATGTGATGGCCGAGGATAATTAGTGAAGGGATGGGATGGATTGATGGAGGGAGAAAACCAAGAGGCTAACAAAAATCGAGGGAGAGCAGGTTGTTCAAATCTAACACGAAGAACAATACACAAACACAGAGTTTGATTGTTACACTAGTTGACCTCCTATTGAGCATCAATTGCTCTATTGTCCACATCCTTCCTCCAGCTGGAACAAAACATCCATCCTCTCCTTCCTCAACAGACCAGTGGTGGCTTTCATTTATCACTTCCCTTCTTGGAGAAAAGTCGGCAACAGATAAATGCCAGACCAAGTCTTATCTAATAAAGTGGACATGCTTCAGCAATAAATGTAAACACTTAGTGTTTCTTATTTGCTGCCTGCTTTTTTTCTGCATACTGTGTGTTTAATTGATTTCACAACCTGCTTGTTGACATTTTTTCTTCATTCTAAATGAAGCCAAGTGGCAGTCGTGAATACAAACGTGTTGTGAATATTACATATTTTTTATTGTAATGAATACACAATAGATGTGCTCTAAATAGAAAAGCAGCCTGCACACTCAGCTACTTAGGAATATCTTGACCACTAGAAGCCCTCCTCATGAATACAGTATTTTAATTGTACATCTATTTATTGATGCTATTGAAAAGCACAAGAAAATACCAGATGCAAGTATAAAGATTGTAATTTGTGTTGTACTATATGCTTTTGGCATTAAAATCCAAACAGGATGTTGGGGTGGGACAAAATGAATGGAAATATTGGTCAAAGATACAAGTTGGACAAAAAATAAACAATACCACCAATAACACTATGTACTAAGTAAGTAAGTACTACAGTAAGAAAAACTGAATTACCAGATGTAAAAAAAGAAATGTACCACAGCCCCATGTTCTAACTTGTGCCACCAAACAAATACTATTTTCTATTTTCTTGTCCCTGGAGTGTCCTGAATAATACAGTGGTGGAAGAAGTATTAAGGACTTAGATAAAAGTATAACACCACAATGTACAAATGCTCCATTAAAGTAAAAGTCCTACATTCACAAATATACTTCTAAGTAAAATTATGAATGTATAAGCAGCTACAGTAAATGTACTCAAGTACTAGTACTAGTGCAGCACAACCCCTTTCAGAGTGTCATATAGATTATTGGATCATTATTAGGGATGCATGGACCCATTAGCAGCATTTATTGTTTGTGTGATAGTTTGTCAGATCAGATTTTCATACTCAATATGCTGTTTATTTACAGGGATTGTTTTGCTAAATATTGAACCCCAAGATGAGTACTGAATGCCTCTGCAGTCAGCCTGTCAAATAAGCCGCCTTTTTCCTTTTGTGACTAGCCTAGACTAGTGTAGCTGCCAGTATTGTTCTGGAACAATGATTTGCTCAACGTGCTGCTGCTGTAAATATTTTACTGACCCCTCAAACTGTCTGTAAAACAATCAGAAACAATTCCAAATGTTTTATGAAGAAAAGCAAATTACTATTGCTTCACCTTATTGTTCTTCTCTTTAACTTATGGTTTGTCAATTGACCTTTTTCACAGCAGACATTTTGACTTGTCATAGTAGGAAAAGCACAGCTGAAATTGATAACGTTAAGGATGGCTCAATTCCATCAAGTGTCCCAGGAAGCTATTTCAATGAGTCAGCATGCACAATACCAGGGCCTCTCCTAAGTGGAATGCAGCCATCATTAATGGTTTTGAATACACCTGTGCTTTTCCTACTATGACATGTCAACATGTCTGCTGTGAAAAAGGTCTATTGCTCTCCCTGTCCTCTCTCTTTCTTTCTCCTCTCTCTCCTTCCGTGCCCTGTGTCCCCATCTCCTCTGCCTTTATTCCCCATTGATTTCAATTTATTGTCCCTGTCTCCCTCTCTGCAGTTCGTTGCCCATCCTAACTGTCAGCAGCAGCTGCTGACTATCTGGTACGAGAACCTGCCTGATATGAGGCAGCAGTCCGTTGGAGTGACGTGCTGGACAGTGCTGGGGATCACCGTAGGTTTGCCCTTCTTGGCCATTGCCTACTGGATAATGCCATGTAGCAAGGTATGAACACACATGCACACAAAAACATGCAAAAGACACCAACTCCTCTCTAACCCTGGAGCTCTTTGACCTACTACCATCCCTGACCTGAACCATAGTTCATCACACACTCAACCAATTAACCCTGTAAAGTAGAGATCTTCAACAGGGGGTCTGGGGCCCCTAGGGGCTCCTCAGAGTCACTATAGGGAGGCCTTCAAATTATTGTCAATTTTTTTTCAAAAATGAAAATGTCTTAACATAAATCCAACATAGTATTAGCAAATATAAATCCCCACTGATGATAGGCTTACTGGCCTATATGTAAGGTAGTCACTAAGATAGCAACATACAAATATAGTTAATCCTAAAGATTTACTGTGCCACATGTACACTACCGGTCAAAGGTTTGGGGTCACTTAGAAATTTCCATTCCACTCCATTATAGACAAAATACCAGCTGAGATCATTTGCATTGTTTTTTTTAACCAGGGCAGCAGTTTTCAGATTACATTATGTACTTACATAATTGCAAAAGGGTTCTCCAATGTTTTCTCAGTTAGCCTTTTAAAATGATATCAGCTTAGTAAACGGAATGTGCCTTTGGAACATTGGATGAATGGTTGCTGATAATGGGCAATGTAGATATTGCATTAAAGATCAGCCACCCACTCAGATCAGCTGGTATTCTGTCTATAATGGACTGGAAGTGACCCTGAAACTGTTGACCGGTAGTGTATGTGTAACATTAAATGATGATTTAAAAAATCATGCCAACAATTAATATTTTAATAACTTAGTATTCTATGCAAAAAAAGGTATAAAGGCTTTAGGCTGCCCACAGGTTATTGTAGGTCCAGTTTAATATGCAACTTATATACACAGCAACAACACAACAATATATTTAGTATGGGGTCCCTGCTCCGTCTTTCTTTCAGTTAAGGGGTCCTTTGCTTAAAAAACTTTGAAGACCCCAGCTGTAAAGCTTGGGTGTGTTTCAAACATTCCTACATTTAGCAACGCAGCACTTATAACCCAGACACGCAAAAAGCATATTTTTGCCATTTATGAAACTTTTACAAGCACCTATTTTTCATAACACTCTGTATAAAGAATATGGCTGTGGCAACATTACTGAAAGTCTATAGTCCGCCTGTTCAAAGGCACACTGACAACTAAAGTGTTGGATAGATGAAAAAGCTTTGATCATTAGAGCATAAAAATGTTACGTTTGCCCTGAGGGTGTGACAAGGCCAAGTTGTTAACTTAATCAGGGTTTATCCTCTGTACAAAAGCCATTTCAGGACATCTCAGGTTCTATTAAACAGACATGGCTCAACTTCCTTCAATCTCAGATGTAGGCTGAGCTGTGCTTTGATTTAAATGCTAAATTCTAACAGTCTATCACAGTCCTGTTACAGTGCCTGTAAACATAATGTGACAACAAGTTCATGCTTAAGTGATACTCCATTCAAAATCAACTGTATCTTTGAGTCAAAGACACTCTCTGTCTGTCTGTCTGATTTACTGTAAAAGGTGGCTTGCAGTTTGTAGCTTACTCTTTCCTGGGACAGTTTTAGTAAGCTTGGATTCACCTCAGTTACAATAGTCATATTTCTAATGTTTTACGATGAAAAGACTCCAAACTACTGCTACTTGTGAATGTGTGTGCTTACATGTTTGAAACACTAAACATTACATTGGGATTATTTCTCTGGGGACCAAAAGTATGTGGCTAAATGAATGGCAATCTATTCACTAGTTGTCAAGATATTTAACTCTGGACCAAAATTACAAAAAACATTACTGATCTCCGATGTAAAGAGCACTGTATAATCATAACTTGATTATAGCGCCCTTTCACATATTGTTAATACTCCATCAAGCAAATTATAATCTGTAAAGTGACACAGACAGAAGCGGAACCAGTGGTTATGTAAATCTGCTCATTAACCTGGATAATCCTTTACCTAATCATGAAATGGTGTGTTTGCGTGTGTTTGCGTGTGTTTGCGTGTGTTTGCGTGTGTGTGTGTGTGTGTGTGTGTGTGTGTGTGTGTGTGTGTGTGTGTGTGTGTGTGTGTGTGTGTGTGTGTGTGTGTGTGTGTGTGTGTCTGTGTCTGTGTCTGTGTCTGTGTGTGTGTGTGTGTGTGTGTGTGTGTCTGTGTCTGTGTCTGTGTGTGTGTGTGTGTGTGTGTGTCTGCATGTGTGTGTCTGCATGTGTGTGTCTGCATGTGTGTGTCTGCATGTGTGTGTGTGTGTATCTGCGTGTCTGCGTGTGCGTGTGCGTGTGTGTGTGTGTGTGTGTGTGTGTGTGTAAGAGAGAGAGTGCGCTAAGGTAGATTCAGAAACAGTGTTGAATTTTGAACGGGTTACTTATAGAGTCAGGGGTAGGGAAGATATTTTCAGAAGAGTGTGGTGCTCCTTTTTGGATGTAATAGAAGAAATGTCTGTCTGATTTTTATACCTGGCAATTGGTATAATGGATTGGTAGGCATGGTAACTATCAAGGCATGTTTATTGTTTAATTTTTATCACATTTTGTTTTGTTTTTGTTGTTTGTTTATTTATTTTATGTGTATTGGTTTGTATTCCTCGTATTGTTAGGTTCATTTTGTGTTGTCTACAGCGTCTCATTTTGAAATTGTATGCAATGGCTGACAGGTGCAGCCTGAGTTAATTTGATCAAAGAGGGGAAGTATTTGGGTAGTAGCCAGATTTATATTATTGATTCCTCTGTTGTAGTGTAAAGGATGCCTCTGGTGTGTGTTGTATAAAAAGAAAATTGGGGACAAGGAGCATATTTGTGAATGGAATGTCGTAAAGTTCTGGAACATCTGTTGCCCTGTCAAAATATCAATAAATAGAAAAAGAAAAAAAGAAAAAAGAAACAGTGTTGGAGACCTTAGAGTGGTTCCTATTCAGCTGTCAACTGTGAGAGAGGATGGAGAGCAGTAACGCTGAGAGTGCCCCCACCAGCTAGATATGGATTCAGTCATGAGACACTAGCTTTTTTCTGATCACTGTGTCACAAAAACACCTGTGTATGTTAATTGTGTGTGCATGCAAGTATGATTACATACATTTGACTATGAATCAACCAACTAGCCAATGAGCCTGTGTGTGAGACAGCCTGCCATTTTGTGACACAGCAGAGAGAACATAAAAAAGGTAGCAGCATGCATAAATAACAAATTAATATAGAATGCAGAGCACTTTGTAACTGTGTATTATCATTATCATTATTATCATTATAATTATTAACACATATATGATTTTAAAAACCCAGTTAAATACAGAAACTAAACATTTGAGATGTTGAAAAGGCAGAATTACCGAGGGCGGGATAATAAAACACAAACAAAACAATTAAATGAAACTAATATTTGAGAGACAAAATGAATGTTTGTGCATGCTTATTAACAATGTGACAGCAGCTCAATTGAGAGAAAAAGATGTATTAAAAGGATTTATAGTAAAATAGATAAAAAGTTAATCAAGAGAATCACAGGTTGCAGAGAGAAAGGTTTTATGTGTTTTGGTTGATGGGTGTTCTGGTGCTAGTCATGTCATTTTGCTCTGCTTATCTCATCAATTACTCATCTCTTACAGTTCATAACGTTCTCCATTTTTACAGCACCACAACACACTGTTATCAGAACCCAACACCATATTACACTTTCTATCAGTGGGGAAAGATGAAACAGATATTAATATTTTTGTTGCTCGAAAATAATAAGTAGGTAAGTGATAAGTAGTAAAGCATTGAAGGCAGACAGACAAAACATGGATATAACTGCTTTAGAAATCTCCTTGAAGATAAACATAGGAGATATTCAATTCAATTTAATTGTATTTATAGTATCAAATCATAACAAGAGTTAGCAAAAGACACTTTACAGATAGAGTAGGTCTAGACCACACTCTATAATTTACAAAGACCCAACAATTTCCAAGCATTTGGTGCAACGGTGGCGAGGAAAAACTTCCTTTTACATGCTTTTGGAGGTGATGGAAACAGATGCATATTGATATTGAATGTTTCTTATTGATTGAAAAGGGTGAAAAACATGCAGAGAGGGCTAGGACACATATTGAAAAATGCACACAGGAATGTTTTAGTCCTCCCTGAGTGACAGAAAAGAGATGAAACAGAATAAGCGTAAAAACAAGCGACTGGTAAAAAAAAACGGCTGTCAAGTTCCCCTCCCCCGAGAACGATCTTCATGCTTAATTAACCCTTGTGTGGTGTTCGGGTCTGTGGGACCCATTTTCAATGTTTGCTAAAAGAAAAGTATGCTATTTATTATTTATTCTAACTCAAACTCATTGGCCTTGGCTCATTTTCTGTGAAGAACATAAAAAATAACTCTGGGTCTACTGGACCCGAGTGTATTTAAATGGAGGTGCTATGAAACCATGTTGTCTTTCTGCACCTGCTATTCCCACACAAAGTTACAAAACTGTTACATTTCAAGCACTTTCACCAGTTCTGATTAAGTTCTAAGAAATAAGCACCAATAATAACCAACAATCTTGTTTCTATTTTTTTTTTTACCTTTTTTATAATTGAATTTCCTTATTTTCTCACAAAAATGAAAATGATCATATGATCATAAATGTGATCTCACAGGGGTAAATGGCAAATTTGAACCATAAATGATGTATATATCATTAGTAATTGAGCTAAAGTAAACATCTATTAAGTATTTTTACATAAATTCTTCGGTCTGTATTGATTTAAAAGCCTAATAATACTTCACATTTCCAGTTTATGCTACTTCAAAAAGAAATATTGTACTTTTTACTCTACTACATGTATAGGATCAAGCTATGAAATGAGACCACTGCAGAGAAATTGACAATCTGTACTTTACTAATTATTATAGTTTTCATATCAGCCCTACTGTTGTACTTTTATTATTTCAGTGTTGGGCATATGTGTGGGTAAGGTCATCAGAATCCATGTTTCTAAAAATACAGAAATTATGGAGGATGTAGTCCATATTTATTTATGTATGGTAATTACCCAAGCTGTCAATCAATTTGAAAATGATATGCTGACATATATATATATATATATATATATATATATATATATATATATATATATATATATATATATATATATACACACACAGTATATATTATACAGTAAATGCCACATGTTGCTCCCACACTTCCATATTAGCAAAACCGTTTCTTTGATTACTGTCCTCCAGTCTGTCATCCATTGAATTTACTAAATAAGGAGGGGAAATAAGGAAAGAACAGAAAGAAACAAACAAAGAAAAGAGGACACAAAAAAAGGAAGGTAACCAGAAAGAAAAGTAGGAAACAGGAAAACAAAAAGAAGGAAACATGGAAACAAAAGCAAGAAAGACGTAAAGAAAAGATCCCAGTGTTTTGGTTTTTGATTATTTTATTGCCCATTTCCTGCCCTGGATCTCTGCCCTTTCTACTCTCTTGGTCGATTTAAACCCAGTTCACTACAAGAAAATAAAGTCATATCAATACACACAGGGTCACAAGCCATTGATCATTGATGCATTGACTGGAAATCATTGATCGGTTTTGATAGTTCTGTATGTATTCCCAGATGGCAAAGGGACAAACAGACAGTGTCCTGTGTGTGTTGAGTCCATGCTGTAGCTACTAGTGCTCCTCTGTAAGCGGCCAGCATTAACAGCATCCAGGTCCTGGAGCACAGCTCCCACAACCCTCTGTGCTGTTTACACCTGCTGTGCAGCTGGCATACCACACTGTGATACACTGACAGAGGATGCTTTCTATCAGGCTTCGATAAAAGTTAATCTAGCAGCTGAGAAGGAAGTTCAGCTTGTTTGAGTTTCCTAACTAAAAACAAAATCCTCTGTTGGGCTTTCTTTACTAGTAGAGGGACCATGTGAGTTCTTAACATTCCTATCATTTCTGTAGCCTACTCCGTAACAACAGACTACCTGAATGTCTTTTTCTCGTCTCGCGTTTCACTATCTACACCGCTGTCTTCAGACAAAAAAATCACATCCTGAGATTGCGAGTAACAATCTGAAAAATCACTTTTATTGGACAAAAAGCAAGGCTCTACAATTGCCTTATTAGGTTACATTGCAGCTCGGTTTGCGCCGGCCCGTCATTGCGATCTTGCTCAATACTGGACCAAATTAAAAGATTTTTGGTCACATCAGTCTATAAGACACAAATGCATGGGGAAATGGGGCCCAGGTACAAAAAATGGTAGTTACCCTGCTGAGGGGTGAAATGGATCAGCCTTATCAGCACAGAGCCATCCCAATGGCAGGAAGAGGTTTAGAGGAAGTTTTGCTGGGTTAAGATTCACCACACAACCTCTTCCCACGTAGCTTAGTTGTGTGTGTGTGTGTGTGTGTGTGTGTGTGTGTGTGTGTGTGTGTGTGTGTGTGTGTGTGTGTGTGTGTGTGTGTGTGTGTGTGTGTGTGTGTGTGTGTGTGTGTGTGTGTGTGTGTGTGTGTGGCATGGGTGCAGCTATTGAATCTAATGTGACACTATGCATGCAGAGCATTGAGATAGCCTGTGGGTAGTTAATATTGAACACAGCAGGTGTAGAGAGTGGCAAATTTTGGCATCTCAAATGTCTGTATGAGGTGTGTGTGTGTGTGTGTGTGTGTGTGTGTGTGTGTCTTGTGCAATAATAAAAAGGTCCCTCAGTGTGGTGGCATGTTTAACGCTCCTTGTGCAGCATCAACTTACATTACGTTCTCCCCGTATGGTGAATATTGATAAACTGCTGATTGTTTGGCATCGGCAGTAGTTACTCTGACATTGTGTTCCACATTCGTAAATTATAACAGTTGCTGTTTGCATGCTAAGATGGTTGTGTAGTGATGCTTTTCAGATTTTGATCCCTAAGAGGACATAATCTCAGGAACTCTGGAAAAAGCGTGAACACTAATGTATCTCATGAAATAAAGACAGATGTTTAGTTTGGCTTCAATTTTACACTTGTGTATAGTCACCTTTTTAACTGCTCAAAGAAAATACAACTCAAACATGTATCATTCCCTGACACAAAAACAAAATGTGAATGTTGTTTTATTGACAAACACAAATGAACCCAATTACCAACACAAATATGACTAGTAAAAATGTCTAACGTTAAGGCGTTGTGTCATTCTGTTCTAGTGTAATTTGCAGTGACATCAAAGGGCTTTGGCATTGTGTGTTTAACCATTAGTAGCTCTATGAGGAGAGTTTTTTTTATAAGTCTCTCGCCACACATTCCTGCTAATGGTTTTACATTATTTCACTGATTTACATGGTGTTAATGCACCAAGAAACACAGCAATGAGTACACAATGGCAGGGAGGGAGAAGACTGCTAGCCAGGAAAACATGGATGTAAATGATGCAGGATTCAAAACGAATCAGCTTTGCAAATGATTTATGTGAAAGGAAATACATTCAACACATTTGTTAAAGCTCAATGATTCACACAATGTGTTCAAACAATGTCTGTCCAAAAGACAGACAGACAGACAGACAGACAGGCAGGCAGGCAGGCAGACAGACAGCTAGATATTTTTATTAGGAGGTTGTGGAGAGCAAACCAGAGTTAAAAAGAGAGTGAATATTATACATAGTCCAAAATATGTGGATATGTGGAATGCAAAATGTTGCTCCGTGTTCTTGAATCTTTAAATAGAAAACTGTATGTTGTATGTATGTTAAACAATACAATACTGTGTTTACAGCTTGTTGCGCTGCCCCAATATGTGGACAAATCTGTAAATGCATGTTTAAACAAACATTACTAATCTCTCTTTAACCTTCATTCACTAGTTGGCCCTTTGTTAGTATTTAGAAACCACAGATACACAATCTGCAACAGGTGTGTCTGTTGGAACAAATATCTTAAAAAGGAAGTGAGCTCTCACTCTCACATTATTTATATGGAAGGTGCAATACAGAATACGGTGAGGGCCGTAACAAACAAACAAACTATCTAATTATATCCTCAATATTCTCACTTCCAGCTTGGTCAGATCCTGCGAAGTCCCTTCATGAAGTTTGTGGCCCACGCTGTCTCCTTCACCATCTTCTTGGGTCTGCTGATTATCAACGCCTCCGACCGCTTTGAGGGTGTCAAGAACCTGCCAAATGAGACCATCACAGATCACCCGCGACAGGTGTTCAGGGTCAAGACCACCCAGTTTTCCTGGACTGAGATGTTGATCATGAAGTGGGTATTGGGTGAGTTTTCTCATCACACACTTGGTGCACACACACACACACACACACACACACACACACACACACACACACACACACACACACACAGCAGGTCAGTGTTTAAAATTCTGTTGCAGTCAATTAAAATGCAAATAGATGTGAGATAGTCACTGTCGAGGCAGATTCTCCAGCATGATAAGAAATAACCTTGATGCAGCATATGAAAGAGTCAAGGCAAAAACTTTCCTGGCAGAATTTCTTTATACATTTTGTTTTTAATCAATAACATCAAAATAAATTTCCTTAGCAACATGAAAGCTAGACAAGTTAATGCTGATGTTTTTACCAAGGTTTTAAATGTTTTTGATGCAAATCAAAAGTTGTGAAGTTACAACACAACTCCTCCCCTATAAATCAGTGAACTGTGCACCTTTATGCCCAACTTTGACATAAGGCAGAATCAAAGATTAATGCAGCACCACACCAACCAAGTGGATGAAAGCCAAGGTTATGGCAACACAACAATTATTTCTCTTTTATTTTCCAAAGATCAAATGGATGTTCCCTGGCTGAATGCAGCACAGGCCAGACCTGTTGAGTCCTAATGATAAGCTGCAGAGACATTTGGAGGTTGACCTGAGAGGTGGTGCTGAGAAAATATGCTGAGTGTTAGGGAGAAAGAAAAATGGCGGAACGATCGGAGTTGTTGGTAGACAGATGAAAGTAAAGAGAGGGATGGAGTGTATGGCAGACAAAAGACAGGCATGAAGAAACAGATAGAAGGGGGTGACAGAAAGACAAAGACAAACTCAACAGACAAAAAGCCCATGGCAATATCTGTCAGACCTCGGCTGCTTCCCATCTGCTGTTGTTGTTCTTCCTTTCATCTACGCACACACACACATATATAATAATATTATGTGAGTGGTATGTTGGTGCACATATGGTTCTGTTTGTATTTGTTTACGTGTAATGGTGCTTGTGGTGTGTGTGTGTGGGTCTGTGTGGCTCTGTGTGTGTGCAGTGAGTGGTAGAGCAGGGTTATTATAATTCCAGCAGCATGCTTTGAAGGCCTAGTAATTGTTACAGAGACGCTACTGATCAGGGGCCTTTTTCAGTAAGCAATTTTCTCCTTATTTTGGCTCTGGTGTTCAGCCAGGCTTTGGTAATAATCATCAAGCAGCAGTTCTGTGTGTATTTGTAGCATATATATCCATTTTGTGTGCAGTCCATCTGGCGTTGGTGAATAGTAGTCTCTGCAGTGGCAAACTGTGTGTTAGTTGCCTTAGCCAGGCTAGTAGGTCCGACCGGCATCCTTCTACTTCCTCCCCGCCTGCCGCGGCCGACAACAATCCACGGGCACCCGCTGGTCTGGTGGATGTCCTCCAGAGGACAGTTCATGCTTTCGCGGCGAAATTTTGCGGCGAAAAAAGTTTATTTCCCCCTCAAAAATATGTAATTGAGCACTGTAGTGGTTATGATTATATCAGTGACTATGTAACTACATGGAAACGGGCCAAATTACAAGAAACAAATTATGTTTCTTGTACAGTAATAGCGTTACTGAAGGCTGGCTCTAGCTCCATAGTTACGTTACTCCAAGCGTCTTCCCTTGTGAACACCTCCACTCTTCTATGCTACATTCTGCTGTTTTCCTGCTACAACTGAATTCCCACGGGACTTCAGCGCAAGACTACAGCCAGCCTTCTGTAACGCTGTTACTTTACAAGAAACAGGCATAATTTGGCCCGTTTCCATGTAGTTACATAGTCACTGATATGATCATAACTACTACAGTGCTCAATTACCTATTTTTGCAGCAACTCCATGATGCTAGCACCGATTCAGCTCGTTTTTTTTGCTATCGACAGTACTCACATACTTATAGCGATCAAGATTAACGTAAAAATTGCCCGGAGTTCTCCGTTAAGTAAAAGTACAAATAACCAGAGACATATTTCCTTTAGTACAAGTAGAAGTACCACAATGGCAACCCTACTTAAGTAAAAGTAAAAAGTACCTGATTTTAAATGTACTTTAAGTATTAAAAGTAAAAGTACTTGCATAACAATTTATTCTCTTAATGTCTATATTCTAATAATAAAAAAAAAAAAAACAGTAGGCCTATGGGCTGTTAATTGAATTGTGTTTACCATCTGTGGCCCAGTTTACATTCTGACTTACAATTCTGGTTATCTATCAGGGTGATCTGCATGAAGCTCGACTTTGCATTATTTCCCACAGGACAGTGAATGCTGCACACACTTATCTAGCAAGAACACACGGGCTTGGACAACGAGTACGTGGCTTCACAGCTGAGGAGGACCGGGAGTGTTTTTAAGATAGATATACGAGTTGTATATTAACCCTATGTGAACGGATGCTTCACAAAGCAGAGTATCGGGAACAGCAGCAGTAACGGGAGCAGCGGTAGTACTGGGAGCGGTACTCGCCTGGCCAATAAATGCTATTGAAGGGCGGGTCTTGGCATGGCGGTGCAGGAGCCGCTGCTGAAGGCTTCTCTGCGGACTGCAAACGTGTGACGGTCAGGAAGACGTTTTGGCAGGGGAAAAACTGATCAGAAAATGTAACGAAAATGTAACGGAACGTTATAGAAATGTAGTGGAGTAGAATGTATAGATAATTTCTGCAAAATGTAACGAAGTAAAAGTCAAAAGTATGCACTATTGATTCTACTTAAGTAAAGTACAGATACGTGAAAAATGTACTTAAGTACAGTAACGAAGTATTTGTACTTTGTTACATTCCACCACTTGTGTGTGTGTGTGTATATATATATATATATATATATATATATATATATATATATATATATATATATATATATACAGTGAGGAAAATAAGTATTTGAACACCCTGCTATTTTGCAAGTTCTCCCACTTGGAAATCATGGAGGGGTCTGAAATTGTCATCGTAGGTGCATGTCCACTGTGAGAGACATAATCTAAAAAGAAAATCCAGAAATCACAATGTATGATTTTTTAACTATTTATTTGTATGATACAGCTGCAAATAAGTATTTGAACACCTGAGAAAATCAATGTTAATATTTGGTACAGTAGCCTTTGTTTGCAATTACAGAGGTCAAACGTTTCCTGTAGTTTTTCACCAGGTTTGCACACACTGCAGGAGGGAGTTTGGCCCACTCCTCCACACAGATCTTCTCTAGATCAGTCAGGTTTCTGGGCTGTCGCTGAGAAACACGGAGTTTGAGCTCCCTCCAAAGATTCTCTACTGGGTTTAGGTCTGGAGACTGGCTAGGCCACGCCAGAACCTTGATATGCTTCTTACAGAGCCACTCCTTGGTTATCCTGGCTGTGTGCTTCGGGTCATTGTCATGTTGGTAGACCCAGCCTCGACCCATCTTCAATGCTCTAACTGAGGGAAGGAGGTTGTTCCCCAAAATCTCGCAATACATGGCCCCGGTCATCCTCTCCTTAATACAGTGCAGTCGCCCTGTCCCATGTGCAGAAAAACACCCCCAAAGCATGATGCTACCACCCCCATGCTTCACAGTAGGGATGGTGTTCTTGGGATGGTACTCATCATTCTTCTTCCTCCAAACACGGTTAGTGGAATTATGACCAAAAAGTTCTATTTTGGTCTCATCTGACCACATGACTTTCTCCCATGACTCCTCTGGATCATCCAAATGGTCATTGGCAAACTTAAGACGGGCCTTGACATGTGCTGGTTTAAGCAGGGGAACCTTCCGTGCCATGCATGATTTCAAACCATGACGTCTTAGTGTATTACCAACAGTAACCTTGGAAACGGTGGTCCCAGCTCTTTTCAGGTCATTGATCAGCTCCTCCCGTGTAGTCCTGGGCTGATTTCTCACCTTTCTTAGGATCATTGAGACCCCACGAGGTGAGATCTTGCATGGAGCCCCAGTCCGAGGGAGATTGACAGTCATGTTTAGCTTCTTCCATTTTCTAATGATTGCTCCAACAGTGGACCTTTTTTCACCAAGCTGCTTGGCAATTTCCCCGTAGCCCTTTCCAGCCTTGTGGAGGTGTACAATTTTGTCTCTAGTGTCTTTGGACAGCTCTTTGGTCTTGGCCATGTTAGTAGTTGGATTCTTACTGATTGTATGGGGTGGACATGTGTCTTTATGCAGCTAACGACCTCAAACAGGTACATCTAATTTAGGATAATAAATGGAGTGGAGGTGGACATTTTAAAGGCAGACTAACAGGTCTTTGAGGGTCTGAATTCTAGCTGATAGACAGGTGTTCAAATACTTATTTGCAGCTGTATCATACAAAATAGTTAAAAAATCAAACATTGTGATTTCTGGATTTTTGTTTTTAGATTATGTCTCTCACAGTGGACATGCACCTACGATGACAATTTCAGACCCCTCCATGATTTCCAAGTGGGAGAACTTGCAAAATAGCAGGGTGTTCAAATACTTATTTTCCTCACTGTATATATATATATATATATATATATATATATATATATATATATATATATTTCCCATCTTTCCACAATGTATTCATGTGTTTATTTGTGTGTCCTCCATCCTCAGGTATGATTTGGTTGGAATGTAAGGAGATCTGGAGCGACGGGCCCAGAGAGTACATGATGCACCTGTGGAACGTTCTGGACTTTGGCATGTTGTCCATCTTTGTGGCGTCCTACACGGCACGCTTCATGGCGTTCCTCAAGGCATCCAAAGCCCAGCAGTATGTGGACATGCACGTACCAGACGAAGACCTCAGCAACGCTTCACTACCTGACGAAGTCGCCTACTTCACTTACGGTAAGTATTTTCTCCCAAAAATATGAAGAACGGTTTTGAAGAGGTAAGGAGATTTCTCTGTGGTGTTTACAGAGATTACTTGGAGTCAGAGTTCCAGTATATGGCGCTCTTTTCTTAGCTATTGTGATTGTCACTATTCATGATAACTAGATAATTCTGTGTTGTTTGTTTTGTGTATGTTTAATCTGAAAAATTAAAGTGTTTCTGCTCCACAAAATGTCAAACCACTTAACTTTGTATCTACTATACAATTTGACACCACATGATGAACTGTAAATGCTTTCATGCTTGAATCATTGTTGTGCTACATTAGTCCCTGATAAGGTTTATCAGATGATGTCATGAATACAACTAAAAACCTGAGCTGTGACACTACAAGATAAACATGTCATTGTTGCATACTTACCTCAAAATGTTCACACATTCTCCTGTTTGATCCTTGGCTTTATTGCAGCACACCACATTCAATTAGTGAATTTAATGTACTCATAATAACAAGTAAGAGCAGATATATATATACAGTATATATTAAGCTCAGAATGATACAAGTAAACCACCTCAGACAATTATTAATACATACCTTCCCTACTCTCTCTGCCTTTCTTGGAAATGGTACACTTGACACATTTTAGAATAATAAATCGGGAAAACTTCAAGATCACAGAAAATATAAACTTTTAGTTCACTTTCAGAACCCAAACTCCTCTTCAACATATTAAAACCTGCTGCTGGACTGTACACTTCTTAGTGGCCTACTAAGGGAACCTTCATCAGTGCTGCCATCAGGGGGTCTGACTGTGTCATGACACATCAGTAAATGGATGAAAATGTATTTACTGAAAAGTCCACACACTGTGTGTAATATATTTACTCATTTTCCTAGACAGTCTCAGTTTAACAGCAAATTAGTGTAATATAGTATTTTTTTTTCTCTGTTTGTGGTCTTTAATGAATTCATCTCTTCTGTATCTAATTTTTCCATCTAGCGCAATTATCCTCTCCGTCTACATGTCTGACTGTGCCTCTTTTGCTGCCCCTCCCTGCTGCCTCTCTCTCTCTCTTTCTCTCTGTCCGTACTTCTCCTTGGACACACTATCCCTTTATCCCTTCTCTTTGCTCTCCACCGTCTCATACTCACTGCCTTTCCTCTAAAGTTTAGATCGGGCCCAAAAAATCAAGCCCGACCCTACCCGGGCCGTGCACGTTGTGACACATTAACTGTAATTATGAGCCCGAGTGCGATTTAGACCCAACATTTTTTTTAATACGTGGGCCGTTATAACTGACGTTCTCAACTACAATTCTGAGTTATTTGAACTGCAGAAATCTGTTTAGAAGGGGTATGCTTGGAGAAGTAACAAAAGGGGACATTGAAGGATGACTACCATCTTTTCTGCCATGGCAAGCCTGATCCTTGTGTCTGTTCATCATCCCGTTTTTTTTGCTGTCATAGGTGAGCAGCTTACCGCACTTAATGCACTCGACAAAGCCAACACATATGTTGTCACTTCCCACGACTTGTTTGAAATGGTCCCATACCTCCGACTTTCCTCCAAAATTGCTCAAAGATAGGCTAATTCTCCTGTTTTTATTTTTCTCTTTACATCTTCAAGCTCCATGTTGCACTTAAGCTACACCATACAGCACAGCAGGCCCAGTGTGATACGTATGAGTGGAGGAGACGCTGCACATGATTATGGCATAGCTTTCTCCCCACCCAATTAGGCTAATAAAGTAATGATTAAAAAAACACAAATGCTTGATCAAGGATCGAGGATAGTGGCGGGAAAATGTTGGTCCAGTTCGGGCTCGGGCAGAGAATCTAAACTCTACTTTCCTCCTCCCTCATCCCCTTACATCCTTACTGGATCTGTCTTCCGTACCTCCTCCTCCATCAAAACACGTTTGAGAGCCAAGATTATACATTTTAGGGATCTCTCGCAAACATTTAGATCCCACTCTAACCAAAAGCTTGTTCTGTACATACCCAGGAAAAAAGTGAGAAAACTGTTTTGTGTTAAGTTCCTCAAGCCAGAGGAATACAGGAGTTTTACAATAGCATTTTATGGCACAGTAAGAAATAGTGTGATGCAAACCACCTTCAGATCAGGTCTTATATCAGAAAAAAATTAAAAATTCTAAAACCACAAATGCAGCTGTCGATGATTATGGTTGTTTATAAATGTAGTTCAACATTAATGTTGGAGCGTACCTGATGCATCCGGTTTTATTCAGTGTGAACATTTTAGCTGGGTAAAATCTGAACTGGGGATCTATTTTATTGTCCAAATTGGAAAATAACCAGTTCCCTCAGAATTAGACAATTGCACATCAACCTCTGGTTTCTGCAGCAGCTCATTCAGATGATACATTAACAGCTTACTCAGCCGCTTCTCTTTTTCTTTCTTCTCCTCCAGCCAGGAACAAATGGCGCCCCTCAGACCCCCAGATCATCTCAGAAGGCCTGTACTCCATCGCTGTTGTGCTGAGCTTCTCACGCATCGCCTACATCCTGCCAGCCAACGAAAGCTTCGGCCCACTGCAGATCTCACTGGGGCGCACAGTTAAAGATATCTTCAAGTTCATGGTCATCTTTATCATGGTGTTTGTGGCCTTCATGATCGGCATGTTCAACCTGTACTCGTACTACTTGGGAGCCAAGTACAACCCGGCCTTTACCACGTGAGTTATGCATGCTACATGATAGCCCTACTGTGGTTGTTTTATATCAGAAAAATAGGAACAGGTGACCTGATTTTTAACTCAACATATGTACTTGTGTACTTCATACATTGGAGACATTTGTATGGCTTGTGGCTACATCATTATATTGTGAACTTAATTTAGTCTTCTCAAAAAAGAATAAGTAAAAGTATCTGGAAATTGGGCTTTTCCCCGGCACCATGTTGTGTTTACTGTAGCGTAGAAGAGAGATCTGCTGTAACTCTCACATAAACAGAACCATTTCTGACTAAAGTTCAAATGGAAGTAAAATTAAACGGCAAGTGTTAGTGAGAGGTGTCAATGGCGGATTCCGTAGACCAATATTGGTATAATTTAAATGCCAAGTCTTTGATAAAAAAAAAAAATTATTAATATAGCATGCAGTTAATGAGGCAAAACATCACGGCCTATTGATTTATTTTTTTTAAACCATTAAATGTTATATCCATATGGATGTGAGAGAGTGAGGAGCTTTTGGACAGTGTCTCAAACGTTTTTGATGCCAGTTCAACTATTTGGTAAGTTTCACTGAGACACGGGAACTTTCTCATTGTTGAATAAAGTGCCAGTCTTCAGTCAGTGAATTTTATCAACCAACTCTGATCTAAAGCAAGATTTAACACCAAGAAGGTGGTTGACAGTGACATGTTGGAGCCCATTGTACCAAGTGACAAAAGTCAGCCATCTGTGTGTAACCAAAGCTCGGCTAGTATGCAGACTTCATTCAGCACTTGACCAAACTCTAACAGTGAATCCTTTAAGGATAAGTTCATATTTATCATATATATGTATAAAGTATATGAGTATATGATATGTACATTATGCTCCTCTCCTTACTGGCCATTAAGCAATCTATTCTGAGCACAACTACACTGTAAAAGAGGGGGAACTAAGTCCAGAGTCCTTGTTCTGGCTTCAGCAGTCTAAGTTAGACAAATCGTGAACTATTGTTGTATTTGATGATTGAAAATCATCCAACTGAAAATGGGGTGATAGCAACCCTCAGTACGCTGAATGCACTAAAGTGCTGCATGTAACTCAATTATCAGGGTCATCCATTTTAAAAATGGTCAATTGCACATTTTAACTGAGGAGTCATTTTGCACTTAAAGGCTGCAGTGCATAAAACCAATAGTACAGTGCCTTGAATATGTTCTTTCACTTTCGCAGCCATATTATTACATATTAGCAACAAGAAATTCAACGCTTGTATGGCTTTTTACTGTAGCATTTTAACTGATAAGTTGTTGTGTCATATATCAATCTGCTTGTAAAGCAATCAAATCGCCCAACAAGTCCCACAACACATCAATCTGAGTATCGCCTCCTTCCTTCATTTTAGTTTATCTACGCTGTGTCTGCGTGCTCATTCTTTCACATCAGCTGCAAACAGAGTGACGGTGGATCTTTCACTGTCTGATATATGTAGGAAAGTAATCCGTCTTGGGCTGATGATAGAATCTCTCAGCAAGTCTCTTTATCACTCTCTGAGGTTTCTCTCTCTGTCGCATATCATTATTCATTTTCTCACAGGAAGATGACAGATGACATTACACCATTTCTGCTCAATCCAATAGAGCAAATCACTGCTTTACAAGTTTTCTAGCCAGAGTGGAAAAGTCTATGTAATTGCAGTTTTTCTTCTAGTACGCGAAGGTTCACACTTCCTAGTTGCAAGAAAGCCTGGACTAAAGAAGTCACACGTAGCTCTGTCTTTTTGCAAGTTTGGCAACGGGTCATCATCCCACCAGGTTAGAGCAATAGACATGTTCAAAACCAATCAGTACATTTAGTGGAGCAGGGTGTTTATGCTCTTTTGCATTATTCACCTTACAGGTTTTTCATATCAGTGATGAACACCTAGTGTGACTTGAATTCTTGCTCTCAGTTAACTTTGTATCAACAGGCTTTCCAACCATGATACAACTGCTTCCAGGTGTCAACATCTGTCTCAATAAGTTTAATCCTTGTGCTGTTGGCTTGTTTGATGTTGCTGGTTTGGAGTACTCCCAGTAAACCACACAGTAGTTTTTTGCATCAATGTGTGTCTTGCACGAGCAAGTACTAAGACCTACCTTTTCAGATATTTTAGTCCAGCTCTTTGTCCTGGATCTAAGGTGTCCCTCAACAATAGAACCAAACTAAAGGATTAAATAAGAAAGAGTCAGAATGACCTGGGAGCGTTGCCACCACTTTGTTGTTTCTAGTTGTTTTGGCAAGCTGTACGGTGATTGTGATTCAGTTTTCCTGGCGGTCTTCACTGTGCCAGACTGCGTGCCTATCCATCTGTCTACCTGTTTTTCTTATCTGGTTATACACCTGGATCAAATACCTGGTGCAATAACACAACATACCAGTCTATGTTAGATTTGGGCAACCTCAACTGTTTATTTAAATCATCATCAATCACATTCCTATCACCTGTGAGCTATGTGAAGCCTGGGAGCAATTTCCAAGTGTAGGACCTGCTGAACATTCACCTTAGATGGAATCACTAATCATAAAAGGTTTGTGATTGAATTTATAGTGTGAGAAATCTACTTTCCCATGCTGACTTACCCTGCACCTCTGTGCTGTGCATATACAGTAGCTCCTCTGCTGAGTCGCAGCACAGGGGTCTTAGAGGCTGTGAGTTCTGCTTGGCTGCCCACATGGAGCCAAAGATCCTGGCAGCGTGATGAGCAGACAGACAGAGCAGTGCAATGAGATAGAGTTAACTGACAGAAAAGCAGATCGACAGGTAGGAACAGAGACTAATGGAGTTAAAATGGACAGTCAGAAGGATTGTGGTCAGAACCAGAGTCAGACATAATAAAGACAGAAAAGCCCCCGGGCCCTGCAGATAGAAGTGCCTTATCATCACCAATACATGAATGTATGATCTAGCTTTGTCAACTTATCACTTCCCCTCTATGCTCTTGAGATCAACATCAAGGCTGATGTAAAAAATCAGCATTAACACAGCCGTGATAAATATCGGCTGAAACTATTTGTGGTCTTTTTTTAACAACTTTCAACAACGTTCTTTTTTAACAACCTCTGACTGCATTTCTTTTTTTGGCCAGAAAATGTCCCTGCCTCTAATTGAGCCAAACTAGTGATCCTCTGACAATTTCTCAATTGTCTACTCTGGCAATGAGAGCTGCATCGAGATGGATTTAGCGTGACAGACCGTTTTAATTCTGTTGTTGTTATCAGTCTTGCCACTAGGGGTCAGTCTGGCTCTAAATGTTAACCTGTCTGTATTGTGGTTGACAGAGCCAAAGCCTGAACTGAACTGTGCAGAGAGACAGTATTTAATTTATTTTTCTACTGTGTCTAATTTGTTGTCTAATAAAACACGTTTTTTTTTTTATTATTTTGACTCTAAGTGTCTCATAGAATTTGTGTCTCTTTGGTGTCAGTACATGTCCCACTCAATTCAATTATGAGGTGTGACTGAAATATGTTTGGTAAAAGTCTTGTCTATGTTGTGCACAAATTGTGAAGAACAACCTATCATGTGCTTGTATGTATGTATGTATGTATGTGTGTGTGTGTGTGTGTGTGTGTGTGTGTGTGTGTGTGTGTGTGTGTGTGTGTGTGTGTGTGTGTGTGTGTGTGTGTGTGTGTGTGTGTGACTTGAGCTATCTGACAGGGCATGTTTGATGAAGGAAGGAAGATAAGGAGGGAGACAGGTGTGGCCACTTGGGCTGGGGAACGGAGTGTGGGATGTGAGGGGAAGGAGGGTGGGTTTTGGTGGAGGAGTGATGCGGAGGATATCACTCTCTCCCTCACACATAGACTCATTTACACAAGCTTAAACTTACACACATATACACATGCATGCACAGCTGGATAGGGCTTAATGACGACTGAGCAGTAGTAGCCACACATACCCAATCCCCAGAGTCACGAAGACTCACACACACACACTTGCACGTACACTTTGTTGAATGCCCACCCATTAATGTGCAAATACATTTAGCATACATTTATATTTACCTCAATTTCATTATGGAATGGCTTGAGATGTCTCTTAAGGTTTGTGGTGTTTTTTTCCTGTGATTTTGTGGCCGCATTTCTCCCCATCTTTTTCCACAACACATTCCGTTTTCTTTTCCACTTCTATGTAATGAAAGTTGTTCCAAATGTCGTTTATTCTTTTTCTCCCAAAGATGAACCCCGGCTGGCCGGCCACGGTCCCAGCTTTCTCTGTGTCAGACTTCATTTTGTTTGTTGTCGTTCACGCTCGTCTCACGCTCTAACTCACCGCTGCATCTTCTAAATTAAATAATGCCGCGACAGGGCTTGACGAAGTAACGTTGCATGCTAGCCTGAAAAGCCAGACCCACATCAAGATGTTGGGTCTGGGAACTCACCATTGACGGAGCTCAATCCGAGGGGCGGGATAAACGGTTGTCTTTCAAATTCCCTCTGCACGCAATAGGATAGCGCTACAACCAGGCAGAGCAACGAAGAAGGTAGCGAAGCTAGTTGATAGATTAAACTTTTGCCGTATCCAGTTGGCAAAACTCCGAACACATCTTCCTTTTTAAGAATGACTTCAGTGCCGTTCTTTTTTCAAAGAAAAGCTTAACTCCAAGTCTTCCAGAAGACCGCTGATCCCAGCAGCAGCAGCCATAAGCCCGCCTACCGACTCGATACACAATGTGATTGGCCTGACCAGAGTTTGGTTTTTCCAGCTTGCAAGCCAACGGAGAATGCCTAGACCCCCCTGGCTGCAAAATAAATGTGCTGCCACTAGGGTATGTCTAGATTTCTAGGCTAGTTGCCTGAGTCTGTGCAGTGCGACCCGAGTGCGACCTGATGCAGCCCCTGAAATGAGACACAGGGAACAGAAATACTGCAAAATAATAATAATAACGTGACTAAACAAGACGAAATAACGTTATAACATTTCGTCTCGTCATTTTGTTTTGGTCAACGAAAATGAAGAGACATTTTAGCATAGTTTTTATTTTGTAAACCACATTTAGTCTCGTTTTTATTCGTCAACAATATTGCATTATACATTTAATTATAGTAATCGTCACATGACTAGCATTTACGTTGCGTCTCGTTTTCGTCCCGTGATAAAGGTTCGTTGACAACGAAATTTAGTCATCATTTTTGCTGACGAAAACAACACTACACATTCACACATCTTCTCTCTCACTGTTTGTTTTTGCATATGTTATAATAGGTGCTTAGGTGGACATACACACATGTATGTACAGATCAATTCACACATACAATTATAAGGATTTTAATTTGGAAAGCAGTGGTGGAGCAGTGGACCCGTCTCTATGTTCTAGTCAACCATGCATATCAACAATGCACAGACCGACAGACAGACAGACCAAGTGGGAGAGGACAGGACAGTCGTAGGTGGAAGCCATGCATATTTTTTGGCAGAGTAAAAGAAAAAGACACCGCGGGGTGTCAAGGACTTCTAAATCTAAATAATGATCATACTGATGCTTAAGTGAAACAGTGGAGATACTACTGAATAGATACAGCACAATCATATAGACAGCTAACAGCACTGCCACAAAGTAAGGAGATAAAGTCCATCAGGATGAGGAGGAGGAGGGTGGGGAAGATGGAGGGAATGAGGGATGAAAAGATAACCACTGGGAGAGATGTATATGCAGGGGAAGGTGTTTTTGGCTCGGCTGTTTGTTCAGGGAAAATGTGGGAGACCAGCCAGGATGAATAGACAAAGGAGGAAAAAGAAGGGAAAAGGAATGAGAGAGGATGAGAGAAGGTCAGGCAGACTGAGCAACAGACAGCACAGATGTAACCAGTAACCATTTGAAAAGGTGGGAACAAATCAGAAAATAACTCCTATACAGTATAAATATTTTGTCAGCTGTTTTTTTCCAGCAGTTATTACTTTTCACTTAACTGCTGTTTATATACCATTATGTTCTATATTACGTTAGGCTGGTTAAAGTTATTAAGTTTCTTTGGCAACATGGACCTTCTTTTCATATCAGTGAAACATGCATATATTTGAATTGAATTGAAAGACACAAGCAAGACAGGAGGCATATGAGATTAAAGCCAAAGACAAAGACATGTAATCCAATGTAACTGACAAAGAGACATGAGAGAGCGAGAGAGGGAGGGCAGGGATGCAAACAGTCAAAAGAGAAGAGATGAGTGGATAAATTATGGTGCATTCAAAAGCCGAGATGAAGATGTAGACTACAATAGGAAGTTTGAAGTGGAAGTGAAGACTGAGAGAAACAAGAAAAAACTAAAGATGTGAGTTGTTGAGTCTAGAGATGGAACGTGGTGACGTGACTGGGATCTGGGTGAGGGACACTGAAAGAAGGATAAGAGGTGGCCGGGAGAGCCGAGAGTTAAAGAGATGGTTGAGACAGAGCAAAAGAATGAGAGAAGTTAATACCTCTGAAGGCGGGGCAGAGGTGTCGTGTTCAGCCTTTACCAGTCAAGCACATCTGAATGTCAAAATGAGGAGTGGAGACACAATTCCAATTAAGGCGAGACCGACAGAGAGAAGAGAGAAAAAGAATGCATTCATGTGGTGTGACCAACATGGGCTCTTAAATGTCTATGCTCAACCCAGTAGCTTTGTTTGTGCCTATATTCAGTATTTTTCAATAAATTCTGACAAATGATGTCAAGCATTCAATTCCCCTCTTGGTGAGATGTAAGATGCAGTCTTTGTGTTGAAATTCATTCCTCTAGTTGCTAGCTAAGAGGCTGCAGAGCGGGGGAGATCACCCCACATATGTTCATGGAAATGCTTCCATTCTGTTCATTAGACCATCACATGAAGAATTAATTAACTATAGATACGTTGATAATTCATAGTAGTCCCTCATTTCAGACAAAGGTAGAAGCAAACAGGCTTCTAATTTCTTGTCTGCTGCCGTCAACTTTGTAAGGTAAAATGGCAACTTTCATCAGCAGATTTTATCAGCTGTAGCTAGCGAGCTAATAAAGTTAACGTTCGCTCATTGAGTTGGTTGAAAACCCTGTCCCTGGTTAAATTCTTCAATGTTTCCAGCTAACTCTCCATAAAAAAAGGGTCTTAATTATGCACACCATGGCTACATACATGATGATGTGCTATATCACTGAGACTAAATCTGCATGTCCAAGACAAAAAGTCGGTCTGCTCACCAGCCAAGGATCCATGTAATATATGAAAACAAAGTCAAAGTAATTGTGATTGAAGTCTCAGAACTATAAGCATGGTAAGGAAACATGTAAGATCATTTGTTTTAAATGAACCTTGGTTGCTTAGCTTACATACTCAGAGCAAGACAAAGTTGTATTGTCAAACAATATGTTTCCGTTTTAACGTTTCAGTGGAAGAAGCTTTGTGGACTATGAATTGAATTTGGTAAATGTAACGCTTGGGCTATAATATTGCGGTTAATGGGTTTGTCTGGGTTTGCTGAATTGTGAACTTCCCCAAATCCATGTGTTTTTGGTTTTAGAAACGTTAATAAATACAACACATTTTGGGGGAACCTCTACAGTAGCCCCATGCACACTGCTTCAACATGTAGAGAAATCCTTGCCTAGTTAAGGTAACTAAGCTATGACTGTACTATTGCTAATCTAGGGAGGAGTTTGACGAACATATGAAGACAACACAGACTAACAGAGAGACAGACAGTGAGGGAGCAGGCAAATATAAAAACAAAAGTTGACGTTATTCTTGATTCAGTATCGGAACACTCTTAATTGCTCGTCTTGTGGTGTTGTATTCCCCATTTAATAAGATTTCTCTCACAACTTGCCTGAAGATGCAAAAACAAAACAGTCTCATTTTGTATCCTGCTGCCTGTCACACAAATATACACACACTCATAAATAGACACACTCATGAGACACACACATCCGACACACACACACACACACACACACACACAGGCAGGCATCTCTCAGGAGTAGCATTCATTCATTACAGTAAAACCCGAAGTGGGCAAGGCCCAATGCCTGTTGTCGTCATGGTGACACTTCATTTGCAGCAAAAGTGAGTTAAACTCAATTCAATATTTAAATATGTTTCTTCTATAGTTGTCTGTCTGTCTGACTACTTGTATGTCTGCAAGAGAGGAGAGGAGATTGAGAAGGAGAAATGGAATATCTTGCTAATGACTGAAGGGCAGAAGGAGAGAGACCGAGCAGAAGGCTGGGTCGTTCACAAGGTCTACATTTACACTCAGCCAATGTGAGAATCTTGCTGCAGATTAAGCAAAGAGAAGAAATATATGAGAGTGGAAAAATAATGGGGAAAAAAGAAAAGTATTAATCATACGATTAGAATGACTGACAGAAATAGCTTAAAGCTGTTGGGATGAAATATGGAAAGGGCGTGAGAGGAGGGAGGGAGGGTGATTCATAGAAAGATATAAAAGCAAGTGCAATAGGAATATAATGAGAAAATGGGTGAGCGAGATAACGAACGAGAGGCAGAGATGTAAGTGAGAGAGAGAGGAGCTAAGACAGCGATAGAGACAAACTTAAAGTGTAAAGCAAGAGAGACGGAGAGCATGTCTCGGGGGGGGGGGGGGGGTTTGGACTGTGCCGAGGTGACTCACCAGTCCCCCACGTGTGTGTGTGTGTGTGTGTGTGTGTGTGTGTGTGTGCACACGCATGTGAAGCCGTTGTGCTACATGCATCCCATTGGGAGCTGTCACTCTTAATAACAGATAATAACACTGTCCGTCTCTGTCTCCAGATGCCCACTGTCCCTGCTGATTCACTGCCTGTTGTACAATGATGTTAAAAAACACACACACACACACACACACACACACAAGTTTGAAATGAAATAATCTCATTCTTACGTTGTTAGAAAGTCTCCCATTATCCAGAGCATCGAGCGTCTCATATATCTCAGTTACAGGTTATTGCATAATACACACATGACCAGTACCTGAGCTGACGTTAGCAAAAGACAAATTCAAATTTATCAATGTTGTTGATCTCCAAGGATACATTTTAGATATTTCATAATTGCACTTCCTCCCAGAGAGGCATCTCACACAGATTTCAGTGAATCAAATAAGCAACAAACAAGGTGGGCAAAACAGATGATGGTGCACAGCAGCACTGGCTGCTCATGCATTAACATTATCCAGGAGAGAAGAAGACCCTCTACTCACGTATATACTGAAAGGCTTAATTTGCAAAAACAGATATTGGTGGTTTTGTTGGTTTATTCATTTTAAGAAGGGCCTTTATCGGTTTGATTTTGTTTTTTCAAATTAACTCTTCACTTCTCTCCATATTCTGTCTGTATTGTGGATAGAAGTGAGGCGGTGGAATGCATGTAGAGTACATTAGCACATGGGGGATTTGGTGCTGGAAGTACTCTCAGTAACGCTGCCAACACATAAATGTCATACACATTTTTGGAACTTTGTATTAAACTACCAATCTGCCCACGCGAACAGATGAACAGTACGTATAAATAGCCAGCTACGTGTTGAGTGTGTCATTTTGTGTGTGTGTGTGTGTGTATTTGTCCCTGCAAGTGTCTGGTTTAATGGTACATTAATGTTGCCTGGAACAAAGCCCTTCCTCATTATCTACACTTACTTCTTTTTCTATTTTTTGATAACATCAAAATGTAAATCGAGTGAGCATTTCACACGGGTAAGAAGGAGATCTGGAAGACAGAATAATTTGATTTAAAAAGATAATTGGGATATAACGTAATAGAGACCAGATAATTGCCCTCTTTTTTTATTTTGTTTCATATTTCAAAGCCCCAGGAAAGCATTTGGATCTTACAAGAGAGGCTCCAGATATATGACAGATATATATATGATATATATTTCTCTGGACGCAAACGTTGTCAACATAATTCACTGGAAATCCAAAATACTTCCACACTTTCACACACTTCAGTGAAAGAGGAGGGGGCTCACGTTCTGTCGATGGGTCTCCAGCATCTGCAGTTGCCATGCTACCTTTTGACTGGCTCTAGTTAAGTTACAGGAGGTTGACTGAGGCTGACACTTCAACACGTGTGTTTTTTTCCGCTTGACAAGCCGACTGGACGTGACATGGAGGCGTGGCAGTATCGACGATTCAATTTTTTTATTCGATATTTGAGATTGTGGCTTAATTTCGATAAATTTCGATTTAAAATCGAAATCGTGACACCCTTAGTAGTGATCATTAATCATGCCATTCAACTAAAGTTCAGAGATGCACACTAAAGGGGTTTCCAATACCTAAGTAATTACAGTTCCATCTGTCTAGCTCTACCTGGTGGAAGCACTCAATGTGTTTATGTTTTCCTAGAAAGCAATGTATTTTTCAAGGAAATGTGTTGGATAAAGGGACAGCATACTTTTAGATGATATTCAGCTTTAAGTCTGATTTATTGTTCTGCAGAGGTGCAAAGAAGCATAAATTGGCCTTTTAGAGAGAGAGAGAACACAGTGTGTGTGTGTGTGTGTGTGTGTGTGTGTGTGTGTGTGTGTGTGTGTGTGTGTGTGTGTGTGTGTGAGAGTAAGAGGAGGGGAGAAGTTGTGCCTGTGTGTTTGTCTCTGTCTCTATATGTATGCAAGGTTGTGTTTTTCTCTCTATGTGCCTTTACTTAGCAGTCTGCTTGCCAATGAAATAAGTTAAGTTGGGAGATGCCCACGCCCAATCCAACAAGGCAGCAGATTCTTCCTCCCTACTGAGCCCCTCCTATGTCATCTCAAGCCCTTGCTTGCCACTCATGCAATATTTAACGACAGATATGTATCTGGATGTCAATGTTGACAAGTCTTGCAGCATTATGCTGTTTTATCTTGGGTCAGTGTCAGAGAATTATCCTTCAGGCTGAGCTCAGGAAAAAGCACACCATTTGTTTTTGTTTTTTTGCAGTTTGAATTTTCATATCTAATTGTCAGGAGAAAAAGAACAACTTTACGTAATTCAAACACAACTGCAGTCTGGTGTCTACAATGAACAGTCTTAGAAATTTAATTCACAATGACACTCAAATTAAACTGAAGAAAGTGAATTTGACCACCATGAAAAAATGTCTTTTGAATGAGTTTAATGAACCCTGGGCTGAAATGTTTCTTAATTTAAATGTTTAGATACAGCATTGACACCACCCACAAAAAGGCTACATACATACACATTTTATTTTAAGTTTCCCCATTAACTGCAGTGATGTTTCAGTCTTTTGTATACAGGTTAACACAGGACAAGGCTACAGGCTTAATGAACTGACTTCTAAAAACCAAATGATCTCTCAAATGCTGAAATTGAGCCATTTCCTGCTTTTTTCGATTTTGCAGAAGTCAATTGTGTTTTTATGTACATATATGTGCAGTGCATGTGTGTAATTGAATGTGTATGTGTGTGTATTTGTGTGTGTGTGAGAGAGATAAATGGGACAATCTAGACATGTCTCATCAGTTATTTTATCAGTGCCATCTCATAAACCCCACAACATTAGAGTGCATTTTGTGTGTGCGTGTGCGTGCGTGTGTGTGTGTGTGTGCTTTTATGTGTGTGTTTTCACTGTCATGTACTATTATCTTACTGCTGCATCTTCTCTCTCGTTCCTTGCAGGGTGGAGGAAAGTTTTAAGACTCTTTTCTGGTCGATCTTTGGCCTGTCTGAAGTGATCTCAGTGGTGCTGAAGTACGACCATAAGTTCATAGAGAACATCGGCTACGTGCTGTACGGAGTCTACAATGTCACAATGGTGGTTGTCCTTCTCAACATGCTCATTGCTATGATCAACAGCTCGTACCAGGAGATAGAGGTACATAAATAAGACGGTCAAAATAGAAAGGTTGTGATATTGTCAATAAGGATTTGTTGTTTGATTACCTCTGAGCCTGCAGGAGAGAGTTGAAAATACCACAAGCCTTAAAAAATCAATACAATGGCAACAAGCAAAAACAGAGAATACAAAATACAAAGCATCAGTCTCACTGGGAAGTCGCCACAACAAAACTAAATAGTCCAAGAACTAGAAGAAAGTAAATAAGTATGTAACTAGTTTTTTCGTCTAAGGCTTTTACAATCTGATGGATTTTTGTAAGTCTTCACCAGCCCTACTTATTTCACATACATACGTGTCTGTCTCTGCAGGAGGATGCCGACGTAGAGTGGAAGTTTGCCCGAGCCAAGTTGTGGCTCTCCTACTTTGACGAGGGCCGCACCCTGCCCGCCCCCTTCAACCTGGTTCCCAGCCCAAAGTCCTTCTACTACCTGGTCCTCCGCATCAAGTCCTGCCTGATACACCTCTGCAAGGCCAACAGCCGTCGCCATAACAACGAGCTAGAACTGGGCATGCTCAACTCACAGGCAAAGGTTAGTGTCAGAAACTCTTTTATTCCTAATCTCATGACGAATTGCAGACACAAACAAAGTACTATTTTGTTATTTTACATACTACCCTGTAGCCCTGTACCCCGTGACAGGCAGAGGTGAAAAGAGTACTAGAATATTGTACTCAAGTAAAACAGCTGTAATGGTAGAGAAATACATTTTCCTCAAGTAAAAGTACAAATTTACTTAACTAAAAAGTAGGTCAGTTAAAACGTTACTGCGTTACATTTTTAAAAGAGCAGAGGGGGGTACACAGCGGGAGGATACACATACACACTAGTGGAACAATATTAGCAACATGACCCCTTATGTTAACTATGCTGAGGTACAATGCTAACGAGGTTAATGCTAACCATAACCTGCAACCTGAATTGTTGTGTATTTGTACTCTTCAGTAAATACTAGGCCTGGCCAGGGGAAATCCTTGGTCATATACTATACTATCATATACTTACGGCTTTGCTCCCGTCATAATTTCTACGGCCACTAGAGGGAGCTGCCGCCTAACGTAAATATGGGTCGTAATTGCTGATGACTTATGAAGTCGTTTTCCGGGGGAGGACAGTCTCGTGTATATAGGCCTGGGTCAACTGTACATCATGTAGCATGACTGTCATTTACTGGATCTTCTGCATATATAATATGTGCTCAGGTGGACTTGTGGAGATGCAGAAAATATATGATATTCCCACTGCACGCCTGGGATGAATCCTCAGCTTTGTTGATTTTCACACATTCTCCCTCTCAAGGATTGTCCATCTAAATAAAATCACTGTAATGAAAAGAGAGTATTGCGTGAAATGGCTCACGCCAGCACCTCAGCGAAGCTATTAGTCTACCTGCGTCTGCTCAAATGCCTGGGCAGGTTTCCGATGGGGATAAGATGGGTTACACCCCCCTGCCTCTTTGAGCTCCTGAAGTTCTCTGCAGCTCTGACAGTTTAACTGCAGAACCAAGCAGGTGCAGCAAGCGATCAATACATAAGCTCACACTTGACCACAGTGCGGCCTTGAGAATGTCAAGTGAGATTTGAAGAAGATAGTGTGGTCTCTCTGATTGGGATTTTTTTTTCCTCTCAGTCTTTTGGTCCATGTTTCTCATGTGGGATTTCCACCATTTGAGAAAAGTGATAAAGAAGGTGTTTGTGTGTGCATGTGTGCGTGTGTGTGTGCTTGTTTGCAAATGTTCATGCACAGGCTCTTTAGTGAATATGTCTTTCATATGTTCACGGTAGTTGGAACAATTAATATCTTGCCAAATGCAGCAGGAGCCAACAAAGCAGGTTATTGAAGGCGACTAGATCACAAAGTACACAACAAAGAAATTTGAGCTTTGTCAGTTGGGCTTTGGTGAAGCACTGCATAAAAGATGTGTTCCTCACATTCACATGAAGCTGAAACAGTACTTTCACATTCAGTTGCTTCTCTATTATTTATTATATAATTTGTATCTGTAGAAGGTATTCTCTGTTGTACAAAGTCTTAAAAAAATGACTGGGCATTTTGTTCTTTCAGAGAGCACAAGGTGAGTTTCCCTGCTAAATGAAAAAAAAAATAGTATATTAATCCTATATATATATATATATATATATATATATATATATATGTATGTATGTATGTATGTATATATATATATATATATATATATATATGTATGTATGTATGTATGTATGTATGTATGTATGTATGTATGTATGTATATATATATATATATATATATATATATATGTGTTGTATCACGAACTTCAGTGATGTTTTTTTCTGTGTTAATGTGCTGTATAGCCATTTAGAATGAATCTGTTAATTTAGTGCAGACACATTCAGTATTTTATTACAATAGGCCTATGTTGAATATTCATATTTTTTATTTAGAGATGCACCGATTACAACTTTCTAGGCTGATTCCGATTTCCGATATTTCACTGAGTTTGAACTGCCGATACCGATTTTAGCCGATTCCAATTTAATTTTTTTCTAACCACTTTACAGCACACACAAATATTTATTTTCTATCTTTTCATTAATAGAACATTTTACATTTTGCATAGAACATATAACATTTTTTTAACCGATAATCAATCGCTATAAAATAGAACTATATAAATTACTCCTGGTGGGGGAAATTCACACACATCTAAAGTGCAATGTTATGGAAGAACCATTTCCTTCTTTTCACATACAATATCCATCTAAAAAAATGTGATATATTTAGAACTAAATATAAACTTCTGTATGTATGAAAACAGGTAATGGCAATAAAATAATATATAAATAACAAATACAAATAAAATAAATATAGCCTTGCAGTATCAAGACATTTCTCAAAACACACACACACACACACACACACACACATTCCTGGCATCTAACCAATGTGACACAAACGCCCTACTAGTGTAGTATCTAAAGGCTTATAACTTTGACTTAAGTTTCTGTTATAAAGGGTTCAGGTGGACATTGTTCCATTTTGCTGAGTCATCATGACAGAGGGCTAACATACCAGAGGGGCTCCCCTAAAGGGGGGTGACTCTGTTGTTATGTTACACAAAGCATAGGATATATATACTATGTCTCAACAGCAGAACTAGTCACTAAGGCCGAATGTGATATAAACCTTAGCTGATGAAGTGGAGGCAGACGAAGAGCGGGCAGCACCGCTTTCCCCTTATTCGCCTCACCCGGGGAGGAAAGGGCCGAACGTCCCCCCAAGTGCGGCACCTCACATTGCTAACAGTATTAGCTGACACAACATGGCTAACAGTGCTAACATCTAAACCAACCTGGGCATCAGAATGTACAGGGAAGAAAAACTCTGAGGCCATACAACATTTACGCCCTTTATTGATAAAATAAGAGGGTGTTGGTGGTTCTGTCTTCTCCCGAAGGTAGCGGCACAAGCCGGCCCAAAGCCCAAGGTGGGCGAGCAGGTTATTCGTAAGAAAAAAATGTGCATGTTGTTTATTATTCATTATTAAACTTTTATATCATCTGGCTATTATGTTGAGATATCGTCATGCTTCTTCAGTGCATATAGAGTAGCAGCTAGTTGCGTGTGTCCACACTAAAGTTAGAACTCACTTTGACACTGCAGCGCTGAATTGACACACAAGCTACAAAGCAAGGTCATGGACGAGAAAGGTATTTAGAAATGAGCTGATAGAGATTCACTTTGGTAAAGTGATACGGTCGATTCTCTTTGAAGACTAAGCCCTGCCTTCCATTGTTTTTTTTCGTGTTGCTCCCTCCCTTTTTACTGTAAATGCTTCCATTATAGAAGACCACTCAACCGTGAAATGTGACATTAACACTGGACCGTTGTCTGTATCTCACTGTTGTAACAGGATGAACGCTTCAGGACTTATCAGTGCCCGGGAGAAGAGTTCATCCCCAAAAAATCTATAAAACACCCAACCAGATACCAGGTAAGACAGAGCGAAGGCGAAATGAGACAAAGCGGAACCGGATAATCTCCCCGAAAAGAACAAGCAGAAAGGGAGAAAAAAAAAAAAAAATGCGAGAGGGAAACATTGAGTCTGAAGAGCATAGAACACAACAAAAGTGGGGGTGGCTGGAGAGTGAGAAAGTATGACAGGAGGAGAGATGGAGAGAGAAAATGAGGGGTGGAACAGGTAACGAAAGACTGCTATGAAAGACAGAGGTAAGGAAGAGTGAGGGAGGTAGGGAGATGAGCTAGAGACAAATAATTTGAAAGGGCATCGACTGAAAGGAAGACAGGATTGGAACAAGTGATTGGGAGTGGAAGGACAGAGGAGGAATAGCAAAAAGTAAGTGAGAGCAACTGACCAAGCCTGAAAATGCCTCTAATGAGCTGTTTGAGAGAGATCGAAAGCAGGCACTCGGTTAATGAGCTCAAAGTATCACGCTGAGGAGGTAAGAGATGCTCTCCTGCCCTTCACTTTTTCCCCGAGGAAAATCTAGCTTCCTTCACTGGTCAACTGCGCTTTCTGTCTCAACACTCCCAGTTTGTATGTTTGTTTGTTTTGTTTGTTTCAACATCCAGTACACAAATACACAAGATCACGCACACGCATGTACTGTATGTGTGTATGTGTGCTGTATGTGTGGTGACAGGTATGGACTCATGTCGAGAGTGCCTACATGCAGAGAATGGGCCTCATTCACCAACCGTTCTTACGAAGAAATGTGTTCTTAAACCCCACTTACGCACTTTTTACGAAGATTCTGACATTCACTAATGTTTTCTTATCTTGGATTTGTTCTTAGCCAAGAACAAAATCTACAAACACTCAAGAGCACTCTTACTCACATTTGAGTGATGACAGTTTGCTCCAAATAATTGGTTACTGCATTTTATTTAATTCTACAGTCGTTTACAATGATAGTATTGTACTGTAATGTATTTCTGATAATTTGTTGAAAAAAAATCAAAGTATGCAAAGAAACACTAACACTGCAAGTCGTTTACTTCTCCGCCAGGCTGCGTATATCATATCATATCTTATTTATTTGGCTGGACGTCTATACACATCTCCTCCCCATGATCGCTGCTTCACACACTTTATTTGGTTACACTCCCATGGTTAAAGGAAATAAAACCGTCTTAAGATACATCCATGAATGAAACCAACCGCATTCCAATTCTAACAACATATTTCCGTTTTATGCTGGTTAGGATAGGAACTTTTTTTTTTTTTAAAGCCAGATCTTGTTTGTGGTAGTGGACATATTACCACTGAGATTCAGTACTTCCTCCACCACTGCAATGTACAAGTCATCTGCGACTCTGCGAACGTTTGCCACTTCCCAGGAGGTGCAAAGGAAGTGTCACGTCCTTATATGGAAATTTGCGGGGCATTTTCTTATGCTAATTAGGAACAACTGGCACGAATTACAAAGACGTGGGATTCATCAATCCTAAGAACACAGGTGCGAACAATTCTGTTGCTTAAGAAAACGTCATGAATCCGACGTAGACTTTTCTTAGGGACTTTCTTAAGAACAAATTTAAGAGAAAACTTAGGAAGATATTGGTGAATGAGGCCCATTGAGCCTTGGCAGCAGCTGCAGGACATCCCTGTTGGCTACAGATAATACTCGACATTTCACACTAAGTCTCTGAGACACAGTGCTGTTCTCTGCTCCTGTGCGTTGTCATCACCTTCTCTCTATTTAATCTTCTCCTTTCCCTTCCTCCGCATAGAAAATCATGAAGCGCCTGATTAAGCGATATGTGCTCAAGGCTCAAGTGGACAGAGAGAGCGATGAAGTCAATGAAGGTAAAGATTCCCTCTTCATTATGTCACTCTCATTGTGTCATTATTTGCTCAGGGCTTGTGTGTGTACATGAGTGGACTGTGAGTGAGCGACAGGAGGTAGGAGTTACTGGGTGTGAGAGATAAAATCCATGAAATGTATGTCATTGAAAGGTATGTACTGTATGGCTGCATATACTCACACCTGTCAACTTTAGCACAGTTTTGTGGCTGCCTGCATACGTGGCCTGATTGTTGTGTCCGTGTGTGACCGTGTTGTAGGCGAGCTGAAGGAGATCAAGCAAGACATTTCCAGCCTCCGTTATGAGCTCTTGGAGGAGAAGTCTGACGCCGCCGGAGAACTGGCTCTGCTCATCCAACAACTTGGCGACAAGTTTGGCAAGAACACCATGAGACACTGACAGGACTCGCAAGAAGGAGAGAGAGGGAAGAAGGGAGGGAGGAAGATGTGAAAGAGTGAGGAGGTGGGGGCAGCGAGCCGGGTCAGGGAAGGTATTTTTAAGACCCTGATAGGGAAAGAGGAAGAAAACAAGGAAAGTGGGATGTTTATGAGATAGACAGGGAAGAAAGTGGAGGAAAAGCGTGAGAGAACCAAACTGGACACAGAGTGAAAATGTCCTAACTTTAAACAAGAGGCAAGTGTTTTGTATATGCAAAGACCAATTATGGAGAATTGTGAAAAGAAGATAGCTATGACTGCAAGGGTCAGCGGTGAAGTAAATTCACTTGGTGGGGCTTTGCGTTGACAGTTGAATTCTTATTTAGGGCAATGTCTTCAGGGAGTGAGAGAGGAGAGGAAGATGCTGGCTGGCAGGCTGGGTGGGAGATAGAGAGAGGAGAAGAGAAGCACCAGGCAATATGAAGAGGCACCACGGGGCAGAAGACTGAGGCAGCACAGCGATGAGGGCCCCCATATCCGCTGCCAAGAGACATCAGTGCATCACCAACTCGGAGGAGAGGAAGGGAAACCCAGAGAAAGGTTGCAGGGTGTGGGGGAGGGAGAGACAAGAAAGAAAGATATCTGGAAAAAACCTGCCACTGTTATTCACACCAGAAATCTGGCTTTGCTTCTGTGTCTTCACTCTGTCAGGACAAGCACAGTGACACTTGTCGAGATTATGTACACCCCTTTACACACCAGGCTATCTAATTAAAGCATTTCCATCCACAATGCACAACTTGTGATCAGGAAAAAGCGGTGAAACAGTGTAGGATTTATGCACTCATTTGAAAGTCACTAAAGCTCCCTCCAAAAATGCAGTCAGTGACCTATGTATGTCTACATAACACAGTTTGTTGTATAGACATTTAGTATTGCAGCTCCATGTCGCCAAGAGATCTTGTGTTAGTAGAAATCAACTTTGCAGAGTTCCAAAAAAAAAAAAAAAGACATTAACATTACTCCAGACAGCATGTATTTTACCTCACTCAGAATTATTTCAAATGCAATGTACTAAGCACATGCTGCCAGAAAGCATGCAATAGCAAATACAGACAGGAAAAACAAATAGGGAAATTTCACATGATACCTCTCCCACTTTGTTTACAGTTGAGGACTCATGCATATTTGAACAACTTCAAGACAATACAAATGTTATATATGACCTAGAAAACTGTTGTGGATGTTCTCCTTTTCATTGTGCCTTTGCAGCACAAAGTTTCTCTATTTTCTAAAATAGTAACCAAAGAGCGCCATGACCCCAAGGAGTTGTGTTTACAGCTATAAAGTGCAGGTCAGTGCTTATGAGAAGCACATGAAGGCAGAAGTCTGATCACTTTAGGGTAACCAGATGTTTGTGAGGTGAGAAAATGTGGGAGATATAGCGATATGGGATTTTAGACTTCTGGAACAAGTAATACTGCAAGTATTTGGCTATAAAACACCGGATTGTGCTGCAGAAGCTGTGTGGAGTAATGGTATGCTCTTGTTTTTCTTTTGGAGACTTATTTAACAGATGTCACTGGCTGCGTTAGACTTCCCCAGTCATTCGACTGACATGGGTAATAGTTGCAATGTTGCTTCAACTTTAGATATAGAGTGTGATCCCAATATTAATGTTTGATAAACTGCAAATTCTGCCTTCTTTTTATTTCTTTTTTATTGTGAAGTGGAAAACTGTATCTACAACAACAATACACAGATGTAGTATCTGTCCATCATGTAACAGCAGCTTATTTGGGGATTTTGATAACAAAACAACTAGCCTTTAGCCCACTATTTATACTCTGTCCGATCCCCAAACCAGAAGGCATTCAGGATCCAGCAACTTGAAGGAGATTATTATATTTCTAGTTAGAATGCTTCAGTGATTTTTAAAATGCAGTTTCTTACTCAATAGCCTGCCATTTTGTTCCCCACCACTTTTGGGAAACATCCAATGTTCACATAACACCACATATATATGTTGTCATGTAAAAACGTCATACAGTTTTGGCATTTTACATTTAATTAACAGACTGAATGGATTCTGCTGTGGATTCAGATAATTAGAATATATCATACAATCACTTCCATCCCTTTTTAAACCAATTGGATGACATTCATTCTTCTAGTGTTGTGTGGATGCTATCAAATGTCATTAGTCCATACTGCACATATTAACACATTTAGGGCTGTCATTATACATAATTTGTTTTGGTGGGAAAAACAAATCAGACAGTGTTCATCTTAACATTATTAACCATTGAAACGTCAACTTGCGAGACTTTTTAGATGAGTTACTGCCATAACAAATGAGTCTATATATAAGGTAGTTTCAAAAGCTTCTAATGGTAAAAGCCTAAGTTGACTAGTAGGTGCAGTAACCCCCAGCACAGTGTTGTAGCACTGTTAAATTCAGCGATAGTTTTTATCAGAAGGCTTTAAAAAATAATTGAAAGTGTTTTTAAGTGATATGATATGATATTCAACCTATATTTACCACATTTTGTTTCAGATACACAAATGTTGTTTAGAGGCAAGTTTTTATTTATGTAAGTAGTGACACTTGTGTCTTTATTTGTACAGTATGTGTCAGAGAGAGTTAAAGAGCAGAACCCGGCTAGTTATGAAAAACAACTCCTAGAGAAGGTTTTATGATTCCCACCGCCTCAAAATCAAAATTACCTGAAATACTGTATTTTTCACTTGTACGCAAGACATATTGATTAAAGCAAAATCTTGTACTGTATATTCTCATATTTTTGATCCTTGAATTAAAGAGTGTACACTCTAAACTAATTTGTTTAATCATTGAATCATTCTGTTTTTGATGATAGGCAGAGCTTGAGGATGTTTAATGAGTCTAAATATTTAGTGTTTGTCCCCGTCAGTAGCCCTCAGTCGATGACAGACGCTGCCTGGAGCAAAACCAAACACGATGCTGCAGTGTAGCTCTGCGCTCTGGTGACGGTATGCACACACACACACACAAATGTACACATTCAGAACAAATGCTCTTGAATCAACCATTTGGTTCAGCCGGGAGGACCCAAACTGCACCCAATGATCTTACACACTGCGCAATAATACACATCCATAGTACACAGTACTGCACTCAGACCTCACTGTTTCAAAGCCATTCACACGCAACACACACAGCCTGAACTAAAACTAACAACTAACATAACCAACATTTAATACATCCCTAAAGAAAAGTTCCATGTAAAAGTTATTTTCCAACAAAGACACTCTCACAGAAACACTTTAACAACAGGAAGCATTACAGGATTTGTGTTTGAAGTGTCATTGATGTTTGTTTTTTTAACATAAACCAGAACCTAGTATATGTCAAGCATATTTGTATTACCAAATTTCACATATCATGTCTCAGTGAGGTTTACAAGTCCACAACAGCAACTGTTCTCAACACTGTGCCAAAAGAACTTAGCAAAACAATACTGAATGTTTAAAACAGTAAAGCCAGAGAAGATTTAAAAAAAAAAAAAAAAAAAAGGTATACAACAAAAACAAAATACAAGACAATGCAGGACAAAAAAGTAGTCATGAGGCTTGAGTTTGACCAATCAGGGATGTTAAAGGACAATTCCGGCGCAAAATGAACCTAGGGGTTATTAACAGATGTGTACCCACTCTGTAGCTCTCTGGGACATGTTTTCATGCTAATCAAATGTGTTTTTAGCTTGAAAGAAGCTAGCGCGGACCACTGATTAGCTTACAAAGCTAGTATTCAAGGCACAGGGAAAGTAAAAACAATTCGCTATTTTGTACCACTAAAAAGGCTCAAAATATCACCAAACTTCAACGGTAGCATAATGAGGGTCCCTAAATGTTAACCGAAGCATTGAGAACTTTGTAAGTGTTAGGGCAGTTAGTATATGAGAAGCTAGGCTAGCAGGTTCTCTAAACATAACCCAAACTGAAGTACAAACCCCCCTCATCTGATGAGAAGGTCTACTTAATTAAGGAGTAACTCCTTAAATACAGTACCTTCACTATGTAAAAGCATTACACAAGGTCACTGCAGACTCAACACTGGCCTTGACTAAAGGGGGTCCTAAAAGCCAAAGAACCACTCTGTGACTGGAAAAGTGTGTGTATGTGTGCGGCTGAGTCATGCACCTGTGTGTGTTGCCCTCGCCAACACACTTGGCGTGTAGGAGACATCCCGACAGCTGCCCTCTAAAGCAGCACTGTAAACGCTGCATTCCAACATATGTCCAGATGTTTAGACCTCACTTACTCACCATATATCCACCACTCTCTCTGCATTGTTTCAGCCTGTCACTGAAAGGCTTCCTTTTAATGTATTTTCGGCCATTGCACATATAGTCCAACGAACCCTGTAAATTCCTTCTTAAAACTTACCTTACATGGTCATCTTTTAGACCACTACACAGATTTTGGTTGTTTTTGTTTTCAGTGCAATTTCTTTTTGTAATAACTTTTATTAAACCACCACTGGTTTATACAGAAAGTGAGAGCGGAAATATTTTGATTAAAAACGTTTGTTAAACCTACGATAGGCAAATTCATACATTCATGGTCCCTCTTGACTGCTGCAGGTAGGTATTAGTTTTGTGGACTTTAATCATGTAATGTAAACCTTTAAACTGTGCAAGACCTTTGACCTTTCTTCTCTGTTCTGTGTTACTGTTGATAATGTAGTAGGTGGTGAAGGAAATATGTTTTTAGATTAGGTTCAGCCTTCATCAGTGAATCCTGCTTTCTCTGGATGCAGTGCTAACTCTTCAAATGCTGCTGTTGTTTAGAATATTGCACTTAAGTTCCAGTTCTAGGAAAAGATTTCTGACCGTGCACTGCACCAGATTTTCATGAGTCTATAAGCTCATCGTTTGCATTCTAACGCAATGATTCAGGTTGTGTTCAAAGGTCTATTTTTAGATAAAATGTTGCCTGGCACGGCTTTAAGGGAAAACTCTATAATAACCACAATTACAGGCTTGGGTACACTCGGAAGAGCATTCTTTCTTTCCTCATCACATAGTTGAGTCTAGTTTATAATCTTTCTCACATCCTCAACTTCTGTTTCCTCCACTCTTCCTAACTCTTTCCCATCACTCACCATATAAGCAGGCCAGTAAAGCAGAAATGTCAAAAGACTGTCACAAAAGAAAGAAGACTGAATTCAACTCGCGAAATGCTGTATAGCACACATAAACAGAAGCCGAGACCCTTATTGGACTATTTCCATAGCAACAAAGTCGATCCAAGAGAGATGTACTTTTGGAAGGTCACAGGAAATTCTGTTATGGGATTTCCTTCAGTGCTCTTCTGCAGACTTTTCATATGAGTTTTGGCCTTGAGGGTTACTCAATAACACACTCTCTCAGTGTGTGTGTGTGTGTGTGTGTGTGTGTGTGTGTGTGTGTGTGTGTGTGTGTGTGTGTGTGAGAGAGAGTGTGTGAGTGAGTGAGCGTGTGTTTAGTTTTAATCACGAAATAATATTTTATGGAAGTGTATCTGTTCATGCTTGTTTGTGGATGACCTGTGAGCAGACATTGGCTTGTGTGTGTGAGAAGTGAGAAAAACGGACCACACAACAGAGAAATGGACAAGAGACATCAGGTAATTAAAGAGTGAAAGACAGCCAGTAATGTAGAGTGTTGTGTTGTGTGTGTGTGTGTGTGTGTGTGTGTTAGAGCTACTGACATCCCTTCTTTGGTGTAATTTTCCCTTAGAGGCCCAAAGCAAGGAAGTGATTCCAGCATTCTCTCCTCCTCTTCATCCTCCCTCTCTCTCCATCCCTCTCGCCTCCCCCATCTGTCTTTCTCTGTTTCTGTCTCTCCTGGCAAAGCAGTGAGTGATGTGATGACCTGCCTCTGAAAGACTGGGATTCCAGGGATTTGGAGGAAAGATTAGACTCCTTCCCCAACGCGCCTCCCACCTACTGCCTGGAATCCCCCTCAGGAGACAAATTTAGCAGCAGGCACACATATAAATACATACATACATACGTAGCAGCTTACCTTTCCTCCTATATCACAGCTTGAACACACACGTAGGTCGGCTCAAACACCCTCTCTGCCAGAAATCTGCACGTAATGCACTCACTGTATATATGCATACACAGCCCAGTCTCACGGTAGTTCGTGAAATGTCCACGTAATTTAATCTATTGATTTGTGTACACGGACACGTTTATCTCCTTTTTTTCGTGATGGTCAGCACGTTTTTTTAAACTAATGTATTTCAATGGGAAGCACCTTTCGTGATTACAGCACGATTCATTAAGAGCGACTACGGCAGCGAGTAGTATGAAAGGCCGAAAATCCTCATAGGGAGGTTGGTTGGGGTGGAGGATGGGTCAAACAACACAGGACTTTTACCCCGGAGACCCGGGGATCGTGTCCCGCGTGTCACGTTTCCTAAACCCAACCGTCCTGTTCTTCTTTTACTAAACCCAACCGTCCTGTTCTTCTTTTACTAAACCCAACCGTCCTGTTCTTCTTTTACTAAACCCAACCGTTCTGTTGTTGTCCCGCATGTCATGGAAACATAAGCCCACCCACGACCTTTTCCTTATCTTAAGGGGCCGTGTTAATTTCACGGAATTCAGGTTGTAAAAAACGTGCTGACCATCACGAAAAAAAACAAGATGAACGTGTCCGTGTACACAAATCAATAGATTAAATTACGTGAACATTCCATGAACTGCCGTGAGACTGTGTGGCATACACATATGTATGCATGCTCACACACCAGACTGTGTGTCATAAACGCTCACATTTAAAAAGTGAATGCTAACTTGTTTGTACACAAACATATAAAAGCTCACACACCTTAATGGGCGCATTACCCACAAGGGGCAGGCTTTACTCAAAAGTATCTCTGTGGCTCTAACTCTCACACAAACACACACACAGCTCCTATTCAAGGCATCCAGACAAACCTCTTAAACAAACTAAAGGACAATTGTAGAGCATAAAGCTGTCACAATCTTCCAATCATAGCCATTCATCACTAAAAGATAGCCTTTATTACAATCATAAGAATATCATCTAACCTGCTCCAAACCATCTTTTACTTGTCTGACATGACTGTAAAGAAATCACAAATCCATAGTGCTGTAGAAAGAGCAATCTGGAGGGATTTCAGAAGAAAAGACTTGTTAAGTGTCTACCAGTTTGTCAACACCCCAGCACACTGGTTCAAGATGGATGGAGAGATTGATATGACAACTCTCTGACAAGCCCGCCGGTGGCTCAACCGGCCCTCGAGGCCGCGCTGAAGAATGAGAGTGCACACAGCCATGGGTGAACTCGTAATTGCAAATGGAGCGCATGAAACCGCACGCACACACAAGATAAATGTGTCGGATCTATCTCATGAGGTGGTTCTCCCCATAGAAATCCCCACATAAAAAAGGTAGTAGGCTATACTTTAGTGTATCAAAGAATCAATCACTCCATCCAACCTGTACAAAATGCAGTTAATCTGACAGCATGACTCGGTATATTATCATCATCATATTCTGCATCATTACACAGTAGTGTCATAGCATTCTTCATCTTCATCATCCTTGACGCCATCTTCCATTCAGCAGCATTTGGCTCGTTGCGGCAGTAGCATCATCATTGTCATCCTCAGTGTTCCTATGATATCCACTTTTGAATCTTTTTCTCAGTATTACTGTCCACAGTGTCTCATATGCTGTACAGGAACTGCTACAACATTTACTGGACTGCAAACACTCCTCCTTTCAGTCTGTAAGAGCCGTGTGTGAGTATGGAAGTAGAATGAGTGAGACATAGAGAGGAAGTTATGTTTATAACAACCCCAGCGCTGCTGCTCGTCATATACAGCAACATTTCCCCTCAGTGTATTTATGTACCTACAACATAGCTTCCCTTTTATGGGATAGCCATAGCTTTGCACCACCATTCATCTTCTGAATCACTTTCTCTTTGTTCTGCTCTGTGTTCTGTTTGTTTAACCTTCACCCTCTCTCACTCACCCACTCTCCCATTTTATGTTTGTTTCTCCATCTTTTTTTACTATTGCTGCTTGTCTCAGCAACTATATTTTCTGCTCCATCACATTCTGTTTGTCTCTGTTCTGTTGCTCTTCTAAGTTATATTTTCACATTTTATTTACGTCTGTTGGGCTCTTCCTGTTAGTTTTGTCTGAATCACAGGTGGCTGTGACCTTAGTGACCCTGGAGGCTGGTGTTACTGAGTAATTAGCTGTTTCTGTCTGTTTTTCTCCCCCTCCTCTCAGCATCCAGACTCAGAGAACAGATTGCCAAACCTCACTATGTCTTGCAGGGAACACTGGCTCTGTTATTTCCCACTTGATCTACTTAGTTTCCACTCCTGCCCTCCTCCTCCATCCATTTCTTCATGTTTTGAGTGTCTAGGGCTTCTGGGGAAAGTCTCTGCTCTATCACATGGCCACTGGACCAGAGACCCTCCCTACACTCAAACAAGCACACATTTACCTGGGGCACCCCCTCCCTTACCTCCCAAGACCCCCTTCACTGATCCTGAACACAGCCTCCTCGAAAGTATTCACATTTGAAATGCAGATGAAAAAGAAAGAAGGAGAAGCTAGCTGAGTTTACCATTGTGATGATGACCCCTCCAACTCTGTGGGTGGCACTTGGGTATTTTCCCTGTTCCTGTTTAGGAGGCAGTGAGTGGCAGAGGTGTGTCAGGAGGATGAGCCACAACTGAACCCACTCCTCCTGATTGCCCCTCCTGATGGCCTGCTCTCTCTCTCTCTCTCTCTCTCTCTCTCTCTCTCCCTCTCTCTCTGTGCTTGCAGCTAGCAGGGTTTTTGGTTTGGTTGTCTTTGCTCGATGGTGTTTTAAGCCTCCAACGTCGCCTTCCAGGCAGCTAACCCTAACCTTAACCCTAAACATTGGGGGCTTAAAACACCTTAAAACACCAAACACCGTTGTCTTTTGGGTTCTGTTAGATTTGCTTTCCACACACTCACCTACCCCCATGCACACACTACACCACTGATATACTGAAATACACATTTCACATTCTCAATTGTATATGATATTGTTTAATATGGGTCAAATTAATTGGTTTTACTTTAATCCTTAATTATGTGTGGTATCCCTTATTTTATCTGGACTTTGAGCTAGTTCATGACACCATCCTGCAGATCACACTCTGAAGTACCCCCGGCAGCCTGTACTGGCTGAGTGTGCTTTGTTTGTTATAGAGCTGAGAGGCCACTTGGCCTGCACGAAGATCTGAGCCTATACACTGTGTACATAGTAAAATAAAAAAGTGTATTTTATTCTATACTGCATCAAAATTACAACTTGCAACAAATGTGAAATTAACTGTTATATTATGTTAATTGTACTGTAATGTTACTATAGACTTTGGAAAAATAGTCAATGTTACTGTATTTGCTTTTCAAATATAATTTGGCCTCATTAAATATGATTTGAATCACAGTAATGTGCATATTTACTGTATACTATAACTTAAAATGTAAGTTCTATGTGTGTGTGTGTTTCAGTGGTTACATGACAGCTCCTGCTCATTTTAAGTATCCATTTGTCATTTTTAGAGTGAGAGAAAGTAAATGCCTCTCCTTTACGTCCTCCCTGAGATGAGGAGCAGCATTTGGTGTTCTGGCGAGATAATCAAGACTAATTGTAGAGTGTCTGATTTCTGCCAATGGGGGCGTTTGATGTGCTGGAAGGGAGAAATCCTATTTTGCCAGCGGATTTTTCCAAGGAGGTTAAAGAGGAGATGGTTAGAAGAAAATGAACACAATTACAGAAAATGAGAGAGGGGAGACGTTTGCGTGTCACATTGATTTGTTTGTTGACAATTCATGTTGGAAATCGGTCAGGCAGAAATGGAATTGTATTGACATTAGAGATAAAGGAGTCCTACCTGCTTGTGTAGCCATTAATGATCATATTGTCTGTGTTGTGTGCTATGTTCGGTGTGTGTGTGTGTGTGTGTGTGTGTGTGTGTAGTGTGTTGTTTAAGTGTGACTGCTCTTTCTCTGTCTGCCTCTGCTTATGTAAGTGTGTGACAGTGTGTGTATAGCTGCCTGTGGTTTAAACATGTCAAATGTCTCTTGTGAGTGTGTTTGTGTGCGCACATGCAGGAGCTTGCACATCAGTGGTCTCATAATCTGTCTCTCTGTGTGTTTTTGTCTAGAGAGTCTGTCTGGGACTATCACTGTTATTAGATGCTACTGTATGTGTCTTTTTGTGTGCGTCTGTCTTAGCAAACAAGAGGGGGTAGTTTTATTCTTTAGAAATATTCATCATTAATGCCAGCCTGAGATGGATAGACTCTATAGACAGTATATTTGGGTGGCTGTTGGACTCCAGCCAGTGCGATGACTGACTCCACTGCACTGCGTAGCTCATGCTGTGGAAAACAACAAAACAATATTACTCTTTCATGAAGCAAAAATAAACAAAACTCAGTAGACTCGAGCTATTTTTTCTTAAAGGGATTAGAGATAATGGCACTACTGTGAGTGCAAAATACCACAGCTTTTGTTTGTGCTCTTTACTTCGCCCTCACTTGACATGGCATAATTCGAGGTGACTGAAACTTAATGGTGTAAAACAGTGGCAGACGGCTTTTAGGAAAGATTTTTAAAATGTTGATCCTTTCCCTCCTGGAAATAATGGAAAATAAGAATAATAAAATAACAACCCGTGAGCAGACCCAATTCTCCAATTAGAGGAAAGTGTATTATTGTGTGTTTTATCTGTGTGTGTGTGTGTGTGTGTGTGTGTGTGTGTGTGGGTGTGGGTGTGGGTGTCTGTGTGTGAGAGAGAGACACAAACACATATATGCGATATGTGTGTTGAGGGGCTCCAGTTGGCTGACACCTTTAATGAAGTCTATAGTGAGTGAAAATTACACTTCACCATTCCTTTCAGAGTTCCATTGTCATGGGTTACAGCTAATGAGCAAAACCTGATAACTCTCACAATTAGTCACAGACCAAGGCATTATTTGACATATATATGTGTGTCATCACAGCCTTTCTCTCTCTTCCTTTCTTAATTTTCCTTTCAACTAAACCACGTCATCTGATTGTGCTGGGTGAGTTAGGTCTGTTGCAGTTTTTTGGAGTTTTACAAATATAACACTGATCACCACTCGAAGGCATGCAGATGGGTTTGATTTCCTTTGTTCGTGTGTGTGTGTGTGTGTGTGTGTGTGTGTGTGTGTGTGTGTGTGTGTGTGTGTTCGTGTGTGTGTGTGTGTGTGTGTGTGTGTGTGTGTGTGTGTGTGTGTGTGTGTGTGAGAGAGAGTGACTGATGATGAGGATAGCTGGAAGCCCGTAGCAAAGCAGGGACCGAGTGCCACATCCAAAAAGCAATAATAAATGGTAATCTCCTTAGCCATCCCAATTATGGCTGTCCCTCCATGTAGACTATGTAAACAAGGCTTCAGGCTGTATTTAGATTTCTCATGTGATATGCACATTGAATCCTGGTCCACTGTAATCCTCTTTATTGTTGAATACAGTTGATGTGGGACAGTAGGACACGGCTATGTTTTTGCCTGTCTGTTTGTGTGTGTCTATGTTCAAATTTCCAATTTGGGGATTGGTTGAAGTATTTTTGCTGTAATGTGTATTTGTGTGTGTGTGTGTGTGTGTGTGTGTGTGTGTGTGTGTGTGTGTGTGTGTATCCCTATGTCCTTGCTCTCTATGCCTGCCAGCGATTCTATAGTGACAGAACAGGTGCAGATGAATATGAAACAGGGTCTGGCCCGCTAATCATGTCCAATGCATCATGTAAGAACATACTGGATTGCAATCTCCACCTTTAGCACCTTATTTTTAGTGTCTAGCACCAATGTCAAATCTGTTTCACAGAGAGCACACACATATATGTTCTATACAAACGAGGTCATGTGACATGCAGAGGAGTTTTTTTGCTATTTAAGTAATTACTTGAAGGAAATGGACTGCGGATAAGCCAGGCACTATAAGACTCAGACAAAAGACTACATGGTAGACTTCTTCTAAAATGTAATCACCCCCTATGAGTTCTTACACACTCACCAATCTCACACCCTTTCCTGTTCTCTCATCACCCCAGTGTGAGACATTCCCCACACTGACCCAGAAATGGACTGACTCAACTGTCTCTCATCAAAGAAAATGAAATGATGATGATTTTCAAAGAAAATGATAGATAGATAGATAGATAGATAGATAGATAGATAGATAGATAGATAGATGGGACTTTGTTTTGTGACTCTATTAACACACATCCCTGTTTGGTGACGTGCTTCCAGCGCCCTCCATCCCCTCTCCTGATCTGCAATTATCTCTCTCCCTCCTTCTTTTCTCTCTCTCTCTCTCTCTCTCTCTCTCTCTCTCTCTCTCTCTCTGTCCCTCTTTCTCCCCCCCTCTCTCTTTCATTCGCTTTGTCATACACTAAACCCAGGGTGAAGATGGGAAGCTGTTCACGATCCGGTGTGCTGCTGTGTTTTGTCCGTCATTAATCCCTTCTTTCGTCTCATTTAATTCATACTGGATCGATATCCAGTAAGGGCAGACAGTCGGTAGCGTCTATCCGACACGTATCGACCCTTTACTGGATAAAAGAAAAAGCGAAGGTTTGCAAAAACGGGGATCCGGCGTGCCCTTCTTCTGCGCCATGCACGCTCAAGCAAAGGAGATCCTGTTGTACTGCGTACCGAGACGCGCGAGAGGACATGTATGCGCACCACTGATCCCCGTTGAACTTCACCTACTCTGACAGACCCTAGAGTCATTTGGATATCGCTGCTGTAGCCTATCGCAGTCTGTGCTTAACCTCACGCCTGGCAAGGTGATTGTGATTTAAACGCCACCAAGTAGAACAGGTAGTGCTCTTTCACTGGGACCCTGATCTGCGCGGACACGTGGATTTGATTAGTTCTGTTTCATGTGAGGGGAGACGCTGCCTTAATATCCCACTCAGCGACATATGGTGGTCTGTGGGCGCAGATTTCAAGCTATCGAGCCGCTGCTTCTCCAAAGCGTGTCCACGGCGGACCTGGAGCGGACAGAGCCGGGGACGCTGAGGAATGCGGAGCCGGGATTTTGTCTTTTCCAGCTCACCTGCGGAAGTCTTCGCAGCCCAAACCAAAGTAAGTGTCCCTTACAACGTCCTATGGTATTTTGAGGAGTCTATTATTTGTGGGCTACTTCTAACCGTGACTCCAGCCTACTTTATGGTGTTGTCATTATCACTTATGGCATCACTATGACCTGATTTGTACAGTATAGATCTGTGTCACTGGATGTTTATCAGTTAAGTTACCTTGTCAGACATAGGCTATTTTGCGGGCAATGTGATGACGCTGTTTCCAAATGTGTCACACAGGAATCGCTACATTCTACTTTATCGGTGCATCAGAGATAGGACACCCAGACTGAACAAACACGGGGTCAGTAGGCTACATAACCTTCTCCGTGTCTTTTCATCCTCCAGCCGACCGACGCAGCCGGTGAGCACGCGAGGCGCCATGCTAAGGCAGATCCTCCTCAACTCCACCGACACCCCAGACTTAGACCTGGTGCTCATGGCCCAGTCCTCCACGCACACGCCCTCCTCCCTGAACGCCTCACACGGCGGTTCGGTGAGCGTGGCCGCTCTTCTGAGACCCATCGCGGGGCGAGGGGCAGGAGGGCTCCGGGAGGGCGAGCTCCACAAACCGGACCTGATCACCTACATAGTCATGTGCCTACTGCTCTTCCTGTTGGTGTTGCTTATTGTGTTCTTCATCAACTGCCAGCTCCGGAACTCTTTCTTCGCCTCCATGCCATATGACAGATCGCTGAGAGAGGCCCGGACCTCCTACAAGTAGTATGCCAGACCCCCGGGACTAATCTCTATGACCCTGGGTCTTTTGTGAGACTCCTGTGTGGTCATCCCTTAACTGCTGCTGCACGTACTCACCTCACGAAGTTGTTGCCTTTATCACTTGTCTTTGACACATTGGAAGGCCTAAATAACCTGGAACCCCAACAACACCTAACATGACCAAATTGACCAAATGGTAACACTTTACTTGAAGGTATCTACATAAGAGTGACATGACACTGTCATGACACATACACCCTAACTCTAACTCTAATACTAACCATAACTTGTCATGACAAATACCGAATGACACTTACTGACAGAAGCGTAAAGTCATAAACGTTTATGACTTGTTTATAATGTTTATGACACGTTCATGGCAGTGTCATGTCACTCTTATGTAGATACCTTCAAGTAAAGTGTAACCGACCAAATGTTGCACACATGTTCCACAGCACCATCCCCAAAAAGAATTATTCAGATGATGAGGGATGTGTGTGGGGGGGGGGAAGCATTTGAAAAGATGAATTGGGTATATGGGCCCACTGCAGGTGGAAAAATAACAGTAGCCTAGGCTATAACTCCTGATTAAATTAGTGACTCATATTTTTTGGGTCTACAATGTGAAACAATCCATCATCTCCTGCAACCCCCTCGTGGTCAGCGCACTGCACTTTGGAAACTTATTAAATGATGTATTCCTTTACAGTATATACTCCCAAGCTTGTATTTATTCATCTAGCTGCTTACAAATTTGACCTGGCGCCTGCTATTTAGGTCCAAATTCACAGTAATCCACACTGGCCCTGCCACTTTAATGTGCTTTTGTTCACAGAACGTGACTTATGGTAACATAAATAGTCTACAGTTGATTGTATATAACATATTTTGTATGACTGTAACTTAACTGTCTTGTCTTGTGAAATGAAGTAATCAACACAATTTTCACCCTTTTGTCCACTGTAAAATGCTGATTAAATGACAGACTGTAGACCTATGTCGTCACATAAAGATATTCAAATGTACTCTGAAGTGGCAGTCGTTTATCCATCTGTTTATTAATGGCGGTGCTGAAAATGATGCTGCTGCAGCTCTGAGGTGAAGGGCCAGCTGTTAATCATTTAATACAAGGCGTTTTCACGAGTGCCATAGTGCTGCTATAGCCTTACCGTACACTTTCACTTTTAATTAACCTCTCCCCCACAATTTATAGAGCCAATATCCCGGAGAATGAAGACTTGAGGCTGAAGTTTATGTCGAGACTGTGTGATAAACTGTTTCAATGGCACCGTTGATGCGCAAATCCTCTCCAATCTTGTTATTGGAAACATCTCTCACATACCAAGACAGACAGATGAGCCTATCTCTGTATAATCCTGTGGCTGTGTGTGTGGTCGTGTGAGTGCACAGGTTTGTGTACGTCTGAGAGGTAAGCTAAGAGAAACACTGCACTTCAAGTATTGGACATGATATCTTATACAAACACAATGAATATTGTTGTTGTCTGTTGTGCGTATTCAAAATCATCTCTGAATCAAAGAAGCGCTGAAATAATGCTTTACAAGCGGGGAACAGAAGGCCACATCTGGAGTGTTAAACTTATAATGACCGACCAACTCAATGCTGTTATTAGAAGACAATCCGCTAAGAATCGGGTCAGCATATTCAGAACAATAGTCTATATGTGCCGAATTGAATAAATGCAAATAAATCATTTTAGAGAACAAAAACATCACAATTGCTTCTTTGGAGTACATTAACTGCTAAACATGCTGTTTTAACTCTGGTGACACTGCAGTGCCTGCCTGCCACCGCTTGGTGGTGCCCCAAGTTTGATTATATATTTGCACAGTGTGATCACAGTAGCTACAAAATAGGTCCAAGTGCCCAAGCCACAAACTTAACATTTACAAGTTATAAAAAAAAAAAGCACCTGCACAAAACAGAGACCGAAATGAAGCAGCACCACTGGTCTTGTTAGTTCCATAAGGGATGACACATTATATATATACCTAATAATTGTAAAAAGCGTGCACAAGTTAGATCTCGCTTAGGTATGTCAGCCTAATCATTCTTTTCGAGATATGTGAGATACGATTAATTGCCTGTGTAATAAACTTAAAAGTCAATGACATACATTTGAGAGAGATGATTTTTTTTTTGTATTGTGGTGAGGTTACAACAAAAACACTGGCAATTAAAGGCTGTGGGAGAGATCGCATGGTCTTTAACTACAGTAAATACATTCTCTCCTATAGAGGTTTTACGCGAGGCTACATGCAGTGAATAAAATAACAGCAAAAAAAGAATATTCTTCAAAAACCCTGTCTCCCTTTAACTGTTTTAGTGCTGAACTGTAAAACTACTTGGCTTTTTCCATATGAACTACTGGTTTAACGTCAGTATATAGGGGTGGGTGGCCAGAGGTTAGGTTACTGTTGAACTCAAACAACTGTGATACAAGTTGTTATCTTGATAACTCTGTGGGTTTATTTTGTTCTTTGTGGATTTTAGATTCTAGAATATGGCACAATTATGACACAGTAGGCTACATTGTTACATCATTCCCTGTGTAGTCCTAGTTCTAAACACATCATGAATAGTGATGCCATGCAACACAAATTGAACAGTTTATACAGCTGTAGTCAGCAGTTAGGCTACATTACATTACAGTTATTTAGCTGACCCTTTAATCCAAAAAGACTTACAATCAGGGGTGGAGCCAGAGATTGTAAACATTCAAACCTAGGGTGGTCTGGGGCATGCCACCGGGGAGATTTTTTTTCTCCATTTACCGTAGCTAAATTTGGTGTAAACCGCATTACTAACCTTGAAACCTATTTTTGTTATAGGCCTGACGCAGGAGTAGAGTACAGTACATAAGTAATGGCGATATTTCCCCAGTAATAGAACTTATGCTATTGTTTTTGCCGGTCCAGTCACAGAGACTAAGGGGAAGTGACACAAAGTTCAAGTTATCTTAAAACCATTAAAGATGTGTAGCTTTTGAAAAAACATTCAGGGCTGGACCCCCAGAAGCCACCCCTGCTTACAATAATGAGTTTTCAGTTAGCAACAGTAGATGTGTAGAGTTGTCAATTGGGAGTTCCTTCTATTGTGGAGCCATGACAAGTAGCCTAGTAAGACTCGTCCTCATTTTACCGGAGATCTCTAACTCTTTCATGGAGCGATGACCCCTGGATGATCCCTCTGTGCAGTGTTGGCAGAACTGTCTTCTAAATCCTCTCAGGTGTAGCTGCAGAGCGCAGGCTCCTCCCCAGCCAGCTCTCTCTGACCGGACTGTCAGAAGAACAGGAAGACTCCTCTACCGCTAAAGACGTATTCGCTTACCACTGTCATTAGGGGTTAAAAAGTTAACTAAACTTGTAAAGCAGTCATGGAAACTAATTTAGGAGACACAGTCGGGGCAAGTCATCTGTAATACCAACTCGTCGCACTTGTTGTAGTCGCCGAAACAACTCGTGGAAGAGGGAAGAGCGGAGTTGTTTTCTTTCCACGGAGACTTTACCTACTGTAGTCAGACGAGCTAGCATAGCTAAAGCTAACGGTTAGCTCAGTTACCGCATACTTCGGGACTCAAAATTCAAATCGTTTAAAGCTTCGGTTTGTTTCACATGTGGATACTAGTAGAATAAATCCTCGTTTGTGTTTTATAAACGCAACAGGTTGTTTTTGTACTTGTCGTCCCGAGGACTTGGGGCTGTGCTTTGAATTTCCCTCCTTCAGTGATACACACAGGCGGCTTAGCGAAGGGCTCGGGGTAGTTGGCTTTTTACCAAATCATTAGCAACTTTGTGCTAATTGTAGCTAAGTTAGCAAGGGCTCTAGCTTAGGCCAAAGGGAATTAACAGTTGACTTTTTCTCAAAGTTAGGAAATACCCTCGGAAGAAACGTTTGCTTTTGTTTGTTTTTTTTTTACGTTTGAGTGCGGGGGAAGATTAGCTAACGTTACCGCCACACAGGGTTATTTTGACAACCAAGGAAACGGATTAAGTTATAAGTATGGATCCAAACACGGGGAGCTCTGCCTCAGCTGCAGGTTTCAAGAAGGACAAGAAATCGAAGAAGAGCTATGAGGATGGAGATGGGAAAAAGAAATTTGTGAGTATCCCACAGTTTCAACTTGCTGCACCTTTATGATCTGTTTGGTTATGTAGGCTCAAAAGTGTTGACCCTAACTACATAGATGTTACATTTTCTTCCTCTCAGGTGAAGCTAAAAAGCAACAAACTGCCACTATACCTGTAATTACTTTCACGCCCTAAAGCTGTGCACCAGTTGTCAAAATAGCTTGAAATGTTGTCCTGTAGGAATTATGATTTAAGTCAAAGTAAGTGTCAACATAAGAGGAGGTAGCTGCTATCCAACTTTGAAGACTTGTACTGTGCAATAAACCTTAAGTAATGCAGTCCTGACAAATTGCAACAAACAATGACTCCCAGGTTTTATTAACATTTTGAAAAACTATAAATATCCATCCATTTGTACAATAATTAACGTTATTCAGTTATGATTGTTGTATGTTTTTGTACAGAGAGAACTATTTGAAACACTAAAAAATGAAAACATAATAGAATTGTGACAAATTGTGACAAATGAATGACCTAACTGTATTGTAAGGCGTGGCATTGGCACATGGAATTTTTTCTAGGTGGCTTAATCATGATGACATCATGTGGTGTATACCTGGCTGTGTCAGCATGTGTGATTCAGTGTGGTGTCTTGATGGAAGCAGAGCAGTTACAGTCACCAGTATGCCTGTCATTAGCCATTGAAAACTGTTGTGTAACATAACTCCTTGGCCATGTCTAGCAACAGGTGAAAACTGATATTGTACACAATGACAAACAGTAACCATAGACGATGCACAGAAGACACATCTGGTCACTGAGCAAACAACACACACACACACACACACACACACACACACACACACACACACACTACTTTCAGATGGTTGTCAGGCCCTTTTTGGCTCACACTCAGAAGCCCCCTCGTTTAAACCAAAATGTGTTTTATATCCTGCTGACGTGAATGAACACAAACTGTTTCTTACAACACACATTTACATTTACATACAGAACACGTTCAGGCTTTTTGTTGAGAACTTTTTCATGAAGATAATACCACTGGGGCATGAGCCCAATGGCATGTAGACTATGCCAAGCAGTAGTGGTAGGAGGTTGTAGGTGGTCTTGGTTCCCGGCATTGTTTTGATGACAAGACACAGTCAGTGGAGTAAGGAAAAGGTGTCCAGGCTGTACTGTAATTGTATGCTCAGTCTTGTGCTTTTTCAGCGTTTGAAAACAAAGACAGTAATAGACGATAATAAAAAAAAAAAAGTATTTAATAAATGACATATTATTTCAGTAGTGCTAGGTTTAGCTAGGGCTTTAAGTAAACATGAGTCACAGACATAAATCAATTATGCAATGATCTGAGATAACTCTGCATACATGAGTCTGTGTCATTCTGCCTGATAGTGTAAGTGTGTGTGTACACAGCTAGACTGCCCACCTTAGAAGAGCTATGTCCTTGACTTCGGTCGACCACTAAAACTTGAACCCATTGTGGCATTTTTTTAACACCACAGTCAGAGTTCAGAAAGAGGTTAAGGGGTGTAGAATTATGTGTGGCGTACTTGATCTACAGTGTGACATCGTCTCTCTCTCTCAACTATCTTGTCTGTGTCATTAACTTCTCTTTGATTTCATCACTCTCCACTTTCCCCTCTTCTCACACATACCAGTGATAGTCTGGATCAGCGGACGTACATTTCCAGAATAAATGCAAGATAATTGCCCTACGCTTCCGTTCTGTGTGTTGCCATTCTCAAAATCAAAAATCCCTTTATGTTCTGCCCCAATCACGATTCAGTGCATTAAATGTTGCTTAACCCAAAATTACCCTGTAATGTTTACTACTGTACATCTCTACTTGAAAAAAAACATAGGCCTGCTGTACTGGTGTGATGTTCCACTGCTGTGTGGAAGCATGTCTGTAAGTCTGAGCATGCGTGTGTCTCAGTTGACACACTTAGGTGTTTTTTGAGATATGTAACCTTCACAGAAAGCTTAACACAATTTTCTGCACTTACAGGTACCTATGTTACTGAGCATGAAACATTTATTTAGTTTGAAGCCAAAAGCAGGTCATATTATGCTCCCTGAAGCGCTATCTGTGTTCTTCAGGCCTAGAGAGAAAGGATCAACCTCCATGAATGCTGTTGACATAGACAGGCTGGCTCAACCCGGCAGGCAGACACAGTGTGGATTAGCCAGGGATCACTGCCTTGGACGGTTGTTTGGGATACAAGGTGAATTGTAGATCACAGATTCTGGCTCTGTGACATCTTGTTTTACGTTTGGCAGGTTATCTGTTTTATTCAGGTGAAATGTTGGCTGAATTCTCTCATGTAGAAGTGGAATTTGTTCAGGCCCTGATAAAGAATACCAGTTATCAAGGAGAAGATAACCCGATATTTGGAGTAAGTTGTGGGTTTGATTTTTAGCCATAATTATAACATTATTTTCAGACATTTGAAGCTGTGTCAGAGGATAGCTTGTCTTACATTGAAATTGTACCGTAATTGTAAAGAATATTGCCCATTCTGATACTTGCAAAATTATATTTATTCTCATACAGTGTCATTTGTAACTCTTTTTTTTTTTTTTTTTTAATCTAACGTCCAGCATTAAAACAAACGTGCATATGCACATTACTCTTTTTCCCGGAAGTGCAAGAAGACCAACTGTTAGTTGATGCCATACAGAGATCCCTCAAGCAGGTGTCTAAGCAGCACATATTTATCGCTCTAGTTAAACAGAGTTGGAAAATATGCTGACTTGCTCATGCATGCAACATCAGCCCACAATTTGGGCTGGATTATGATATTGTGAATGTGGTCTTAAAATAAAAAATAATACATTTAAATGTATTTAGAATTGTTTTGTAAATGGATTTTAGCACCCTGAATCAAAAAAAAATTGTCAAGTTCACAGAGATTCCCAGATTTAATGTCTTAATACAGAAACATATTGTGATATATTGCCACATTGTTTGTCCCAGTGTGGGAAATTAAAAAAAAATATTTAGGGGGCAACCTTTGCCCCCACTGTCTAAAAAATCAGGGCATTTACAAAATGTTGGGCTTGTGCCAACATGACTAAATAGTAGGGATGGGACGATATGCTTTTGTCCCGATCCGATGCTTTCACGATACACGGGTGCAGATTCGATTAGTATTGCGATTTTCATTTATTGCGATTCTTGAAGTATTGCTATTCGATAGTATTGCTGTTACATACCTATCATGTCTAGGGGTGGAGGACGCAAACAATTAAATAATAAACCCTTGGGAAAGGCGGAAACGCTTTAAAGTTAAAAGATTTATTATACAAACTAAAACAACTGAAAACAATCTCCTAACAGAAGACGAATATGACAACCAAAACAAAACACCACTGGCTCTCCAGGCTCTGGCTCCACACCGGCTTCCACTGAAGCCCATTCTCTCCCTGCTCAGCCTTTTGCGGCAACTAACTAGGCTCGTTTGAGATGAGCCAGATCTGCGCAGAATCGATCACCGGCGATCGCCGCCCAATGCATGCCGGTTAGATTTGTGTCCGACTTGATCCCGACTTGCTCTGACGTCATGCACACGTGGGCAACGATAACCTCACGAGATCAAGGCGGCCGCAGTTTTTAGAGCCAGGCGCCCCAGTTGCTGTCCACCGACTGCAAGACCCAGGCGGACTCAGGGCATGCTGGGAAACGCCAGCCTCTCAGCTGATCTAACAGCTGATTGGTTCAGAATCAACTCAACATGATGACTTTTATATAAACTTTTTATTGATTTTGATTTGGAGGGATTTTAACTATTTGTCTGATTTAAAGGCTTATTCTGTACAAACCACATGTTGTGTGGCTGATAGTTACGTTTAGAAGTCAAAGAGACTAAATCTGTACAGATTACAGATCATCTACAGTGTGTTGTTAAAATTAAAATCAGCAACAGATCGCATGTAGAGCATTTTAACAGTTACTCTGTCATAAAAACAACTGCAGACAGTGTAGGAGCTGATATATGGGTCTGATAACATTTTATTAAATCGGAATCGGACCACAGTGTTTCTGTCACTTCCTGCTGGACTCGGCTGGAAACCGTCCGACTTGACAGCAAATTTTTGTCACCGCCCCCGGCTGCTGCCGCCTGCTCTCATCCACTTTACAGGCAAGGTGCAGTTCATCTCGAACGAGCCTAATGTCTCACCTGATTGCCGCTGACCAGCTTCAGCTGTGGGAGTGACGTCACCAGCACACCTGGTGGGAATTACACACAGGCAGAAAACACAGCAAAACAACACGGCACGTAACAATTGCGCATTGCAATTTTTTCCCCTTTTAAAGTTGAATAATACACTTTTAGACACAATATATCATGAGACGCATAAAACGAATTGTTTTCTAAAAAGAATGCACATCACGTCAGTGAGTCAGTCTGACATTTATTTTAATTTGTAAAGAAGTACATAACATGTATTTTCTGATTTCGCTCTGTTTGGCTAGAAACGGATATAATGTAGTCGGCGGTACCGTATAAACAGAAAATATTTAGGTGAATCGTTGGTCAATATAAATAAATACATGGGGTGACCTCTAGCTCACCTGGTGGAGTGTGCACCCCATGTAGGCTGAATCTGACCTGCGGCCCTTTGCTGTGTGTCATCCACCTTTACTCTCTAGCTGCACTCCATCTAATAAAAAATAAATAAAAAATTGATTCTGGGAAAAATTATCGATTACAGTCATAGACTGTAAAAATAAAGTAACAGCACTGTTAGGTGAGTGTGTGTTAGATATGGAAATGGAAATTAAATGAATTGGATTAAAATAAAATGGCTTAATGTAGGATATTGGCCTAAACTGGTAAATATACATATTTGCCCCTTGATCAGGTTTTTAAAGGTCCCATGACATGGTGCTCTTTGGATGCTTTTATATAGACCTTCGTGGTCCCCTAACACTGTATCTGAAGTCTCTTTCCCGAAATTCAGCCTTGGTGCAGATTTACAGCCACTAGAGCCAGTCCCACAATGAGCTTTCCTTAAGCCTGGTTCACACGGGACGATTTTAAAATTGTCGGCCGATTTTCCAATCCTGGGAGACCCCGCACACGGCGATAAAAAATCATGGGTCTAACAGTTCTGGTCGTACAGTGTGTGGTGAGCAGCACACGGCAAAATCAACACATCACACACAAACCGATTTGACTCCCGAGCATTCCCAGGTCAGACGGGAAATCTCGCAAAATCCCTCGATCAAACGTGACTTCAGAGTAAACAACAAATCTGATTGGCTACACGCCACAGTCCACAGACTGCGTGCTCGTTTGTCCCCGGGGGACACCACACACAAGGAGAAATCGGGCCAAAACAATCCAACATGTTGGATATCCCCGATTTGAGATCGGAGCGGTCCCGATGTCCTTCTGAGCAGACGAGAGCAGTCTTAACACACCACACACGGCAGGAATATCTGATCAGATTATTTTACGATAATCTGAGCATCCTTAAGATTATCAGAAGGGGTGAATCGGGGCTAAAATCGGCCTAATTATCCTGCCGTGTGAACCAGGCTATAGTATGTGCCATTTCTGTGTCTGTAGCTATTGAGGAGGAGAGAGGGTGGGTGGCAAAGTGGAAGGTGGGGGTATGGCCTTGACCAACTGCCACTTTGCTCGTTTGAAAGTCATGTCGTCTCTCTCTCATGGGTGGGCCAAATTCTCTGGGCCGGCAAAGCAGAGAAAGGGGAGGTAACCTTGCTCCTTATGACCTCATAAGGAGCAGATTCCAGATCAGCCACCTGAGCTTTCATTTTCTCAAAGGCAGAGCAGGATACCCAGAGCTCGGTTTACACCTATCACCATTTCTAGCCACTGGGGGACCATAGGCAGGCTGGGGGAACGCATATTAATGTTAAAAAAACCTCATAAAGTGAAATGTTCATGCCATGGGACCTTTTAAGGGGCATTCTGAGATTTCTTGGAGAATTTATACCCTTTGCTCTCCTTTATTTCTGACACTGATTTGTCCCATCCATTAATTGAAGTAATGCATTTGTATTGCAACTTCTGAGGAAAACCACAATACACTCGTGCAATGTTGTGTCACAACAAGAGCAACCAAAAACAATTAAATTATGGGGCAGTTGTTTCACTTTGTGTTTGTTTGAATTATATGCAGTTTTGAATATGGGGACAGTGCCCAAGTTGTCGCCAGTGGGCACAGGTTTAAGTGTTGGTCTTTATCATGATTAATAGCAAGGATAAGTGCACCTTCCTTCAACCATAACATCTTGTGTGTGCATGTGCCTTTGTGCAGCCGTGCAACCTACTTCCTGGGGGAACCACCTCAGCAAGTGCTTAATTTAAAATAAGGCCATGAATTAAGCCAGTCAGAGTCTGACTCAAGTAGTCTGGCTCAAGTAGAGTAGTTAAAAATTGCTTTGTTGCACAGTGGGTTTCTTTTGCCCTCTTTCTTATGCATGTCATTTATTGTCCCCTAAAACACACACACACACACACACACACACACACACACACACACACACACACACACACACACACACACACACACACACACACACACACACAGTTTCCTGTTCTCTACATCACAGGAGAAGAAGAGCATACTGTGAGCTGAAGAATAGGATGACTGAGTGCCAGCGTGAAACTGGAGTGGTTAATGGTCTGCTAGTGGCAGGGGCCTCTTGGTTCAGAGTGAACAGGGAGTATTTTAGAGAGCAAGGCTGAGCAAGGGAAAGCAAGTGAACCATCAGTGAGCAGGGTCCTGGCAGAGAAGGAGAGACAAATTAAGAAGAGAAGAGTGTGTGACAGAAAGTGAAAGAGAATTTAGAAAACAGAAATGCAGATAAGGAGATTAAGAAAGGTAGAAAATGTGCAGTAGTGGGAGTGCAGTCAACCATAACAAGTTACAGGTGATGGCTATGTAAAGCTTAAATAACTGAGTTGATTCTTCTGTGGTGGAAATGTTCAACCATGTTGCTCCTGTTGTCAGTAATGTGATTGCAGGTGTTGTTTATTAGTCAAAGCTGGTGTGATGTAACTGAGATGTGGACAGAAGTGCAACATTAGTGGAAGTTGTAATGCACAGGGAGCAGGTCTGCCATTGTGATTCAATGTGGTCCTTTTAAATTGTTAACTCAATGAGACATTTGATAGATTAACATGCAGAGACTTTCTTCTTAGATGCTTTGGAATTGATTTCTGCTAGCAGTTTGAAATGCCTAGCTCATTTACTCTCAAGTTAGACTAATATCCTGAATCAGTGATTAGATAAATAAAGACACTTGTTGGAATAATCTGCCATGGATGATACTGATTAACATGCTCTGTCCTTGCTGTACTTTATAGATCGACAAGGAACCGCTGTTGGCTCAGCAGAGGACTGAGTTTGGTATGTTTTGAGGCCTGTTCTGACTGGATGTTAGAGCTGAGTTGTGTAATAAAAGTGCTGGTACAGGCACACAGAGGAATGCAGAGTCACTACACCACTGAAATTCCATACTTGGAAGAATGGAATCTCACCTTTACCTGTTTGTTGTTTCAAACAGATGGCTGTATAGTTTCGAGACATCTCACAGATGGGTAGTCACTAGGTCCACGTAATGGTGGAGGTCCTAGCATGTTGCTTAGGCAACAAAAATACTTTCAGTGATTATCCCTCCACCACCGCAAACATAAACAAATAATTTGCTAGTAACAAGACTAACAAAATACCCACTTTAATAGACTTACTCAGACTGCTAAAGAGTTAAATTAACCTAAATGTTGTAATACATTTTTTTTATCAGGATTGTACATTTTGTCCCCCATTTCTCACATTGAACTGGCAACATGGAGCTAATGTGTTAAGGCAAGTGTGAATAAGAGCATTACTGAGACAAAGAACATCTCCCAATATACATACATACATACAATGTCAGGTATTCTGCTTAAAAAAAGACATTCCAACACGGTATTTATAAACCACTTTTAAAGGATATTCCAGAAAAATGTTACAATATATATCTATATTGCAATGTAAAATTTCGGTCTGAGATGATTAGTTGATTTGTTGATAGAATCAACAAATTTCTCAGACATTGTCAGATTAATCGATAATGAAAATGATTTTCAGTTGCAGCCCGCCTAGTAAAATACCACATTTTGTGAGACTCAATCCATATTGTCCATTCTTGGTAACTATTGTACTTTCTGGAAGCTGCTCTCCTGACTTACTGACTGTCTAAACCATGCAGTAACTTTTCTGTATTGTTTCACCATGAACACTTCACAGAAGGCAGAGTTGGTGTTGCTGTTTAATTAGTGCAAACCACTGTAACCGCATTCTGCATGCTTAAGGCAGACGTTTTTTTGTTGTTGCTACTGTCAAGTGTCATACTGTCATTTAATAGGCTAACTGATCATGTAAGTTATTTTTAGGCTGCTGTGCAAAGTTATGTCCTAAAGTGGCAAGTCATGACATCAAACTGACAGGAATGATAAATGATTGTTGAAGAGAGGGTAAGAGAAGAGTTACGTCAGTCGACCACTAACTTATACTCTGATGAAAAAATGGCAGTGTCACAACTCTCCCTTGTACTTGTCGGATGGTGCAGCTGACTGTGTTGTATTACTTGTGTGTTGTTTTTTGTAACAATCATGTTAGCAGTGCGTCATTGTGCCATGCATGTGTGGTTTAGTGTGATACAGCGAGGCTGTAGGGGAAACAGCATTCTGCTCTCTGCAAGCCATTCTTTGTCATGCTTATTTCCCCTTACTCAGAAAAGAACTTTCAACAAATGCCTGTGTGTACATATGTTGCCTAAAGCTATTGAAAATGTACCAGTCAGTTTCACCTGCTTAGATGTTTGTCAAAGGCTTTTAAGAGGTGTAAAGTCCATTAAAAGGGGAAAAACAGGCTAGTCCAGAGTCAGACAGTGGTGTTTTTTTTGTTTTGTACACAAAAAACTACCACCTCTGTGCATTTCTGGCACTTTAGCGCAAAGTTAGAGAAATGTGGCTCCCCTTTTCAGCAGGGTTTGCCTGTACTTCAGCGGAAGGATATGAAATTATGAAGCAACATATTCATTGTGTTAAAACTACTCCAACCTCCTGGGTGTTCACTTGCACATTTTGTCAGCTGTTAAATCTTACTTTTCCTTCTTACTTTTTTTTTAAGTTGTTTGTTTACATGTAGCCTACATGCATTTGTGCATACAGACATGTCAGCACTTCAACCCTATTATTATTTCAAAAATTCTGAGAGCTGTGACAGGAAGTTGTGCAAAAATAACGAACAGTATGCTTCCTTATTCGTCCCCATTATTGCTAACCCTTATCTCTTTCCTTCCCTCATTTACATCCATTGTGCAAGGAGGTACCAGTGGTCCACTAAATAAAACGGTCTCAAATCTTTGGAGGCCTGGATGCTAGAGGCCTGGATGATGTTAAAATATAGAGCAGGGTTTTATCATTGGTGCCTAATGGAAAAGGTTGAAACATGTATGCAATATGACAATATGTCATTGGTTACACGTCACAAGTAATAGCCAAACAACACCATTGTGCCTCCGACGGTCAAAGCTGCTCTGCTGAGCGAGCGCAGCTGTGTGTTGTTGACATAGGCAGCCAGGGTTTCCCATACATAGGTTACATAGGGTCGCCCAAGTAGCTAGAGACCCGCCCAGTTAGATAAAATCCAGAATTAGTTTTTTTTTTTTTTTTAAGAAGCCATCTTCATTTTGATTTAGGAATTTATTCTATCTGTTGGTAAACCATGAAAGAGAGATTTGCACTGCACCAAAATACCGTTCATATGTTCTCACCCCTATTAAGATATGTCCCTTATCTCCAATTTCAGTTACTTTTATAATACATTTATGATATCACAAAAATCTGTTATGCTAACATGTATTTTGGTCACCTCAATGGCTAGTTTGAACATAATGGCACACATTATTGTAAATGTAAATGCACAGATGTCCGCTTTTTCCAGGGCCGCTTTTTTCACAATGGCACATGGTATTTTGTCCTTTCCCGTGAGTTAAGTGACATTGTCGCCGTTTCTACTAAGAGAGTGTCAGAGACTAAGAGTTAGGTATATAGCCAGTTAATAGTCTAAAAGTGGTTAAGATGTGATGGGTGATTGTAAGACATTTCCTTAATTACACCAATGATCATTGTCTGACTTCTACCACAGTGTGCATGCACTTATCCATTATTGATTAAGCATACTTAATCATAAATTAATAATCTCATGCAGGGGTAAGGCTCTCATTCTAGCATTCTTTCTCAGTCAGCTAGTCAGGGACAGAGGGCATTGTTGTGAAGGGGAGTTTCTCAGTATACATGTGCACTAGTGCTCTCTCTGTCACTTGTAATCAGAAAGGTGGATAGACAGACCTGTAGACTGATCATCACAGATATGAATGCTCTTGACTGTGTTACCTATGTTGTGTAAGGGGGATTTAGTTAAGACTACAGCGTCAGTCCTCTTTTGTGACTCTTGCCAGTCTCCCCCTGAGAGATTACAGCTAATCTCAGACTGCTCTGTGCATCTCAACATCCTGACTGTTGACAGCATGGGCATACGTGTCACTCTCACAAGTGTGTGTGTGTGTCTGGAGGACAGATGTCTATTCCTGTAGGAATGGAGCAAGTCGTTAAGACATTAAAGACTGTGGAAGAAATTTAGCTGCTGGACACACATGCACACCCTGCGGTGTCCTGGCAAGGAGTGTAGGAAAGTAAGCTTAACCTTTTAAGCTGTCAATCACATTATAATCACTATGTGAACTGATGTATAGCAGAGACTTTAGTGCCCATATTGCAGTAACAAATAGATAGAGCTGTGTTAATTGCCTAGACATATCCAAGTAATAATAATTTACAGTATACTCTCATATCTCAATCAGATGTGCTCACAAGCCTGTGATTCATGACATTCAGCTTACACCCAGTAGTGAACAGGGACACACCAAACCCATAAAGAGAGACAGACCTTCATCTGCTCTCCTTCCTTATCTTTGTGCAGTTTAGGCAGTTCTCATTATTTGCAGTGCACGCCTGTCTTAGGTCATAGGTATGTAATGAGCTAGTCGTCGTTGGGCTCTAAGCCACCATAGGAACAAACCCTGCCTCTGTCTCTGTCGATTCAGAAGGCTGCAGTCATCCGGGCGAGCAGTCAGTGATGCACGCATATCAGCCAAGTCTCTGTGTGCTTACAGTGGATTGGGTATGTGAGGGAACGAGGGAGGTTGTGAGAATTTGTGTGTGTGGGAGACACTTACCAGTTCTTGTGGTAATGTGGAGGTCAAAGTTTGAGATTTGTGTACAGTATGTGAACTTGTGTTTGTGTGTGAGGGATGTTACTGCGAAGTACGCTGATGGATGTTCCGCTCCGCTTGTGAGCAGACGACGTGTGTAGGTAGAAGAGTTTTTAAATGGGCTGTCTGGCAGCCTTATCACTTATAAGACTTTGGGCTTCAGGATAGAGCCGTTATTTAAATGACTCTGAAAGGCCTAACGCCCCACTACCAGTTTTTTTTCATTCTGTATTGAAATGACTGTTACAAGTGCAAAGTAAACTGAGGATTGTAAAGTGTGCAGTCATGAAACAAGTTTGAAGTGCATCTGACTGAAGCATGAAGAAATAGAATATAGTTTATTAACATATAAAATTAAAAAACATGCCTTTACAATATTCAGCTAGGCCTGTAACAATTATTAAATAATTGACTGCATTTTTTTTTTAACATAATCACGACTATTTTGTATAACCGCAATTAAAGCATTAGAGCATTTTTGTTAATGAGATTGGTCACACTATGGTTTGGATCCATCATACGCGTTTGCAATACCGGCGTAACGTCACCTAACAGTAACGTTAGCTAGCCTATGATACTATGGATTCCTACCAGAGGACGCCCCACTCGCAGTTGCAAGTCCAGTCGGTTTTCGAACGTTAAAAATCCACCAAAGCGCCTTTTACATGTGTTTAAGTAATGTAGTTAGTCCATCTGTGGTTTTTAATCTACCATGGTGCTTTGTTTAATTAGTAACGTTACCGTAAATGACGATGCTGTAGCAATGGCCGTCATTCATTAACATTATACGTAGTTCCACAGGGATTTGTGATTTTATTTTTCTAATCTGTACAACTTGTTTGCTAACTTTAGCCAAGGTCCTAAGGAGTATGACTGTTGATGGTAGTTGTTGATTTGGTTTAGACGTGCCAAATTGTAATTATGTAAGTGTTGGTGGGACTGTTGGCAGCTGTCACTTGTTTCCATAGGCAACTCCAAACATCCTGGGCTGTAGCCGTCTAAAGCCAGAGAAATTAAACAATCTGTTTTTTGTTTATGATTAGTGCTTTGTTTTTTTATTGATGGGAATAAATGTTCTATTTTCAATTTTTTGTTAATTTAAGCAAAAAATACCATGTTTTTTGATAAGGCGTGGTTGACTTCGTAGGCTGTGAACCTGCATATCTGGGTAACATAACAGTGATATAACAAAATATGTATCCTAAACTTTAATTTGTGTGAAAAATAAATAAATAAAAAAATGTATTATTTCACTGAAAGAGACAATTATATTGTTAATTGCAATTAATTGTCCAGCAAAATAGTTTTCGGTTCAGTCAGCTGTTTTCTGATGGGAAAATTGCTATTTTATTGCAGACACAACAACCAATTTTGGGACTTACGTTTATTAATTGAATGCTATTCATTTGACATTGAAATGTAAACATTAAAGTTTATTCAGTCAGTTTTAGAAGACAGACAGGGAGGGATGCAAAAAGAGAGACATGGCAACAGTGGCCTCCCTTGTTTTAAGTAGAGGTGGGTGGGGGTGGTTGGGGTTTGTGTCTCCATTAACAACAGTAGACCAAGGTCGAGGTGCAGTCATGCAGCAAACATGTCCCACTTGGACTGACATACAATCATAATGTTTCCCACACATAGGCTGGTAGTGCACTCAAATCTACCTTGAGTTAGTAGGTCAGTGAGGCGTGAGCATTTTTAAAAGTGCAGCCTAAAGAAGTTCATAATGTAAAAGAATTGGAAGATGTCCAATTCAGCGTGGTGTAGTGAAGATGAGACACTGACCTCTGAGGGTTAGACCTCACAGCCTTGGCAAAATATTGTGTTACTCCTGGCCACAGGTTGCCTGGCAGTTGTAACTAACCTACCTCGTGTCAACAAGCAGGGATCCTATGTAAAAGTGACAACAACATCATACCCTGCTCGTTTAGTACAATGCTCAAATAAGCATCTCTAATAGATCCAAAATGGTCATCTCATTTTTTTCCGAGTGACCTCTTAAAAGTGGGAGGAAAGGTTTGTGCGTGTGCAATACGTCACGGTTGTTGGTAATTTCCTGCTGTGTTCATAGAAACTTTTCAGCTGTGTCTGGGTGTGCCTACTTGTGCTGCTTTCCCCGGTGCGATATCAAAAGTACATTCTGTAGCCATGGCAACATTGTAAGCAGTATAATGACAAGCACACACACACTGCTCTGTAACGCCACAACTTTGAATGTTCAATATGGGGGTTTTCATGTATATAATCTAGATATTACACCCATTTTCCCCCAAAACATATGCAGTAGGAATAACCTACAGTATATGTTTTTAAAACTTCCGTTACCCTCCATCTCCACCCTATTTCCCTACCACTGCCAACTCATCTGTTCTCCACACATTCATGTTCCCATCATACCCCTCTCCTTCACCTATACTCCCCTCTCCCTCACACGGTATTAATATTCAGATATGTTACAACTCCATCCTTTTACCTTTTACAAATAACAGAACACAAACAGAAATATGAATGCAATAACACCTCATCCATCTTAACAGACAGGTCATTTGTTTTCTATTTATTTTTTTCAAAACTTTGAGAAGTCACAAGACCAAAGTGATTTCTGAGATTAGGCTATTTCATGCTTTATATATTTGACAAGCAGAGACAAAAGATTTTAAGTTTTGTGAGAGCCTATATATAAAGCTGTTGCCTTTTATAACAAAGGTCCCTGGCCACTGGCCAGTCCCTGGCTGCTTCTCGGGATTTTTCAGTACTGGACAATGGATGTTTGTGTGTGAAGTTACATAGTAAGACCAAATTAAGACCAAGTAAAACTGCAGGCAAGGCTGAGACAGAATCAAAATCATTAAAATGTGGAACACTAATAGACGGGGCTTGACACTAATTCTTGCCTGGAGATCACTGATAACTTATTTATTCTGACAACAAAAATATATGTAAAGTTTGATTTTAAGACCTCCAGTGCATTCATTTAATCACAGTTGATTGCAAAGGCCTGCTCCCGGTGCTTCCCTACTTCCAGGATAGTGTACCATCCAGTGGCTATAATCCTACTTTGATAAGGTAATGTGAATCAGTGTTTCCTCTATGTTGATAGCATAGTGGCGGTCCGCCACGGTAAAATTTCCAGCGCCACGGTATCAGAAATAGGGCAGACGCATAACAGGGTTTCTGCTATGTACACCGCGCACCACCGCTCCTTCAGCTGTTTATGAAAAGTCATAAAGTCGTAGCGCCGTCTGCTCTACTGAACTCAAGCGAACTGTAATCCGCTCTCTCTCCCCCTAGGGTGAGCAGAGCAACTGGAACAGTGACAGGACGTCATCACTCGCGAAGTTATGGCAACCAAATAAACAGGGCGAGTACTACTTCACTCAATAAGTGATAAACACCGACGAAATCCGCGACATGAAATCCGCACTCACGCCCGTGAAATATGACAGCTACAGTTTATTGGAAAATAGCATTGTGGACACTGACGTTGATGAATTTATTGTTTATCAGACCCCAGATGAGACAATAAGCTAATGTTAGCCATGTTGCTGTGACGGCCCCTCTGCCTCTCAGTCGCTGCTGCAGGAGACTGTGTATTCCTCCGACACGCTGTAGTAACGTTACTGATTTAAAACCGTTTTCCAGGTTAGTGGGGGTGCATACCGCTCAAAACCAACATGAAAAATATAGCTAGTAATGTTCACTTTGTTTTGTTGTTAAACTGTGTGTAAAATGAGCGGTGACGTTAAATCACCCTACAGTACCGTCTATTTTCTGGATGGTTTCAAGGTAACGGTCGGTAGCTTACATTAGCAGATAAGCCCGTACTCTGACGTCCAACACTGTGAATGCTCCTAACTGTGGTGTTTTTCCATTGACACTTTTGGCCGCGCCGAGTCAAACTGGGCCGTGTTGATTTGCGTTTCCATTTTCAATTTTAAGCGCGGTTATGTCTCGTTGACTGCCGCCAACCTGTGACGACCCCTCTTCTCCCCCTCAAACTTATACATGTGGAGAGGAGGAAACCAGAGAGAGAGACGTTTTTGAAATGCCCCCACCCGCAAGATGCCTCCACGGCATCCCTGTCGGAGGTCTCGGAAATGGGATGATATTCACTTAATTTTTAAATGAGTCCTAAGACAAATGCAAAATGTGCCACATCCTTATCCCATTTGCAATATCTGTAAAAAATCATATTTTTTTCCCTATTATCATTGACCTAACCATCAATCAAATCTAGAGAGGCACCGGCCAGTCAGTCTGACATATGCCGATTTTATGCCGGTCAAATGCACTCGGGCACCACATGATTAACATCAGCGCACCGCCACTCAATCAGCTGTTTATGAAATGTCATAAAGTCTTAATTATACACGTCTCTGCAGAGCCGTCTGCTCTGCTGAGCTTAGGTGAACAGTGAGCTGCTCTCTCTCTCCTCTGAGGCTGAACAACTGGAACATGAAAACCGCACTCACGTGGGCCCCGTGAAATATGACAGCTAGCTACAGTTTGTCGGAAAATAGCGTTGGGCACACTGACTTTGAATTTACTGTTTATCAGACCCCAGAGGAGACAAGAAGCTAACATTAGCGAACGCTGCGGTGACGTTTCCTCTGCCTCTGATGCCCCGCTGCAGGAGACGCTGTATTAAAAAAAGAAAGAGATGCCGTATTCCTCCGACGCGGTATTAACGTTACTGTTTAAAACGCTTTCCAGGTTAGTGGGGATGCATACCGCTCAAAACCAACATTAAAAACGTAGTCATCTTCCCTCAGTAATCTTCCCGCACTCTAGGGTACCGTGTATTTGGATCTGGATTGTTCCGAGGTAACCGTCGGTAGCTAAGGTTAGCAGATAAACCCGTTGACAGCAACGGTATTGTATTGTTCATATGTATGCACAATGAAAAATAAAGCAAACTTGCTAAAAAAGGAACTACACGCTGTTTTCAGGTAACGTTACTGTTGATGTTCAAACAAGCCTGTGTGTGTTTTGAGAAATATCTTTATATATAATATCTTAAAACTTTTTTTTTTGGGGGGGGGGGGGTGATATTGTATGTGAAAAGAAGGAAATGGGTCTTCCATAACAATGCACTTTAGATGTGTGTGAATTTCCCACCAGGAGTAATTTATATAGTTCTATTTTATAGCGATCGATTATCTATTCAAAACATGTTCTATGTAAAATGTTCTATTAAAGAAAAGATAGAAAATAAATATTTGTGTGTGCTGTAAAGTGGTTAGAAAATATGAAATCGGTATCGGCATGTCAAACTCAATGAAAAATCGGAATCTGCCTAGAAAATTGTAATCGGTGCATCGCTAATCAAATCATCTGACAGATCTCAGTTTCCTGGACAACTTGCCACTCTGGTTTCTGCCAGTCTGCATTTACTTAGTTTTCATTTTTGCTCTGATTTACATAATCTCTCTCACCACTCTCAGGACCTTCTGCTTAAATATGTATGCACAGACAGGTGCAAGTGCGCACACATGCAGAGAAACATCAGCAACAGTGCGTGACTGTCTCATTATATCGCTGTCACAAGCCAAATGCATCTGCTGATTCTCTTAAGCTTTCTGTTCGTAGAGACAGACACAAACCGACAGATCCCATTTCCTATCCTCATTTGTTCTTCTGCCTTCAAGGCTGTGTAATAACGCTTCCTTTGGAATGCCTATACTGTATGTGGGGCTGTGCGTATGTGTAGGGCGTCGGTGGCACTGGAGGGGGTTTGTCCTGCACAGGAAATTACAAAGCAGCAATCAGTGCACTCTTGATTTCTTACTTTTGTAAATATCCCCTGATTTGCAATTGTGCAGTTTTAATTTCCGTTAACAACTGTCCCGTGACCCATTTAACACATTTGTGAGTTTGATATTTGGTCAAGGTGAGTGATAACCCTGAGCCCAAATGCAGGGAGCTCTCCTTAAACGTTAATCTGTTTATTACTTTTACTAAAAATTAGCTGGATCAATGGTGAATATAATTTGCTGTTGCCAGTGTATCGCCATGTGTAACGTTACCTCGTTCACAGCAATCCTGCCAATCGGTCCCAAAACGTCCCAGTTAGAGAGTAATGCTGTTAACATATTCCTAGTAAATCTTTACACTGAGTACGTTTACATGCACACCAATATTACACTATTATTCCGAATATGACAAGATTCCGAATTTGATACAGGTCATGTAAACGGCATATTCTGGTTGGATATTCTGAATGAGGCTTTTTTACAAATATATATATATAGCACCGATTAAGACATGAGGGATAATCTGGTATTATTCAGGTTTTAGAGGCATGCTTTGGACATTAGCGGTGGAACGGTACACAGAAGTCACGGTTCGGTTCATACCTCGGTTCAGACATCACGGTTTGGTACAATGGAAGGAAAAGCAAAACAAAAATGCAGAAGGCAATTGTTTTTATTGTACATGTCTCAGGCTGTACCACCTAGTGTCATACAGTCTCTCCCCTGAGCTCGCTGCAACAGCGTGTGTAGTGTAAAGTGTATAAAGTAAGATGTAAACAGTAAACACTAAGTACCCCACATCATCTCCAGACTCCATCTGGAACTTGTAAACAAAATAAGACAATTAGCTAGTAGTGTGATATGGGAGACAAGCGCTGCTCTCATATGTGAATGCACAGAGCAGGGATGTTAAAAGAGAAGCTTTGGTTACACAGAGCAGTTGACGAGTTTTGGCGTTACCTTAACAGCAAACAGCTGAGCTAACAGCTGAGCTAACAGCGGAGCTAACAGCTAACACCGGAGCAGGAGTGAAGCAAACGGGCCTGGAGGTCATTTGTGTTCGAGGCAAGAAGGGATACAGCTACGCCCATGTTTTGTTTGAAAGGGACCAGTTTTTCCTTGTGTGGACTCACTGGATCGACTCGACATGTAGGCGTGGATGTATTGTAGGCGGAGCTCGGGAGCTTCAGAGCTAAGGGGGTGCTACAGATTAGGTGTCCCTAAAGAAACGCGTATCTAACAGTAGTTCCGCATTACATTAATTAATTTGCACGCAAGTTTTATTTATTTTTATACCGTGTATTCTCCATGTAAATTCATGTACCGAACCGAGATGCCCGTACCGTTTCGGTTCAATACGAATACATGTACCGTTCCACCCCTATTGGACATATACAGCGCATTCGGAATATGCGTCTCAATCTGGGTTTTTACTGCAGTTTACGGCCTCTTGCCTGTTTTACGGCTTATGTCAGCTCTGTGCGTTGCTATGGTTTCTGTACACAAACCAACCAGCCAACAGTTTGCAAGGCTGCAGACCCGATAAGAAGGAGAAACACAGCTACTTTTAAACATTATCAAAGACTTGGATATCAACAGGGTTTTGGATATGCGCACATCTCTACGCCGACCTTTTCAAGAAGCTGATTGAAGGAATGAAAGAAGGAGGCTGTATTCGCACGGTCCAACAAGTCCACCACCACTGGTAAATAAAACATAAATCGTATTTTGCACGGCTACACAACGGGAATATTAGAGCCCTATGAAATCCATTTTTAGACCCTTTTTTTTTTTTTTTAAATTCCGTTTAATTTTTTTTCAAATTCCGTGTTTTCGGATTTATTTTTAGCCCTTTCGGATTTGCTTGTTTTCTTTTCACTTCTAAGCAGTATTGACCTTTAAAAACTCAGTGACACAAACTCACAATTCAGCTTTTTTTATTTAAACTGTTAATATATTCAGCAAAGCACATTCAAAATTACCTAAATAAAAGGTAATTGGATGCTCACCTATAACAATGTTGAGGACACTGAGATCTCGGTTGTCAGAGGTTTCGTCGACAACAAGGAAGATTTTCTTTCCACGGATCTCTTGCAGCACTTTTTGCGTGTGCTGGTCAAAGACCCACGGCAGGTAGGTCTGCCTGAGGCTGCTGGCATTTTCTGGGAGTTCGCCTCCCTGCTTGCAATGTTTAACAAGAAACGGATGTATCCTCTTCATTTTCTCAAGCGGTATGTCGGCTTCAGCAAACATTGCAACAAAATCTTCCACAAACTCACGCCTTGCGTCTATTAGTAACCTGGAGGGATTTGCCCCCTGTGGATTTAGCTTTGTTCTTGAGACGAACTTTTGATTTCAAATGGTCGTTACATGTGTCAGTCAACAGTATTTTGACAAAACTTAGAAAACAGTTGTTGTCCAGACTCATAGTAGTCGTTGGGGTATTGTTTGGCCCGGTATTTAGCAGTCAATTGAGTTTTTTAATTTTTTCGCCACCGTTTGCTTATCAGGAGCCACTCACTTTTTTTTTTTTTCCCCCACGCAACAAACTCACAACGTGAACGTAAGGACGTATGGTTACTAGGCAACATGTTTAACAATGCCATTTGGCCACGGTTTAGGTAGAGACCTTTCTACGCTTGTTGTTTTAAACTGAAAAATGAGAAGGAAGTAAAAAAAAAAAAAAAAAAAACAAAGATTTTTATTTAATGTCAACAAAATATATGCAAATTCCGTGCGATTCCGCGTGTATAAAAGAATTCCGTTTTCCTGTGTAGATTCCGTGATTCCGTCCACGTTTTCTGCATCACGGAAATCATAGCGCCCTAGAATATTAGTGGAATATTCACTTTCATTAGCCATGTAAACAGCTTTGTCGGAATATTGTCTTTTTCGGAATAAGGGCAAAACCAGGATTATTATGTGCATATAAACGTAGTCAATGATTCCCCGAAAGAACCAAGCAGGCATGCCTTGTTGCATGATCCAAATATTCTTCAAAACTTGCTTGTTTTTTGATAGCTCGAAGTTTGTTGTTGTTGTTGCGGTTTCCCTAAGGGAACAGAGTTTGAAAACCGCAACACAGAGGGGAAGGTGAGGGACAGCTGGCGGCACCTAAAGTGAAGCAATTATCCTGGAAATGTCGTTGAATTGGGCTGCATAATATGTTTTTTTTTTTTTTTTATTGCTATCACAATACCAACTGGAGCATTAAACACATTGCGACAGGCTGCGACATATCGCGAAAGACGCTCGAGATTTTTTGAAGACTGCACATTAGAATGTAACTGTCAATCTTCCATATTATGTGTTTTATATTCAATTGAGTGTTCAATTTGTTTAATAAAATAATTTTGGAAATTATTTCCTTTCATTTGTTTTAAATTCAACAAGCAATTTCTTGTATTTTAGCAGAATACTAAAACTAGAAGTAATGCAGAACTGAGTTCACTTTAATATATGTTTATTTATTTATCACAGGTAATATCGTTACCGCAACCTACAACAACGTTACTGCATATCGCATATTTTCCTCATATCGTGCAGCCCTATCGTTGATCCAGACTACTATTCAATTAATTGACTATTCCTTTTAGGGTTAGGACAAAATTGAGTAAATGGCCAACCACTTCCACTCTGTGTGGATTTGATGCCAAACATTAGTGATACTCAGTGTTATTTATTATCTTAGAATGTGTACTTTTGTTCTACTTGTACGACTGGTTTTCCCCTCATCACTCACAAGTTTGCTGGCATGCTGCTACAAAAGCTTCTCAGATATTTTTGTCAGTTTTAGTTACATCAGTTTGTTGAGGCATAATCTTTTGCACCACAGGCTCAGTGGATAATTTTTCAGTGTAATGTTAAAGATCAATGTAGAGGACACACATTCATGGAGATTTTTATGTTGGTATTATACTTCTGAGAGTACCATAACTAACTAGGGCTGGGGACTAATTCAGTATGTGTAAAGACTGTCAATGGATTATATGATCAGTTTTTCATGCTGAACAGTGAAAAACTGTTCATTGCACCGAACATCAATTAGATTATTTGATACATAATTTTGCAATATTAATATTGTGATATAACATTCAGCTATATCGCCCAGCCGTATGAATAACCAAGTACTTGTATGATAGCTGGCATTCGTTCACATTCATTTAACGGAGACCTTGGTACTCAGCAGTTCTGAAAGTGATTTTGAAGCGGTTCATTGTTCATTGAGAGACAGTACTTAGAGACCATTTGACCTCCTCAAAGACAATTGTGGCTCAAACACTGTTTAAACATACGAGTACATATATTGTCAACTGTACTTGTGGGTTGAAAAGCAGAACTTAACACTTAGTTTTCACAAGTTTTTTTTTTTGTCTCTTCCTCCCCATCTACAGTGGGGAGAACAAGTATTTGATACACTGCTGATTTTGCAGGTTTTCCCACTTAGAAAGCATGTAGAAGTCTGTAATTTTTATCATAGGTACTCTTCAACTGTGAGTGATGGAATCTAAAACAAAAATCCAGAAAATCACATTGTATGATTTTTAAGTAATTATTTAGCATTTTATTGCATGCCATAAGTATCTGATACATCAGAAAAGCAGAACTTAATATTTGGTACATAAATCTTTGTTTGCAATTACAGAGATCATATGTTTCCTGTAGTTCTTGACCAGGTTTGCACACACTGCAGCAGGGATTTTGGCCCACTCCTCCATACAGACCTTCTCCAGATCCTTCAGGTTTCGGGGCTGTCGCTGGGCAACACGGACTTTCAGCTCCCTCCAAAGATTTTCTACTGGGTTCAGGTCTGGAGACTGGCTAGGCCACTCCAGGACCTTGAGATGCTTCTTACGGAGCCACTCCTTAGTTGCCCTGGCTGTGTTTTTGGTCGTTGTCATGCTGGAAGACCCAGCCACGACCCATCTTCAATGCTCTTACTGAGGGAAGGAGGTTGTTGGCCAAGATCTCGCGATACATGGCCCCATCCATCCTCCCCTCAATACGGTGCAGTCGTCCTTTCCCCTTTGCAGAAAAGCATCCCCAAAGAATGATGTTTCCACCTCCATGCTTCACGGTTGGGATGGTGTTTTTGGGGTTGTACTCATCCTTCTTCTTCCTCCAAACACGGCGAGTAGAGTTTAGACCAAAAAGCTCTATTTTTGTCTCATCAGACCACATGACCTTCTCCCATTCCTCCTCTGGATCATCCAGATGGTCATTGGCAAACTTCAGACGGGCCGGGACATGCGCTGGCTTGAGCAGGGGAACTTGCGTGCGCTGCAGGATTTTAATCCATGATGGCGTAGTGTGTTACTAATGGTTTTCTTTGAGACTGTGGTCTCAGCTCTCTTCAGGTCATTGACCAGGTCCTGCCGTGTAGTTCTGGGCTGATCCCTCACCTTCCTCATGATCATTGATGCCCCATGAGGTGAGATCTTGCATGGAGCCCCAGACCGAGGGAGATTGACCGTCATCTTGAACTTCTTCCATTTTCTAATAATTGCGCCAACAGTTGTTGCCTTCTCACCAAGCTGCTTGCCTATTGTCCTGTAGCCCATCCCAGCCTTGTGCAGGTCTAAAATTTTATCCCTGATGTCCTTACACAGCTCTCTGGTCTTGGCCATTGTGGAGAGGTTGGAGTCTCTTTGAGTGTGTGGACAGGTGTCTTTTATACAGGTAACAAGTTCAAACAGGTGCAGTTAATACAGGTAATGAGTGGAGAACAGGAGGGCTTCTTAAAGAAAAACTAACAGGTCTGTGAGAGCCGGAATTCTTACTGGTTGGTAGGTGATCAAATACTTACAGTGAGGAAAATAAGTATTTGAACACCCTGCTATTTTGCAGGTTCTCCCACTTGGAAATCATGGAGGGGTCTGAAATTGTCATCGTAGGTGCATGTCCACTGTGAGAGATATAATCTAAAAAAAAAAATCCAGAAATCACAATGTATGATTTTTTTTTTTAACTACTTATTTGTATGATACAGCTGCAAATAAGTATTTGAACACCTGAGAAAATCAATGTTAATATTTGGTACAGTAGCCTTTGTTTGCAATTGCAGAGGTCAAACGTTTCCTGTAGTTTTTCACCAGGTTTGCACACACTGCAGGAGGGAGTTTGGCCCACTCCTCCACACAGATCTTCTCTAGATCAGTCAGGTTTCTGGGCTGTCGCTGAGAAACACGGAGTTTGAGCTTCCTCCAAAGATTCTCTATTGGGTTTAGGTCTGGAGACTGGCTAGGCCACGCCAGAACCTTGATATGCTTCTTACAGAGCCACTCCTTGGTTATCCTGGCTGTGTGCTTCGGGTCATTGTCATGTTGGAAGACCCAGCCTCGACCCATCTTCAATGCTCTAACTGAGGGAAGGAGGTTGTTCCCCAAAATCTCGCAATACATGGCCCCGGTCATCCTCTCCTTAATACAGTGCAGTCGCCCTGTCCCATGTGCAGAAAAACACCCCCAAAGCATGATGCTACCACCCCCATGCTTCACAGTAGGGACGGTGTTCTTGGGATGGTACTCATCATTCTTCTTCCTCCAAACACGGTCAGTGGAATTATGACCAAAAAGTTCTATTTTGGTCTCATCTGACCACATGACTTTCTCCCATGACTCCTCTGGATCATCCAAATGGTCATTGGCAAACTTAAGACGGGCTTTGACATGTGCTGGTTTAAGCAGGGGAACCTTCCGTGCCATGCATGATTTCAAACCATGACGTCTTAGTGTATTACCAACAGTAACCTTGGAAACGGTGGTCCCAGCTCTTTTCAGGTCATTGACCAGCTCCTCCCGTGTAGTCCTGGGCTGATTTCTCACCTTTCTTAGGATCATTGAGACCCCACGAGGTGAGATCTTGCATGGAGCCCCAGTCCGAGGGAGATTGACAGTCATGTTTAGCTTCTTCCATTTTCTAATGATTGCTCCAACAGTGGACCTTTTTTCACCAAGCTGCTTGGCAATTTCCCCGTAGCCCTTTCCAGCCTTGTGGAGATGTACAATTTTGTCTCTAGTGTCTTTGGACAGCTCTTTGGTCTTGGCCATGTTAGTAGTTGGATCCTTACTGATTGTATGGGGTGGACATGTGTCTTTATGCAGCTAACGACCTCAAACAGGTGCATCTAATTTAGGATAATAAATGGAGTGGAGGTGGACATTTTAAAGGCAGACTAACAGGTCTTTGAGGGTCAGAATTCTAGCTGATAGACAGGTGTTGAAATACTTATTTGCAGCTGTATCACACAAATAAATAGTTAAAAAATCATACATTGTGATTTCTGGATTTATTTTTTTTTAGTTTATGTCTCTCACAGTGGACATGCACCTACGATGACAATTTCAGACCCCTCCATGATTTCCAAGTGGGAGAACTTGCAAAATAGCAGGGTGTTCAAATACTTATTTTCCTCACTGTATGTCATGCAATAAAATGCTAATTAATTATTTAAAAATCATACAATGTGATTTTCTGGATTTTTGTTTTACATTCCGTCTCTCACAGTTGAAGAGTACCTATGATAAAAATTACAAACCTCTACATGCTTTGTAAGTAGGAAAACCTGCAAAATCGGCAGTGTATCAAATATTTGTTCTCCCCACTGTATCTCGTTCACTGTCTTCCTGACGCACTCATATTCAGTTTCTTGTGCAATTACCCACAATCCACTGTGCCCAATATCGGCTGTATAATTTCCTTCTGTGGGCTGAATAGCACCACAACATTTGTGTGTGTGTGTGTGTGTGTGTGTGTGTGTGTGTGTGTGTGTGTGTGTGTGTGTGTGTGTGTGTGTGTGTGTGTGTGTGTGTGTGTGTGTGTGTGTGTGTGTGTGTGTGTGTGTGTGTGTGTGTGTGTGTGTGTGTGTTTCTGCCCCTGTCTGTGTGTTTCTGCCCCTGTCTGTGTGTTTGTCTGTGTGTTTCTGCCCCTGTCTGTGTGTTTCTGCCCCTGTCTGTGTGTTTCTGCCCCTGTCTGTGTACATGGGTTGAAGGACTGTTATTTAAGGGCAGCTGTGTAAAGTAAACATCCTTCTCTTGACTATTCTCCCCACAATCAGGGTTTTTTTTTCTCTCCCTCTTTCACCTTTGACAGAAAACGTCCAATTAACTTGACAAGGGCACAGGAAGTCTTGATAACTACATTAAGGTTGTTACAAAATCTACACAGTAGCCTAAATATTAATACTCCATATATTTTTCAACAGGTGTTTGGTCAGTGAGGCTATTAGCAAGCCCAACTCTTGCGTTGTACATCTGGAGACAGCTGTAGAACAATTAAACATAATGACAAACCACATTTGCTACATTTACCCCTAATTCAATGCCATGTGAAAGCAGTAGGTGATTAAAAGATAAAACAAAATGCATAATATTTGCAACAGACACACACACACAGACTTATGTGGACCCAGGTAAACTTCTGTAAGAGTAATTGATTGGCAAACGTTTAGGTCCTGAATTATGCTTTAATTCTGATGAAAGTGCAAGCAGCATTTGTAAAGCAAATATTAGCGAAAGATTGAAAACAACTAGGGCTGGAACGATACGCTTCCGATTTGATTCTTTCACGATTAAGGGTGCAGATTCGATTTGTATTGCGATTTTCATTCATTGCGATTCTAGAAGTACTGCGATTTGATAGTATTGAGTATTGTGATTTTCTTTTCTTTCTTTAACAAAAACAAAAGTTAAACCATTAACTTCTAGAGACAATATATCATGAGACATTTCTAAAAACTAATTGTTTTCTTAGATGAATGCACATGTCCAGACTGATCTCATTAAATGGCGTATGTATGACACGCCAATTCGTATGCCATTTCTGCGTGTTATGAAGACGCATAATCGTTATTTAGCGTGTTTATCATCGCCGTTTGGCCTCCGTTGACCTACATTACATGTGTATTTTCGCCGTAGCGAGTAGTATGAAAGGACGGACGGATGTTGGTTGAGGTGGCGGATGTGCAAAACACAGGACTTTCACCCAGGAGAGCGGGGATCGCGCCCCGCATGTGGCGTTTAACAACAGTTTCTTTTTTTTCTTCTTTTTTTTTTAAAATAAAAGTTCCTTTCCTAAACCCAACCGTTTATTGTTTTCTTAAGCGTGTGACGTTGGTCACAGTTGTGTGTTTTTTTTTTTTTTTTAATGTTACTAAAGCCTTTCCCAATGTTCTTTCCCTAAACCCAACCTTTTTTCTTTTCACACGCGTGTGACGTTCTCGCGATAGCACGGCACGTAAACATACACACGTGCCGTGTTTACATCCGCTCTACACAGCGTAGACATACATGTGGATAGCTCAAAATGCGTACAGATAATACGCCATTTCGCTTTAGGAAAGTGCCGTGTATGTTTACGCAAAGTCATGATGCCATGTTGACATGTCAGTCAGTCAGTCTGACATTTATTTCATTTGTAAAGAAGTACATAACATGTATTTTCTGCTTTCCGTCTGTTTTGCTGGAAACGGATATGATGTAGTTGCTGTCAGCTGTACTATATAAACAGAAAATATTTAGGTGAATCATTGGTTAAAAAAGGGGAATATATCAATTCTAGGGAAAAGAATCGATTTTAAAAATAGTCGCAACAAACCTCACCCCTAATAACCACAGCACTGAGTATCTGCTGATACCAATACCCATCTGACATTAGTTTGTCCCTCTTCAATATGTTCTAATCTAAGGTATTGTTGGTGTCGTTTTTGTGGCATTGTGTAAAATGCATGTAACATTTTGATTACTGCCACAAAACTGTTTACTAGTGTTAAGCAAAACATTCTGTAGTGCAAAACCTGAGTCGTTAATTATCCTGTTAGACGTAATGATATGGGAAACATGTCTTAGCCAATGTTTGGCCTTCTTTATTATTCAAATGTGAGTTCTAATTATACTAATAAAATACTTTTTGAGTAAATATATAGCTCTTACGAACAGAATTTGTTGAAATATATCGAATAAATGAGTAATGTTTTCATTTTCAAAGGACCCCGAAAAAATGACTAATGTCATTTGAAAACTACCTTTTGTTATTTCCTGTCAATAATATCATTTTTAATACTATTTTCAAGTTTCTTTAAAGTTCTCCCCGGTCTTGCCAACTTTGTTTTAACCCTTAACACGCTGCACTGTACAACTTACCTCTCCCAGACTGTATTAAGTTCCCGTTATCTTTAGGTTTGAAAAAGAAAAATGGACAGTAGAGAAAATGAAACGGATATTGTTCTCATGTAAGTCTTGTAATCTACACTGCTGTGCTGAAATAAAAAACAAATACTTT